>PPUV02000029.1:0-176473 GCA_002911495.2 Spathaspora sp. UFMG-CM-Y285
ACTCTACTGTACTCTAATGTACTCTACTATACTCTAATATACCGTACTATATATAAACACACTAACGAATAGATTTAAATATTTGATGGATATCTTGCTTAGTGATACTATAATCAAATTCTTTATCAAAATCCCGTTTTAAAATAACTGTTAATCTTGTAAAATAATCATTGAAAACTTGTTCCATATCTTGCCATAATTTATCAACCAAATCCTTCTCAAACATATTAGTTCCACTAATAAAATGTTTTTCAAATTTCTTGTGAATTTCTTGTGCCTTTAAATTAACATCTTTAATAGAATAATTGGTCAACATTGATTTAACATATTTCTTATTATATTTACTAGTATCCAATTTCTCTAATGCTTCATAATTATTAACAAATTCTACCAATTTACCAATATTCTTCTTTAATTGTTTTTGAAAATATATTTCTTCTACTTTAGTAAATTGGTGATTTAAATTATCAAATAATTTCTTATTAACAATATTTGTTAATTTAAAATCTCGAAATTGTTCCAATATGAAATAAATATTTTGTAAAATACTAACATTTCTATATTCTCGTTCTTTATCATCTAAATCATGATTCTTTAATAAAGGATCTTCTCGTCTAAATAAATTCAATAAAGAATCAGATATTTCAAGATATGCATCATCAATCATATTTTTAACTTTTGAATTTCGAATATCTTGATTATCAATTGAACTTTCAGTAATTAATAAGAAATAATTAACATTTCTCACTGATTGAACAATACCACATTTGGCCACAATTATTGAATTGTTCAATAATTCAATTTGAGATTTAACAAATTTCTTCCAATTATTAACATATTTATCATAAGCTTTATTAAGAAAATTAACCAATACAAAATCTTGATTTTTACTTGGTATCGTGGAAATTAAATGTTCCAAATATAATAAAATAATTGGAATATTTAAACCGGTAGGATTAACTTTCTTCATGAATATATTAATATAATTGCCAAAAACATGAGACATATTACTAATTAATTCATTTGAAGAATAATTCTTGATTAAACTAACTTCATTTATATTAGGTAATTCTGCCACTAATTTAGTTCGTTGTTTTAAACTATTATTTTCAATATAATCGCCAAATTCCAAACTTTGTTGAACTTCAAAATGGAAAAATGTACCAATAAAATATTGTACAAATGTAATTAATCCTTGAGATTCATCAATTAAACTATTAACTAATTTAGGATCATCAATAAAGTTTGTTTGTTTAGTTACTGGAGGTGATGAAGCTATTTTCCTTATTGATTCAATTTTCTTTTGAGTAATATCTGAATGTAAACTACCAAATTTACCTACTTTTCTTGAAAGACGTAAAGTTCTTGATTTCTTTAAAGGTAAATCTTCATCAACCCCTGATTCTCTTATAGTTATACCAGGATCATTATTCAGTTGAGTTGAAATCATATATGATAATTTTGCTCTAATTAAATTATCGAAAAATCCACTAAATAAAGAATTAAAAAATTGAATTAATTCTTGTAATTTCATAATTTCCACTTTTTTAATGAAAAATGTAATTCCACTATAAATTAATAATTTATTTAATGCATCATATAATGTTGAACAATTAAATCTTTCTAAATTTGTAAAACCATCAATTAATTGTTTAAATTCTTTTTTGATAAATGTAACAAAATTTTCCACAAATTGACTATTGACACTGTTATATCTCGATTGATATTGTTTTAAAGCTGTCATTGAACTTAAATCGTCATTGTTGTTATTTTGATCATCTTGATCATCTGATCTAATAGTAGCTATCGCATTATAAAATGCTAACAATTTCCCTTCTAAAGGTTCAAGCATATTTAATCTTTCAAAATGAGTAAATTGAGAAATATCATCTAAATCATTAGGATCAACACTAACTTTATCCAAAATACTTTTTAAATCATTATATAATAATTTCTTATTAATAAATTTAACTTGTAAACCATGAGAATTTTCATCAATTTTTTCAACTTCTGGGGCCAACATTTTAAAATCAATTTCCATTTTTTGAAAAATTTGATTTAAATGTTCAACTTCTTCTAAAGATCGAGTAACATCATTAGTTTTACTGTTATTATTATTATTATTATTATTATCACCTAAATCAATCTTGGTTAATTCTTTAACTGTCAATTGTTTAACATTGGTTAATTCCTGAGAAATTTGTTTAATTACTGATATTGCTGAATCTTTAAATGACCAACCTATATCATCATACATTTCATCAACTTCAGGATCATGATCAATTGTAGAAATATCAAATGGTAGTTCACTAGTTTTCTTGACTATATTTAACCCAGAAGTTGTTGTTGTTGTTGTTGGAGGGGAACCTTCAGGAGTTTCAATATTAAATGAAGGAGGTTCAATTTTGGCGTCTATTTCATCTTTAGTAAATGAAATATGAGAATCAACAATATCAGTAAGTTCTTGTAAAGGTGATTCAGTTTTAGTTTGGTCATATGACGTACGTTTAACTGAATCAATTTCTCGTTTAAGAGAACGTTTTCTAATTGAAATTGGATGTTCTTCTTTATCACTTTCACTTTCATCAGTTATTTCTTCAATACCAAAATCAGGAGATTTTGGAGGTTGAGGGATTGATTGAGTAAATGACTTTAATTGTTCATGAGCAATTGATTTTTCTGAAGATCCCATTGATTGATGATCAACTTGTTCTTGTAATCTTTTCCCTGCTTCATTAATACTTTCACCAATTGAAGGAGAACTCTTTTTCACATCCAATGATTTATTGGATATACTATAATCACTTTTAAATGGTGATGGATTAGAAATTTTTGAATGAGGAGTTTCTTTGGTACCAAATACAAAAGTAGTAGTATCACCTTCAGTTACACCAGAAGAATATAATGATGTTTTTTGATAAAGGGTATAATTACTTTGTTGAGGAGATTCTCGACTAGGAATTGTTTCCAAATTAGAGGATTCATTAGCATGGGATCTATCCAGTTGTAAAACTCTCATTTGTTTCACAGGTAATTGTCCATTGGCAGTGAAATCAATATCTTTATATAAATCATTGGCTGTTTTTCCTGGTGGAGGAGCTTGTCCTTGTTGCTGCTGTTGCTGTTGCTGCTGTAACAGCAGCAGCAGTTGAAATGGTAACTGCATTGCCAGATGAAACGATTGAATTGAAGAGTGGGACAGTGTACCCAGTGTTCCCAGATTCCCTGCACCTGGTGGCAGTAAAGGAAGTCTTAATTCTTCCAAAGTAAAACCATCAAGTATAGGATATTTATGCATATAATTCCCCACTGCTTGAACAACATATCGACAAAATCTCCATAATCTATCCTCACCTTCATCTGATTTCCAATAATAAGTTTTATTTAATTGGAAAATCATTCCTTCTTGACCTTCACGTTTAATTGCTTTTAATTCATTCAAATCCCAAGTTCTACCAATTTGATAAATTTTCTTGTCTTCATGAAGTTTCCCCTTTTGAAGAATAGCAATTCCAGGATATTGAATTGCCAATACAAGAACTCGTTTTTTAACTGAACCAACACTTTTTGAATTTAATGGAGGAGGATTTGAAGGATATGATGCATATTCTAGAACATCAATATGAGTTTGATAAGTAATTTCTTTAAATTGTTTTCCTTTGACTTTGATTAATTTGTCATAACATTCATTAGTGATTTTATCTGCTATAAATCTTCGTTTAGGATCATCTGAACGACGTTGTGGTGTTCTATAACCTTGCATTGTGAGGAAACTTTGTGTTGTCAAAAATGAACAGGAATTGAATGTAATTGAATGTAATTGATTGAATTGTATATATAACTAGATTATACTGTTATACAAGTTGATATGCTGATGTATTAATAAAAAAAATCACTGAAACTAAAGTGATCACCAAAACACAGTAGAACGTAAGTTTTTACCACCAAATTTTGTTTTGTTTCGTTTATTTTTAGCTTTTTCCTGGTGCGGTGAGTTTTTCAGACAAACTCAGATTCCTAAGAAATTTGTTCAAACTACCAAAGATATATTATGTAAAAGAGAGAGAAGGAGAGAGAGAAGGAGAGAGAGAAAGAAAGAAAGAAAGAAAGAAAGAGAAAGAAAGAAAGAAAGAAAAAGAAAGAGAAAGAAAGAAAAAGAAAGAGAGTGTGTATACATTAAATAGTACTAAAATAATCTATACATATTTACTTTTTCTTACCTTTACCTTTCTTCTTTTTCTTGTTTCGTGTAGAATTAGGTTGAGGTTGAGGTTGATTGGACTCTTCTTCAGACCCTTCTTCAGATCCTTCTTCTTCAGGATTAGCTGAGGATTCCTTTTCTTGTTTGGTGTCTTGTTTAACAGTTTCCTTAACAGTTTCTTTTACTTCTTCCTTAACAACTTCCTTTTCACTTGTTTCAGCAGCTGGTGAAATCTTCTTCTTTTGTTTTGTTACTGGTTCAGATTTATCAACATAATATTGCCACAATTCACCTAATGCTTCTTCTCTACCTTCCATAGCCTTCATTCTTCTTCTTAAAGCTTCATTAAAACAAATTTCTTGTGCCACAGGAAAGAATGTTTGAACCCATCCCTTTTTAAATGTTTCACATTCTTGAACAATTTCTTGTAATTCCAATTCTTGAAATTTAATTTGAATTTCATATTGTTTAAAAATTTCATCCCCAATTAATCCATTTTGATATAATTTATTAAAAACTTGTTCATTTTCTTTTAATTTCATTGATCTTCTAATTGCTTCAACTGCTCTTCTTAATAATGCTGCTTTTAAAACTTTTTCATGAGGTTTTTGATCCTTGGCAATATCAGGATTATGAAATTGTTCTTTTAATTGGTGATATAATAAGGAATTATAATTTTCTTTAAATAATGGTGTTGTTTGTCTAAGACTATTTAATCTTCGTCTTCTATAAATTATAGAAAACACAACAAAAACAGATAATACAACCCCAACATAAATTAAAGGAGTATATACAGAAATTTGAGGAAGAACTGTTTCCGGTTCAGGTATACTTGTTTCTTCTGACATAACTGGTATACTAATTATATATATATATATGTATGTATATATATGTATATATAAAGAGAAAAGACTTGCCCAACTTTTTTTTTTTCAACTTTAAAACACGTCAATAGTTATTCCTGTATATAAAGAATTTGTTATATAAATATACACAATTACCATTTATTACTTCCTTTTCGATATTTAATTCCAAGATATCTTGCCAATTCGTCGAATATTTCATTTGTTTGTATTTCATCGAATTGTTTACTTAATTCAATAATATCAGTAGTAGCTAGAGGTGGTGCTGGTGCAATCACTCCAGCAACTTGTTGAGGTACAACAACACCTTCTTGTTCTAATTCAGTTACTTGATCAGGAACAATAATTTCATAAAACACAGCTAATCTTATTATATCTATTTGATCCAACTGTTTAAATTCTTGTAATGTATTGGGTAATTCAAAATCAGGTAAATCGCCATCTCTATTAGTTAAAGGAGCCAATATTTCTTCTGGTTGTAAAATCAGAGAATTATGACAACGACGTATAGTTCGGTCTTCCAAATTATCCAATTGAGTTTGTAATTCCGTTACTAATTGAACAATATCTTCATTGTTAATATAATCAGTTAAATCTATGTTAGGTTGAGGATCCAAAGCTGACATTCTTGATTTAACATCTTTAACTTGAAATTGAAGAACTTGTTCACCTGTTTGGGCAAGAAGTTTTGATTGTCTTTCAACAAGAGCTGAAAGTTTATCAACTCGTTCATTCAATTGTTCAATTGTTGACATTGTTGTGTGATTCAACTTGAAATTGTGTTTAACAATACAAAAGAAAAAAAGTATGAGTAGATACTTCGCAAAAAGTAAGTTATACAAAGTAAGTTATACAAAGTAAGTTTAGACTTATATATACATTATCGTTTACAGTTTATTTAATCATCATCAAGTACAACTGGATCTTCCCAACTACTTCCATGTTGTTGAGATTCTGACTGTGACACAGTGGCAGAATTACCCCAAACAGTGTTACTATTATCCACCATCATTTCATTCAATACACTAACAGGATAATTATTATATACAACATTGTACACTTGTCGTTGTGGAACTAATATAGCAGCAGCTCTTCTCATACGGGCAGTTTCTGCTGCTAATTTCGCAGCTGCCTTTTCTTCTCGTCGTATCCTTTCATCCTCTTCATCATCATCAGATAATACAATCATATCTTCTGCATCTTCAGGGGGGATAGTTGCTTGTATTGAATCATCAATTAATCGATACTTTTCCATTCCTATCAATTCTATTCTTTCTGTTTCCTTAGGAGTACTTTTGACAAAATAATTATATGAATCACTAATCATTAATCCACTCAACATAAATTTAATATCACATATAGGACAACTATATGTGGGACAATTAAACACAGGAGCAATGAATTTGGCAGTATAAGGAGAATCTATAACTTTAACATATGGTTCAAGTTGTTTAGGTTGATATATGGTTCTTGAAGGTTGTGGCTTTCTCTCTTGCGATAATCGTTCAATATTTCGTTTAATTAAATTCTTTCTAGTTAATTCTTTAGTAGATCCAGTAATTTTATTGAAGATACAGAAATTTTCATAATCAAAGCATTCAAAATGTACACATTGTTGTGATCTGACTGGTAGTTTTATTCTACTGGCTCCTAAAGGATCCTTTAAACTAAATATAATCTTGTCAACTACTGCTTCATCGTCATCTTCTAAATGTCGTAGTTCTCTCTGTATTATAGGTTGTATATTTTTCGGTATTGGTTTATAATCATTTGGTTGAATAGAAGGAGTTTTACGTTTGGGTTTTACAATTGATTCTTGTTTGGGGATGGGGGTTGTTTGATTTGAAGATGTTACCATAGCTTCACTTTCTAGAATTTCATTTAATTCTTCATCTAAAGATGACAAATCATCTTCAGTCGAAATAAAACTATCTTCTTTTGTAGTAGGAGGTTGGTCGTGTATTGGAGGTACAACATGTATAGGTTCTTCTTCCGACTCTACACTGTCTTGTTTGACATGTTCATTACTCTGGGTATTCTCAAATCTGGCTAATACTTCTGCTGGTAATTTTATTTCTACTATATATCGTTCAATAGTTTTATTCTCTATTATATCGGTTTCTTTTAGTATATGAACCTTTTGAGATCTTAACCTGGGACCTCTCACTCGTAACTTTGGTGACATTGTGTGTATATATGGATCATTGGAATGGGGATATGTACAGAAGTAATACTTTAATATAATAGGGATGGTGATGTATAAAGTTTAGAAAGTAAATTTGTAACCGCTTTTCTTTTTTTTCCCCGTTACACTAAATAACTAACAGATATAATATGTATCAAACATAGAAAGTATACAAAAAAAACTACACATTCTCTTACCAACCACCTCCGTAGCCATCTCTTCCTTCTCCATGACGACCACCATGGCCTCCTCCATGATGTCCTTCATGTCTACCTCCGTAACCACCACCACCACCACCATAACCACCATGTTCACCATGATGTCCTTCGTGACGGCCTTCATGACGGCCTTCATGACGTCCTCCACCATATCCGCCATTACCTCCACCGTATCCCCCACCGTAACCACCAGGTCCACCTCCATAACCTCCACCTTGATGATTTCCACCACTACTTCCTCCTCCTAATAAACTACCTAATAAACCACCACCTCCTCCTCCTCCTCCACTTCCCTGGTTATACCCACCTTGGTTATACCCACCTTGGTTATACCCACCTTGGTTGTATCCACCTTGATTATATCCTTGGTTCTTCCTACTACTGCCACCACCTAACAAACTACCAACCAAAGCACCAACTCCACTTCCACCACTACTACTACTACTAGTTTTCCCTCCACCTAATAAACTACCAACAAGAGCTGCAGTACCACCACCTCCACTACTATGACTACTCTTACCACTACCCAAAGCTTGATTAAGAAGCATGGTACCTAATCCACGTTCACCTGATTCATTCAGATCTTGAGCGTTGCATTCAGAATTACCTTCACTTTGTTTAACGTATGCTTCTGATGCTGAAGTGAATTGGTCATTTGGTGGTGGTGGACGAGAATATGAGTCTTCATTTAATGAATGTTGAGAATCATTATGAGGAGATACTGGGTCAACGGGTAATTCCCATTGAGATTTCCCAGTACGTTTATTAACATAGAAATATTGTTTATATTCTTCATCCCATTGAGCTACCCAACCATCAGGTACTTGAGGAGTTTCCGACATTGTTAATTGAAAAGAGAGAGAGAGAAAGAAAGAAAAAAAGGAGAGAATAGAAATAAGTTTAAAAAAGAAATATAGAAGTCTATTTATATTTGTGCTGTCTCACATGAAATAGCTTGATAATGGAATTGTGAATATTTATTTTTTTGGAATCTCAATTTAACCCAATGCACATGGTTGAAACTGAGATTGTTTATTTACTTATTTTAAGGGACTATTGAATTCTAGAAGGTAATAATACGAAATGACACATATAGCCTCATATAGTCATTCATTTTTTAAGGGGATAATTAAAGCTTTTCGTATATTTCAAAAAAGGCTTGAAGAATTCCAGGCATATAAACCAAACTCAGCCCTTTTTTTTCCGGTTTTTCTTTTTCCCCTGACGAAATTTAAGAAAACAATGACATAACCCAGTGAGAGAAGAAACTAACCAGTCACGTAAAAGAAACATAAGTAAGTCGTGCAGAAAAATAAAACTAAACTCACAACCGATAAGGCATTCAGCCACATATCTAAAAATATATCTTATTTTTCTATCTACAAGTTAATTCTATATACTTTAACTATCAACTTCAAATTTAAACTCCGTTCCAATTGCACTGGAAACCTCTTGTTGCAATAGTTCCGTCAATGAAGATCCATCTCTTAATGTTTTCCATTGTCCATTAATTAAATCATATCTTTTTGGTCCACTTATAGGACTACTAAGCCAAATTTGTTTATTTGGCGGTTGTTTATTAATAACATAAGTTCCATGAGGTGGTAGAATCAAGGTTAAAACTCCATGATTTAATTCGGCATCTATTTGTTCATATTCTTGACTTAATTCTTCTAAAGAATCAGCTATTTCTTCAAGATATTCTCCTGAAAGTTTGTTATATTCATTGATTGTAATATCGTCGATTTGATTATCAATTTCTTCTCCCTGTGTACTTAATGAGTAGTTTCTGATATTGTGGAATTGTCTTGGTAATGCCACAGTTCTAGGTACAAGTAATTTACCAGTTGTAAATAGAGTTCTTCTGGATATATGAGTGGCCATACGTAATCCTATAGATCTAGCACATGTAAACATTGTAAAGTAGTAAAGAATAACTTGGAGTTTGCTTTATTCAAATCGCCTGATCAATTTTTCAATTTCCTCTCCCCCAAAAAAATCTGTCAAACGACGGTTTTTTAAAAAAAAAACCTCAAAAAAATTCTGTGGCTTCTCTCTTTAACCTACAAGGTTTACAAGACAAATCATGTTTTTCACA
Source organism: Spathaspora sp. UFMG-CM-Y285 (assembly GCA_002911495.2). NCBI lineage: Eukaryota > Fungi > Ascomycota > Pichiomycetes > Serinales > Debaryomycetaceae > Spathaspora > Spathaspora sp. UFMG-CM-Y285. Next base: position 9,566 of record PPUV02000029.1, read on the forward strand.
ATTCTAATAGTAGGTTTCATATTAGTTGCTATTGTTCTTATCCTTCCCTATGTATCTGGACTTACTAAAGTTGAAATTGATACTCATAAACATGTAAAAGAAAAGCAAAAACATAAACAAAAAAGGGATACTCCTGAAGTTAATCAATTTGGTTATGTGCCTCCAGATGAAATTGAAAGTAAAGATGAAGAAGATCATTCGATAAGAGCTCGTGCTTCTGCACTCAAAGAAAAACTTCAAGTTACTTCTGAAGATATGCCAATTAAAATTAAGTTAAATCAAGGTGATGGAACGGGATTAAGAAGAAGAAAAGAAAAACTTGATATCGATACTGATCCAAATAAATATGATTATGATATTGATGAATTAATTGCTGAAGAGAATGAAACTACAAGACAAGAACGTGAACGTGAGTTCTACAAGGATCAAGATATTGGCAGAGATAAAGAAGCAATGGTGTAAGAGTTTTTTGTATAGTTTAAATGCATACATGTCATCGACCACACCGGAATTAATTCCAAACCGATTTTTGAGATATTTTTTTTTGTTCCGTTGCAAAGCATAACCGTAATTATTTTTTTTTTGCAACTCTGTTTTTATGTAACAAGATCTTAGTTACAATTTTGTTTACTCTCTCTACACTTTTCTCGTTTAATCATTGCTAGAAATATTGCTGGTCAATCTATTTGATCATTTTAAACCATTGATATGGTCCACATTCCTTATGATTTCCTCGTTAGTTTATTCAATCATTACCAATCCAATAATATTAGTGATTACAATATGGATATTGCTCGATTACTTTGTAACTTCCCCTCGTGAAATCCCAGGAGTATTTTCCATACCTGGATCACTTCCAATTGTGGGTAACCTCCATCAAGTATTAAATAACCCGGCTTTAATATATATGAAATGGTCACAACAATATAATCAAGCAATTTTCCAAATACGATTAGGTAATAAACAAATAATTGTGGTTAATTCATTTGAAGATATTGTATCATTATGGATCCAACATTCTTGTCCCAATAATTCTCGTCCTTTAAGTTATACTTTCCATGGAATTGTTTCGGGATCTCAAGGTTTTACAATTGGTTCAACCCCTGCGGGATTGAGTTATAAACGAAAGAAAAAGGCAATATCTCAACATTTGAATAAACGGTCAGTGGATAATATTCTGAATATTCTTGATTCAGAGATAAAGTATATGTTTAGAGAGATATTTCGAAATAAAAGTGAAGATGACTTTAATTTCATGCCGTTTTTTCAAATGTTTGCCTTGAGAAGTAGTGTTTTTATGGCTTATGGGATTCATTTAGATTGTTATGGAATTGACCGTGAATTATGTCAAGAGATTTTCAATGTTGAAAGTAAAATTATTCGATTACGATCACCAATTTCCAATTTACAAGATTCAATTTGGTTATTACGATATGTCCCATTCTTAAATCGAACAGCAAGGATTTGTGGTGGAAAAAGACAAGTATATATGAAGAAATTATATGATTTATTACTTACAGGATTAGTTGATGATAATGAAGATTCAATAAACAGTATAATTGGGAATATGATTTTACATAAATCACCACCATTGACAGAACTTGAGATTCAATCTATATGTTTAACATTTGTCAGTGCAGGATTAGATAATACACCCTTGAATTTAAACTATTTAATGGGGATTCTTTCGCAACCAAAACTAGGAAGTATCTTACAAGATAAAGCCATACAAGAAATCCTTACTCATTCCAATGGTAATCTAATATTGGCATGGGAACAACTGGGTCAAGATTCAATGCAGGTTCAATATGTACAAGCATTAGTATTGGAAACCCTTCGTCATTTCACGGTGCTTCCACTAAGTCTTCCTCGAGTTACTACCAAACCTATACTTCACAATAATACTGTGATACCACCAGGAACACACCTATTTATGAATGCATATGCGGGAAACCATGATGCTTCTCATTTCAATCTACCTTATGAATTTATACCTGAACGTTGGATTGATAGTGAACTGGGGTGTGTTATCCAGGGGATAAATCATCATTTTGCGTTTGGAGCAGGGTCAAGAATGTGTTCGGGTTATAATTTGGCATTTAAAGAACTTTATATGATTATATGTCGATTAATTCTACTATTTGAAATAGAGACACCTACATTTGGGTTAATGAAATTAAATCCATTTGAAAATAATCTGAATCCTAAAGCTACTTCATTTGAACCAATACCACATAATGTCAAGTTTAAACTTAGACAATTACCAAATTGTAAACCACTATATGAAAAGATTTTTAATGATATATAAATATATATATATATATAAGCTACGGTATAACAAACAATGTAGGATCTATATACCCAGTTTTTCTAACCACTACTGATTTTGTATTTCTTGCCATTGGTAAATCATATTTAAGTACTCCAGAAATTATCAAATCAAAGGGATTTTGACAAATTATTTCCCATTTTTTGGAATTATCTGGTTCGGTAGTATTCCCCTTGTTATCTTGAATTGATGAAGTTAAATTCTTTCCTGGATTTAACAATTTAATCTCTCCCTTTTGACTTGAAGGTTCTCGAGAGAAAAACCCACCTTTGAAATTCATTATTGATTCAAGTTTATTAATCGTGCCTAACTTTACAGTTTCCACTTTACCTGAACTATCTTTAATCTCTAATGAATTGTTACTAATATGAAATATATCCTTGGCTCCTTCATCTTCAGGTAAATACCCACTTCGAGCAAAAATATCTAGTTCTACATCTTCAATATCAACCGAAAACCAACCAGGATTAAATGCATCAACAACAATATTAAACACCAATTCATCTTGACTAACAATAGGGTTTTCAATGGAACTGATTGCCACATCAGTAAGATCCTTGGTTGTGGCCAACACAAACCCAAGAACAAATCCAACAGTTAAAATGATGAATATACAAATCATGGTATACAAGAAAGATTTTATACAATTGACTCGATGATGAATGTCATTTGGAGGTTGTGCTTGTGTGCGGTATTGTCCATTAAATCTCGGTTTACCAAAATTTCGAGAAATCTTTCTATTCATTGATAAATCAGGTAAATCAAATGCTTGATCATATCCATGTGATTCTTGATCAAATTCATCATAATCGTAATAATAACTTTGTGGTTGTTGTTGCTGGGAATATGGAAATGGGAATCGACCAGGATCTTCATTATTACTACTTCTAGCATTATGAATTGATGCTTCAGAATGACTCTCCGAAACCAAAGGTTGACCACTAGATAAATAGCGTTTACCTTTCATAGGATTATTTTGACGTTTTGTTTGAGGGAAATTCAAGTTTAATGAACGATAATGCGGTATTCTATGATGGCCTCCATTTAATAATGCTGTTGTTTCGTTGGCGTTGTTACTATAAGGAAATCCAATATTCTGGTCATAATACATCAATTCATCATCAAAATCTTCAATATCAAAATCATCAGGAATTGTACTATATCTTCTTGGTTGAGATCCTTTCTTATCAAATAACTTTGAAGTTGTAGATCTTAACTTGGATGAAGAATTGGAAGATTTATAATTCTTCTTGGAAGTGTTTTTACTCGAAATGGAATTGGCAACTCCAGCATTCACTACGGCTTGTAAATGTTGATTTTGAAGTTGTTGTGCTTGTTGCTGTTGTTGTACATTGAGTGTTTGTCGGGAACTTTGTGGTGCCACAATCGTGGTATTCCCCTTGTAGAAATCTCCATCGGTAGACATTTCATCATCCATATTATCATCATCTTCAATTTCATTATAGGAAAAAGTATCATCATTATATACTTGATTTATTGAATTAGACACGCTGAAATTTCTGGGAGCATCAATTATACCTAACCCCAGTCTATTATCAACATCTCCAAATGGGCTCATTGGAGATTGCGTCAATGAATTTCTTCCTGGTGCTGGAGTTGATGTACCTCCAAGTGCTAATCCTCCAGTTTCATCAATTGAATAAGTACGACTTTGATTAGGACGTTTGTCCTTCATGGATAAATCAATTTCATGAACACTACCTAGGGAATTTGCCAACGAGGCTTGTTTTTGTGATCCTGTTGGTGTTCCAATCCCTATTGCATTCTTGAAGGGTTTATTCAAGGGAAACTCAAGTGATTGTTGATGATCCATAGGTCCATGTCCTTCAAGAATTGATGGAGTATGGTTTCCTCCTGCAACACTACTATTTTCAATATTGGCAGCATTACTAATTGTATCAAAATCATTATTATTGTTTTCATAAACAAACGTTTCATCACTATCACTACTTTCAACATCATCAACAGCACTTGCTAATTTAGCAGCAAAGAAATCAGTTCTGGCTGAACTTTGTTTAGAAATTTTCTTGTGTTTACCCTTTTTCGTAGTTGATTCAGGTTCAACGACATTTAATAATCCTGGAGTTGGTGGTGGTGGTGGTGGTGGTTGTTGTTGCTGTTGCTGTTGTTGTTGTTGTTGAGGTAATACCAAGTTTGACGTTGAAGGGATTGCGGGGGTATTGGCTTGATTGGTAGATGAATTATTAGGATGTAGAGTGAAATATGTCGATGTTTGATTCAGAAGAGTGTGTACAGGAGCTTGTGATTGAATGGTAGATGAGGTTGTTGTATCAGCTGTATTTTCATTATTTCCATTTGTTGTTTGAACAATTGTTGAAGGAGAAGTGATTGTTCCTACAGATACCATAGAATGAGTACTGGTACTTTTTGAAATTGTTCCCTGAGGTTGTTGTTGTAGGGGTTCCAATTCCACAGTACTAAGATTAGATGTTGTAGGTACATTGGCAAACACAGGAGTTTGAGGTTTTGAATTTATAATATTTGAAATTAGTGTAGGATTTTTTGAATGTGGTGAATGAACTACTTTTTGTTTTGCCTTTAACGATTTATTTATATTGGATATGGTGTTTTTATTGATAACTGCAGGTGATTGTATTGCCGGGGTGTTTGTTGGAGGAGGTAATGGTGAAGTAACTGTAGATGTATTGCCAGGTGTAGGAGGAGGGTTTAACGTGGTATTTATCACGTTATTGTTACTAGAACTAGTATGAATTGTGGTTGAAGGGTTAATAGGAGTGGTATTAGGACCAGATATTGATATATTGGTATGACTAACAGCATGAGAAATTATATTGGAATTTTTTGAATCTTTGGCAACATCAGTTGAAGACATTAGAACTTCTTTGGGGAGTTTAAATGGACCCGATTTCGCTATCACTTCTTCTTGTTTGGGTAGATTACTTATAGTGAGTGTGGTATTGGGTGCTGTTGGAGTATTTGTAACTGGATTTGTGTTATCTAAATTCAATTGTGGCTTAATTAATTTATTAGCATCGCTCGATTTAGGATGTTGTTGAGTGATAGGGGTATTGACAGCAGAAGTAGCACCAGAAGTACTGGTAGTGATGGTAGTTGTAGTTATAGAATCACCATTGGTGGTAGTAAAAATCTCTTGATTCAACTTACTCGGTTTAGGGGTATTATGTATGTTGTGTTGTTGATCAGACGACATAGTTTATAGGGTGTACTCTTTTTCTTTTTATTTCATATGGAATTACATATATAGTTGAACAAGGACGAATGTAATTCACTTAGTGAGCGACTTTTATGATTTACTTAACTTAAACACTGTATACTTGTGTGTTTGATATGAGAAAGGAATCCGCGTTTTTGGTTGATGTTTGATTGAAAGTTTAATTTTTTTTTTTTTTTGGTTTTTTTTCGGTTAAGAAAAGTTGCCTTGAATTATTTTTTTTTGCTTTCTTCAAAAATTGGCCTTTGTGTTGTTAAGAAAGATTTCTTGGCCTTGGACATGTTGGGTTTTAAGGTATGTCAAGGGGGTAATACATAGTACAAGATAATCAACATAACAAAGTAAGTAATATTTCTATGTAAACGACGATATAGTCTAATGTAAGGGGCATGAATGATGTAATGTTTACTGTGGTATGCATGTACTCCAAATTCAACGGGAAACTACTCATAATCACTAAGGGAGAGTGGAAGGGGGGTAGTTACGAAGAGAAAAAGATAAGGTTGAATATTCAATTTAGTAGGTTTTTAAGGGATGTTCTTGTAGTTTTTTTTTAGCGATTTGACATAGCGGTTGAGTCCTATTAGGGAAAGATCAGCGCATCCAAACCTTGGTTACCAAGTTGCAGATGAACAACGTGGAGTTTGAAAATCTACTCTACAAATTACTATAAGTCAATATCTCTTGTCTATGTAATCTAGGACGGATTAAATGGAATTATTCCAAATCCTCCACCCCATTGATCATAAACTGACCCCTGTGGTTGAGGTTTAGGTTGTTGAGAAGGTTGAACATCAGGGAATGTTGAACCTTCTCGAGTATATACATTGTAATATAATCCATATGAATTTAATGTTTCCTTGTCGACACCTTCGGCTAATTCTCGAGCTATAACTTCATCTTCAATTTCATCCTCTTCGTCGTCATCCTCTTCTTCGTCATTGTCATCATTTTCCTGCTTGGGTTTTTGTTGTGGTTGATATACTGGAGTATTTCCATAATAATGTGCTGGATGATGTTGAGAAACTGGTTTTTGAACAAAGTTAGTTTGTTGATTAATGTCATTCCTATATTGTGGTTGATAACTTCCAGTAAGATTTCTCATTTGTTCCCAAAAATCCAATCCTTCTTCATCTTCACTGGGTATATCTAACTCACCAGTTCTTGATTTCTTCAGTGGTTGATCAGGAGTCCCATTCATTCTTTTCTTACCCAACCTACCTTCTTCAACCGCCGCTACTAATTCTACTGCTTGAGTTAATGGAGTCATAGGATTGGAAATTGGGGTTACTTCCCTTCGGAATTCTTGTTGCGTCAGTTGATCATTATTATTTAATAATTTCATTATATCAGATTCTCGACCATCTAATTCATTCTTTCGACTAGAACTTTGTTCAAGTGGGAGGGCAGTGGTTGTTGTCGTGGTAGTTGTTGTATGATGGTGATGATGATGATGGTGATGGTGATGATGTGTTGAACCAGTTTTTGAACTTCCATTTCTTGATTGAGATGATGTCAATCTCGGTACTTCCGTTAATGGGGGCAAATAATTAAAATGTTGATATCTGGAAACTTGTTCTTCTGGTTCCAAATAATATCCTGAGTTGTTTGTTCCTGGAGTACTTCCGGCACTTTTACGATCATCCATACTGAAATTACTATTATTACGTTGTAAATATTCTTGATCTTGAGGTAGAGCAAATTGAGGCGAATAATGATGATGAATGTGTTGATGTACGGTAATTTCTAACCCTTGACTTTTAGCATATGAGATTAAATATTGCACTAATTCTTGATTCTTGATAATTCCTCCATTTTCATTATTAAAAAGTCGATTATGTGGTAAATCAGAATATTCACTCATATCTTCATCCCCTTGCAAAGTATATCTCCATTCTACTTGACTATTTGCCGGTCGGGATATTGCTGATCTATTCGGTCTAACTGGAATTGGTTGTAATGGTTGATTCTTTTGTTGACCTGTTTCATCGTCTATTTTAGTTGATTTTTTCCGTTTTTGTTCACCATTACTAGGACTATTACTATTTTTGGTTAATTCTTCTTGTTGTTTAGTCAAACTATCTAATAATGTTGAATTCCCCTCAGTTATTGCATCCACGGCATTTTTAATCACAGGATTAGCTTTCCCTCGAACTACTTCAGTAACAATTTTTCTCCATCGATTACGACAAGTTAATGAAGGTCGGCCTTCAAATTCTTGAGATATGGTTCTCCATTTTGTACCGTGTTGTTTAACTTGTTGAATCAATTTTAAATCTTCATCTTGACTCCAGGGTTTTAAACGATCTTTCGTTTTGGGATCTAATACTTCAATATATCTTTTGGCGCATTGATCATCAGTTCTACCAGGTATGACTGAGGCAACTTTTAACCAACTAGCACCAAATTTCTCAAATGCTTTTAATAATTGTTCATCTTCTTCGGTAGTCCATTTCCCCTTTCTTAAACTGGGGTCTAATGAATTACACCATCGTTTTCGACAATCTTTACCCTTTCTTGAACCATCTGGTGAAATTTTCAGAGCAAGAACATCCCAATTTACTTTATCAATATCAAGTTTTGAGTCATGTTCAAGGTATATTTCTTGAATTAATTGGGCAAGATATTGATCTTCTTCCTTTGTCCAAGGTTTTCTAGGACCTTTTCTAAATGTTTGAAATCCAAGAGATTCAGTAATGGCCAAGGGATCAATAGGAACGACTCTTTTCTTCAGTGATACTGAAGAAACAGAAGATTCTCTTGAAGGGTCGTTCATGGCACAATATAGAACTTTTCTTTTGTTTGGAGGGGTATTTTTTTTTCTTTTATTATTTCAGGGAGTTTCTAACCAATTTCACGATAGTTGATGATTGCTTTTTTGGTATATTTGTAAAACAATAAGGGCTTTGATCTAAATGCCGAAGGTTATGATATATTTATGTATACTTGTTTTTTTTTCTATTGTCATACACCTGTCGCCACTTTAAAAATAATTAATCTCCTCGAGGATATTTCTTTGGTTATCAATTATTGTTAATGTATAAGTCTTTCCAGTCTTGTACAACCTTATTCACCAAGTTAATAGAAGAGTCAGAAAATTTTCTTGTCTGACTCTATACAAAAGAAAAAAAAAAAAGAAAAAAAGGAACGGCAATTTCTGTCTCTTCTTAAGACTGCATATAAGTGTGTATTCACGTGATACAAACAAAGAAATAAAAAGAAAAAAGAACAAATCTAAGATTCTGGGGTCGATGAGGTTGAACAAGAATGCTACTGAATGAAGTAGTCTATGAGGTTTCCTGCTTTGCCTTTTCATTTCTAATTCTTTGATTTTCAATAAGTCTTAATAAATTTCTTAAAAGAATTGAAATTGTCACTTTCCCAATTGAAGGAACATATAATCCAGCCTTCAATTTAACATCATCATTGAAATTCTTGGCACTTGAGAAATTTATAACCACAGTACCATGACGCACTAATTCACTAGGGAATTTATAATTTTCTGAAGGAACACCAGTAATAATTACATCACATGTAGGGGCTAATTTTTCAAGAGTATATTCTTGTGTATCTAAATCAATAACTTTATGTCTATGTTCCAGTAAATCATCACCTCTAGTAAATTGTTGAATATTATTAATATCAACAGAATAAACTGTAGCTCCATCATTGGCTAAAAGTGCAGCTAGGGGTCTACCAACAATTTCTGATCTATTGACAACAAGGATTTTCTTTCCATATAATCGATTTCCATAATGTAATATCGTGTTATAAACTCCTAAATATTCCAAGATTTTAACCATAGCTAAGGGAGTACAGGGTAAAATTGATTTTTGTTGATTATGAGGTGGATCCAAAAATCTTACATTATGATATAAATTATGATAATACAAGAAATTCAATCCTTCAACATCCTTTTCAGGAGCAATCAATTGTTGTAAATATTGATCTTGTCTATCTCCAAACACAGGGAAATATACCATAATTCCATGAATGGTATCATCCTTGTTAGCTCTAATCAAGGTGTTTTCTAAATCATTTTTGTCAACTTTAACCACTTCATAATGAAATCCAAGGGATTCACAAGTTTTCCCTGTCCAACTAGCATACATTTGAGCTGCAGGGTCGTCATTAGCTAGTAAACCCACTAATTTAGGAGTGAAATCTAAAGCTTGTACACCTTTAGTGACTTCTTCTATATATGGTTTAGCAATTGTTGAGGCAAGAATTGTTCTACCTGCAGGTTTAGCTGGAGTATCTGACATGTTGAGTGTTGGTGTACTGGAGTAAATGAAGATAAATGAAGAGAAGAGAAGAGATGGAGAAGTGAAATTTTTCAAATGACTGGAATTTTTTTAAACTTTTAAAATGGCAGATAAAAGAAAAAAAAAATTAAACTGCGAATTAAAATTTGACTTCTTTCACGATAAGCATTTACAGAAAAAAGTACATTACACTCTAACTATTTTACCTCAAATGAGCAGAAGCATCCTTGTACAAACTCTGCCAAATAAATGCTTCACTCAACATCAATTCCACATCTTTTTCCTTCCAATGAGTTGTAGGAGGATTTTGTAAAAACAATAAAATCTCTTGGAAATCTTTAGCCTTTAAATCTGTACTAAACTTAATTAGGAATGCGGCACATACATATGTATGGAATGTATTAAATCCCAAGGGAGTTTCCAGGAGATATGTATCCCACATTCGAATAATCAATTGTATAGGTAATTCTCTCATTAATAAACAATTCATCCATCTAAATGAAAATTGAATAAATTCAACTCCTTCACTATCAAAATGTTTAATCAACTCAGGATCTATTTTACTTATTAAATTCTTAAGCTCATTTACTTGTCGAATAATACCTGGTTGTTCATGTATATAATTATCAGTGATATTTTCCAATAATCTTGATAAACACCAATATGTATCTGCTTCTATAGTTGAAGTAATTCGAGAAGATAACCAATTAGTATCAAAATTTTCCAAAGTATAATTGGCTAAATTTGGATCTTGTAAAAGCTTCACTTCTTCAGGATCTTCTTCATCTTCAGCTAAATATCCTGGAATATATAAATCCAAATCGTCATCCAATTCACTATTATTCTTTTGTTGTCGTTTCAACAATTGTTGCTTTCTTTGTAATTGCCAAATATAATTATTTAAAAATATTTGATAAAATGGCGTACATAAATCATTTATTCCTTGAACATACCCACTGGCAGGATGTCTTACTGCCCAAAGATATAAGATTTTCCGAAGTGACATTTGTGTTGATGTATATGAATATAATTTTAATGTAGGATTTGTTCGTTTTACATCAATTTTAATTTGATGATATAATAATTTATCTCGATTTGCATTTGATAACGAAGTAGTTGATTCATTATCAGGAAGATCATCTTGAAATTCAATTGTGACACTGGTCAATCCTTGTAAATATTCTTGTCGTTTCCTTTTTAATGTTGAACTTTGTCGAGATTTATTTGTTGGTAAATATCCTAATAATAATAACCAAGAAACTGCCCGCAATTCATTAGGAATCCCATTCCAAGATAATTTACGTAAATCTTGTAAATTAATATTAGAATCAGAAGTCAATACTTTTCTAAATTTACCATATTTACTGTTTAAAAGGTTTAATTTGTTGATTTCCATTTTTGTTTGCATATCTTCGAAATCAAGTGATTCCTTGGCAACTGTTGTCTTGCTTTGACCAGTACTACTGGGTCTTCTGGGAATCATTAAATCAGGATATAAAGAATCCAATACAGGACTTCTGGTTTGGACATTGATTGACGTTCTGGGGGTTACTTGGGTGTCCACAGTGATATTCTTCTTGGGTGAAGCAACCTCTTGTAAATCGGCATCCCAATCATCATCTAAATCAGCATACCTTGTCATTGACGTTGATCGACGTTGTTGTTGAGAAGAAGAACGCCTGGCAGAACTATATGGAGATATTCTGCCTCCACCTGCTGCGCCTGCGCCTGCACCTGCACTTACTGCTGGTGTCATGGCTGCTGGTGTTGGTATTCCTGACCCCATTGATAAAGTACGTTGGGTATTTGTAGGTCGTTTAGGATTAAATAAATTCCCACTGGTTAAAGAACCAGTACTATTGGCATAACCTAAACTACCATATATTTGACTATTTGTTTCTTCAACACTATCAATTCCTGAAGAACTTTTTGATAAATTACTACCAGTTAATGACAAGTTCTTTAAAAACGACGATAAATGTTTCCCCTTGCCTCCTTGTTCTCCAAATATAAACTCATTGGATGTACCATTGTACACTTGAGCCATCTCTTGTTTCTTCTTGCCCATGTTGTATTGACTTAGTGGGTTGTGGAATTGGAGGGGAGAGAGCTGAAATTTCTCGGTGTTGTGTTATGCTCTGACACTGTGTCTATTTTTCTGCTGGGTCGTTTAAACGCAAGGCGAGAACAACAACAAAAAGATTTTTTTTTGCCTACTAGCACGGCTGGGAAGAGGGCAAGAGCCCAACAAAATACTATTATTTGGTACTAGATTATATATTTACTCTATAAAACTTTAAGCTGATGGTTGAACTTCGCCCTTGATAGCAATTGAACCTTGCTTCAATTCTCTACCAGATAAATGTAAAACTCCATTTTGAGTGATGTTAATAATAACTTCCAATTTAGCATTTGGTTTTAAACTCTTTAAAGTTAATTCAGCTAATAATTCCCCAGCTTCATATACAACTTCTCGTTTAATTTCAGGTTCTTCATCTGATTCTACTTCAGAATCTTCAGCATCAACTGGTTCTGGTTCAATAACAGTTTCCTTAATAGTTCTCTTTCCTTCATATAATTCAACAACTACTGAAGAAGATTCTCCATTAGTTACTTCAATTGATTTTTTAATAGGATAAGCAGTTTCAGCAACTAAAATAGAATGGAAGTTACCTTCGGCATCTTTAATACCAATTGGTTTACTTAAATGTTGAGTGTTTAATACAATTGGTTGTAAAGATTCTTTAATTTCTGATTCATCAAATTGTTCAACCAAGGAGGCTTGTAATGCAGCACCTCTAACAACTAATTCAGAAGGATCTAATGCCTTGGAATCCAATGAAGGAGCTACGATTTTAGTTGATTCCGGGAATAAATATGAAATATTACCTGCTAATTTAGGAGTATTTGCTGCCCCACCAACTAACAATACTTCATCAACATCTAAAGGATCCAATTCCGCCTTTTTAATAACTTTTTCAACAAAGGCAGTCATTTCTGATAATGGTTGTCTAGCAGCCAATTCATATCTTAATCTATTAATACTGGTATGGAAATCAAATCCTTCAGCCAAGGATTCAATAGAACAAGTGGAACTTTGAACATTTGACAAGGTCTTTTTCACAACAATAGATTCCGCCTTTAATTTAGCAATTGATCTAGCATTAGTTCTTGGATTGGCCTTGTATTTCTTTTCAAATTCCTTGGCGAAATATTCTGATAATGAAGCATCCAATTTATCACCACCTAATCCAAATTCATGAGCAGTAGCTAATATGGTTAAAATCCCACCTCGAGCAGAAATAACTGCAGCATCAGATCTAATACCACCAAAATCAGCAACAACATATAATTTATCTTGACCTAATTTTTCTTCTTCAGTAGATAAATGAGCCAATAATGCTGCAGTAGGTTCATTGATCAATTGTAAAGTCTTTAATCCCGCATCTTCAGCAATCTTGGTTAATTCTGTTCTTTGAGAATCAGTGAAATTAGTAGGAACAGTTAAAACAACCCCTTCAACTTCTTTACCAATGAAATCTTCAGCAGCTAATTTTAAATTTGTGAAATGTCTTTTGGCGATTTCATGTACAGATATAATTTCACTATTACCATTCTTAACAATTTCATAAGCAACTTCTCCATTAGGACCTTTAATGGCCTTGGCACCAACTTGATGAGAAGCAGAAGTATCAACATCATCAAATTGTTTACCAATGAAATCTCTAAAATTAACAATAGTACTCTCAGGATTTCTAATTAATCTAGCTTCAGCTTGAGTTCCATGATATTCATCACCTCCTACATAGGATAATGCAGAAGGAATAAAACGATCACCATCAGGATTAGCAATCACATCAACTTTACCATCTTGGGTAGCCACGGCAATGGAGGAAGTGGAGTTACCAAATGTTATACCAATTACAGTAGACATAGTTAGCTTTTTGTTGTCTATAGTTGTTTGAACAAAACAAAAAAAAAATTTTCAATATAATTCCAAAGATGAGTGTAACAAAGCCAAAAAAAAAAAAACGAGAATTTTTTCAAAAAAGTGAAAAAAACAAAAAACAGGTCGTACCCGGATTCGAACCGGGGTTGTTCGGATCAAAACCGAAAGTGATAACCACTACACTATACAACCTTAAATTTCTTGAAAAAAATTAGATTTTCAACCGGTCAAAGTATTTACATGTGATTATTTGTCATGTGATGAAAATTTTATTTATAGGTAGATGGAGTGACTATCACTCTTTCAAGGTTCAATTTGGGTATTAAAGGAGAGATGGATATGATATATTGGGTGACAGTGTTGATAGAAGTAAAATTCTTTTAAATTGGTAATTTTCCTTGTTTTTTGCAACATTTTTGTCAAATTTCTTCAAAAATCAAGTTCATCCATATTTTTATTGAGGAATCATCGTATACACCCCCAATTAAACGAATAACACCCACCCTTTAATGATATTACAGTCTTATTTTACACTTCCTCCTTATTATACACGATTTTGTGTTTGATCTTCGATCCAATTCAAGATCTACCCAAATTGTTCAGCCTCACTCCAATATAAAAGGGAGCCAAAAAAGGGAGCCAAAAAAGGGAGCCAAAAAAAACACACACAAGATTTGACATATTCAAAATAAGATTTCAGGCAGTCAACTTCAATATGACACGACAGGGAAAACGTACACGTATATTAATAACCTCGTTACTTCTTATCCTGGGGTTCTTATTCTTTATCAATCGAAATAAGTTGAATAATGATTTAGATAAATATATCCCCCAAATTGGTAAAGATAACAAGGATAACTTGATGAAGGTAGTTGGTCAAGAAATTCTTGATCTACAAAGAATTGACAAGAAACCTAGTGATAAGAAAGGAAGTATGAGGCAACAAAAGGCTAGTGAAGATGATGCTTCTAAAGATATAAAAATTGGCGTGGATCGTTTGGTAAAGCCAAAGCCTGGCGGTAGAGTTATAGGTGCAGATGGTATGGGTACTAGCGATCTCAGTAATTTCACTGTTAAATCAGATGTGAAGGCTAAATTGGATAGATTAAAGGAGCATCCTTTAGAGAGGGTAACCGAAGAAGGTACCGGTGAAGAGGAAGATAATGAAGAAGAAGAAACACACAAGTTAAGAAAAGGAGTTGACAGTGCTAATGAAGATCATGATGATGAATTTGATTTGTTTGACGTTGATGCTGTGGGAGAAGATGACCAACCAAAAAAATATAATCCAGAAAATCCTCATGGATTTCTTGGAGATGTTGGAAAAGTCTCTCCTGGTGAAAAGGAAGCAATTTCTGATTCTTTAGAATATTCCAAAAAATCGAAGAAATTAATTGGAGTTCCTACAAATAGTCAATTACATAATTTGAAACCAGTACTTAAAAATGAGCCTCCATTACCTGACAATATTCCTCAAGATTTTAAAAGAATCACAATAAATCCTTTGAAATTTAGAATATATTCTCATAATATCAAGAATGGAGGTAATCATGCACTTGTTTCTGGCGAACATGATTGGCTGCAACGATATATCCCCTTGACTGCATCAATTAATTTCCATTCCACTGCTCCAAACACAATTATTACCTTACAAGAAGTATATAAATATCAAATGTTGGATATTATGAAAGAATTAAATCGATATTCTGATGAATGGAGTTATTATGGTACAGGAAGAATTGATGGGGAAGATACAGGAGAATTTGTTGGTATTATATATCGAAAAACTGAATGGGAATTAATTTATAGTGATACAATGTGGTTAAATCATCAGAATCCAAGAATGTCACTTAATGGTTGGGATGCCACTTATTTACGTATTGTATCATATATCACTTTAAAACATAAAGAAACCAACAATTATATTAATATTTTCAATACTCATTTTGATCATTTAGGTTTAAATTCTCAATTAGGTTCTGCCAATTTAATTCTTGAAAAAATGGCGCAAATTAATCCTTGGCCAAGTTTCCTTATGGGAGATTTAAATAGTGAACCAAAACATGATGCATATCAATTAATACGTCAAAATATGGCTGATCTGGCAAGATTAACTACTCCATTTAACAAGTATGGACATCTGAGATCTACAGTTACCGGATTTGAAGGGGAAGTATTAGTTGAAGGTGGACAAAATATTGATTATATTTTTGCTCCTAAATATACTAGGAAATTGGATAGTGAAATTAAATGTGATAGTTTAAATGCAAATTCTCCTGCAAATAAAATTGATTTACGATTGATGGGTTATGGAATGTTACATTCAAAGTTTGATGGGATATATATTAGTGATCATAGACCTATAGTGGCTGATTTTTCAATGACAGGAAAGTGTTAGAGTATGTAGATTAAGATTTACTCAAATAGAGAGAGTTTTTAGGGCGTAGATAAAGCTATGAATGAATATATTTGGTGTTTTCTAATAATAGGGTATATGTGATTTCTTTTCAAATTTTTTACGTGACGTCAATAATTTGTTTGGGGCGCTGTAATTCACCAATTTGAAATTGTCAACAAGTTTACATATATACATAAACAATATCAACATAAACATATAAAAACACTACCTATTCACCTTACATTCAACTACCTACTTTATCTTTATCATATCCTCAACACTTTGTTTTGCAATACCATCATTCCCCTTGTTGACAATTTTAACAGCCTGTATTTTTTTTTTTCTTGTTTTCTCGATTAACTCAAATCAAAGACAACATTAACCTCAACAGATCAAGATCTACATACTACTCACATACCTTCCTTTAGAAAAATATACACACAGATACAACCCCACTACTTAGTTACTCCTCCTGTCATTGTCATTCCTTTGTTATAAAAATATGAATCATGCATACGTAACGTTGAATGGAGAATATGTAGAACATAAATTACCTTCCCCACCAAGATTACCACCTCCAGAAGATACACCACCTCCTCCACCTCCAAAACATACAGTACCATATAAAACACCTCCAAAGATTATGCACGGTATTCAACAACAGCATCAACAGCATCAACAGCGGCAACATCAACATCAACATCAACAAAAGCAACAGCCGACACATACTGCCAGTGCTAGTGAACTTTCTCAATATTATACCAAACTTATAAATTATGAGTTTCGGAATTTACAACTTGATACAAGTTTATCTAATCGATCCTTATTTGATCTTATTGATTTTTGTGAATTATTATATGAGAAATCTTCAAGTGAAATATCGTCATTAGACCCTAAACAGAATTTACATGGAATAAAGACATATACTAAAGGTTATTTAGTGTTTAATTATTTCATAAATAGTTTTATTATGATTCATTTTAAAGGATTTGATTCATTTATTGAAACCAATGAAACTGATTTCATAATTTATTTGAATATTTATGCATTTTATAACCATCAAGTACATTTTACCAATGGGATATATTCAATTGATTCAAATCAATTACAAACTTATGTTAAGAAATATTTAATGGAAAAAAAATTGTTAAGTTTTGATATAGATGAACTATATACTTGGTTAAATGATTATATTGAATATTTAAAAGAACGTGATGAACAAGAAAAACAAGAAAAGCAAGAAAAGCAATTACAATTGTTACAACAAGAGAATGAATATGAATCAGAAACTCCTCCTTATATTCAGGGTTATGATGTAAGTGAAGAATTACTTGCTGATGAAAAACAATTTAAACAAAGATATCCTCTGTTGGATTTACATATACAAACATCAGCTTCTCCACCTCCAGTACCAAAACAATTACCTCCAGGATTGTCCAACAAGTACGAATCAACCAATTTAGATTTGTTAACATCAAGATCAAGACCTACTTCTGTGGTTCCCAAAACTCCTCCACCACCACCACCAGCAACCACTCAACAACAACAACAACAACAACAACAGCAACAGCAACAGCAACATCAAATGATGAAAAGATATACTGCTCCAGCATTAAATATTCCTGTGCCAGTTCCATATCCTAAAGAAGTTACTCCTTATAATCGTCCTAGATCAGAAATTCCTCAAATCCCTCCTCCAACGTATGAGTATCAACAACAGCAACAGCAACAGCAACAGCCACCACCTCAGCAAACGTATTACCAAAATATTCCAGGTATGAGACATTCATATACTCAACCAAGTATGAATTATCAACCTGTTCCACAACAACCTGTTCCAGCACCATATTCACCTAAAGTTGACATTTTACGACAACTTGCTGTATGTGGATTACGTAATTTTGGTTCATCATGTTATATAAATTCTACAGTACAAATATTATTTGGGATAAGTTCATTTAAATCGACATTCAATAAAGGAATTTCTCAATATATTACTGATCCTAAATATCTTCAAATATTAGCTCATCCAAATAGTCATAACAAGAATTGTGTATTATTAGCTGATGCAATTGCTGGATTATTACGTACATTCCAACAAAATGGATCATTAGCTATATCTCCTACAAAATTTATACGTATTTGTTCGTTGCTTAAACCAGATTTTAATATCCCACATGAACAACAAGATGCTCAAGAGTTTTTATTATTTATATTGGAAAGATTACATGATGAATTTTCCAATAAACAAGTTCAAGGATATGATTTAGAAGATTATATTCGTAAATGGCAAATAAATATTAATGTCAAAGACAAGAATGAATATTTACATTGGTGTAATTCATTAATTAAACATGAAGGTACATCACCTATAAATGATTTATTTCAAGGACATTTACAAAATAAATTAATTTGTAACAAATGTGGATATGAACTGATAAGTTATTCTCCATTTAGTATATTATCCTTACCTATTCCAAGAATTAAGAATAAACAAATGATTAATTTAACTGATTGTTTGAAATATTATACTCAAGATGAAGTATTATCTGGAGACAACGCTTGGCATTGTCCAAGATGTAATGGAGAAATTGGACATAAATTAGATAATCATCCTGTGTTTGTCAATAAGAAATCAGGAATATTTCAATTGGGGAAAAAGTCAAAACCAAGCAAGTCAAATAAGCAAAATGGTAATGTAATGACAATATCTACGAAAAGTCTCACATTTGTTAAACTTCCACAAATCTTGTTCATCCATTTATCAAGATTTTCTATGTATAATTTAACTGATAAATTAGACACTGTGATTAAATATCCTTTATTACTTCGATTTAATAATCATGGACATGAAATTGTTTACAAACTTTCAGGATTAATTAATCATTTTGGGAATTTAAAAAGTGGGCATTATACATCGTTAGTTAATAAATCTACTGTGATGAATAACCCATTTTGGTGTTTATTTGATGATGAAAATGTTCATTCAAATGTTGCTCATGGTAATTTACAAGGTCCATATAGTGAATTAACTTCCAAAGATGTTTATGTATTTTGTTATGAAAGAGTATAGAGTTTTAGAACAATAATACATTATTTATAAATGATACAAACTTACAATGTAGTTTTAATTGATAGTATGTATTAGGAAATTATAATTAGTGGGAAATTATTCACAATTAGAAGTATCTAATTATAGAGCCTAATTCCATACCCCCTGGAAATTAAATTAAGTTGAGCACAGATCAAAACCGGGTTGGAGTAGAAGTATCTCAATTAAGGAGCCAGGGGGTAGTAGTAATAATATCAACCTTTAGCAACGAGTATAGCACCGAGTATAGCACCAAATATAGCACCAAATATAGCACCAAGTAAACCAACAGGTTTGGTGTCCTGCACCATTTCCTAGTGTGGTGAAGAAGATTTGAGATCAAGAGAGAGAATTCGTAAGGATATTTATAGTGCGGATTACAAAGTAATGACTCATATAAAATGTAGCAGCTTGTTTACCGAAATATCAACAGAATGTATGAGTCATTGTTATTAGTCATAAATAATTGGATTCAATTCGGAATCTGTTGAATTGTCCTTAACTAAGGGTCATATGAACGTCCCCATCCCATCCCATCAGAAGGGTATTACTTCATTGAGACCCCAGTTCTCTTAATCAAATACTGAGTTAGTTTTAAGAGCTACCAGTTTCTTTTTTGATTTAAGAGAAAGTTTAATAGGTCCGGTAGGTGTTACTGGAGGAGTTGTTGTAGTCGACTTACTCTCCTCTTGCTCCTTTCCCTTCTTTATCTGCTCATTCAACAACTTATTTGTTAATTCTTCATCATTTTTCATTGCCTTTTCTCTTGCTTGACTAGTTTGTTGTTGATTTTGATCAATTAACCTAATTTCAAGATTTAATTCTTGATCATCTGGATTCTCCACTTTAACTATCCCATTTTTACCTAGATATTTCACAAATGAGGTTAAACTATACCATTTTGTACTATTCATATGTATATGATTCTTATCTTGAATATATTCTTGATAAAATCGGTTAGCATTTATCTTTTTAGTTCCATGGTTAATTCGTAATAAATTGATGAAATCTCGATGGAATTGTTGGGAATATGTCTCGACTAAACTTTGAGCTTGACCCAGAGATTGGATATTTGATATACGACCCATATGAGATGGTGAAGACAAATGATTTTTGAATCCATTAGCATCTCGACATTGTTTAGAACATAATTGACAGTAATATTTAAGCTTTTGTAATCCTGCTGCCTTGAGTTTTTTCGCTTGATATTTACTGGTACCTATTTGTGCTTTGGCCATCGTTGGATATATTATATGTTGATACTGTGTAATTTTTTTTTCACATCTCTGATGATCAAAGTATGCTTCGACATTTGAAATCACTTCGAGTGTATACACACCCACCAAGATCTTCCTACATTACAAACAAGACATATCCTTTACTTCTATGGAACAATTTTATTCCATATAAAGTAAAATTCTTTACAGGGATAGGTATAATTGCTCTTTCTATAAAGTCACTTCATCCAAACACAATTATTGCTTGGTTACCTCCATTATCTGTAGGTGGTTACTTTGGATATAATAGATTGAGACATTGGCAATATTTGAATAATAGTATCAAAGCAGAACAGTCAAATATTGTTCGTTTTGAAAAATATGATGAAACTAAAGTTGAAAATGTTGTTGCTGGAATTGAAAATGAATATGATTTATTAACAAGACAAATTGTTGATGTTGTTGAACAACGAGTCATTGAACATGTTGCAGAAATAAATGATGATGTGACTCGGTTGTTTGTAAGGGATGATCAGTTTTCCATGTTTATGTTTTCTACAGAAGTAGAAACTTGGATTACAAGTGAAGTGGAAATTGAAGGGGAATTGGTGAAATTTATTAAAATGTCTATGCCATTTTATTCCAATAGAGATGTAGAAAGTAGAAAGAGATTAGGTGTGGTGACTGTATATCTTCGACAAGTTAAATCGGAATATGAAGATTTTAAAATGTATATAGAAGTGGTGCCTTTAAGTTGGATAAAGGCGAAAACGTTGGTGATAAAAGATGTACCTGGCATTATCAAGAGTAAATTGTTTGAAGAACGTAATAAACTGTAAATAGACTGTATATATACACACACTAGATAACTAGTTCAACTTCGCTATCGCTCAGTTAAGCTAGTATTTAAAGAAATTCCTAACTCCCAGTTGAAATTCAAAATAATGATTACAACCAGAATTATCTCGAATACTATTCAATTCTGGCATCCAACTCTTGATATCCTCAATACGTTTACTTGTAGCTGGGTGTGTAGAAAACCATTGACTAACAACTCTGCCATTTTGTGCCTCTACAGCATTCATTCTTTGCCAAAATCCAAGAGAACTTTCAGGATTAAAACATGCTCTCGCCATTAACTCACAACCTATCCTATCTGCTTCTGACTCCATTTCTCTTGATGCTGGCATTGTCAATAACCCTTGTATCAACAATTCATTTATTCCTCGTATTCCTGTTATACTATATAATAAAGTAGACAACATCATATAAATTGGTTGAGAACTTAATTGTTCCAGAGAATGTTGCGCCAATTGATGGGATAATTCGTGAGATAAAACTGTAGCTAATCCATTATCATCTTGACATATAGGAATGATTGAACTGAATATAAAAATCTTACCATTGGGTAAGATGAATGCATTTGGTGGATCATTTTCTGAAGCAACAACATTGATTTCCCAATTTAATTGTCGAAGATGTTGTTGTTGTGGAGAATCTGAATCTGAATCTGTCAAGGCAACTTGTAATAATTTATTCATTACATTCAGAATTCGTTTATACAAGGGATGACTTGGAGGTAAGATTTGATTTTGAAATTGATATTTGATTTGTTCATACGAATAATCTCCTATTTTCTGTTCAAGCCAATATGGCACCCAAATGAAACGTCTTCGATGAGTGAATGGTGCTTCATGTAGATTATACAAATAGAATCCGAGGGAACCTCCAGTCAAGTAAAGGACATTCCTTGAAGTTAAGAATTGGTAATAGCTGGTATGACTCACGTTACCATTGAATCGTTTATAAGTGGCATATCTACGAATAATTCGAAACATTGTCCCAGTGGCAATGTATAAACTACAAAAGATCTCAGAAAAAAATGCAAACCTTTTAAATTCTATACTTTACACTAACTAAACTAAAGTAAAAAAAAAACACACATACAACAGTATGAACTGAAAAATTAAACCCTCAACTAAACATCCAGTGTTAAACTAAAGGGGAAACATACATCACCTAAGTGACGACTTTTTTTGATCATTCGCTACATCCACAGCAGTAGCTTCATATGTGAAATGATCATTTATCCCTCTAGTTTGACTAACCAAATAATTATTAATTATATCACTACTAGAATTATTACTTTGAACCATAGGATTTCTAGGTTTTAATTGAACTTTAGCAGCTTTACTAGGTAATTTCTCGAAAAATTCCGGGGCATGAAGTTGTTTAGCTAAATTATCAAGATCTATCATCGATGACGCTTCACTTACTGAAACATCTGCTGTTGTTGGAACATTTATTAAATCGGATGTAGATCCTCGAGGTGAATATGAACGTTGTTGCTGTTGCTGTTGTGGGGATTGTGGTGGTAACATTGGAATAAATGTATCGTAAAAATCATATGCAGTGGGTTTAACAAGATTGGGACTTACTTCACTAGCAGAAGATCCTGATTCAACTACTGCCTTTTCATAGATTAATGTATTACTAGTTTTTTCTTCCTTGGTATATGGTTGATTTAATTCTTCATGGAATTGTCGAAATGATTGATCTTCTCGTAATTGTAAATCAATAGCATCAACTTCTAAATCTTCTTTATTTTGTTTTTTATTGTTACGATACCAGAATATTACCACGACTATGATTATAAGAAACGAAGGTATGCCTACTGCAAGACCAACAGCCAATGATTGTGAATTTGCCATGGTTGTTGTGTGTCAATAAGTGAGTAAGTGAGTGAGTGAGTGAGTGAGTGAGTGAGTGAGTGAGTGAGTGAGTGAGTGAGTGGATGTGTATGGGTGTAAGTATATGCTTATTAGTAGAGCCCCTGGCAAGTAGGAGAATAAATATCACTTGTAGTGTATGAATTTGTTTATTCTCGATTTAAATAGACGGAACGAGTAAATTAAATGACTAGTGCAAGCGAATGGAAAGTTATGTCAAATGGTGTAAAATGTCAAATGAACCAAACAAGTGTAATTTCAGATTGAAGGAATCTCTTTTTTTTTTGATTTCTTTTTTTTTTTTTACTTCTTCTTCTTCACCCTGTTTCCAAGTGACAATTAAAGGGGAGTAGAAATTTTTTTAAGCCTTGAAAACAATATACAAATCTTTGGGCGATGAAATTTTTATTCTTTCTTTGTTTGTGTGTTTTACATGCACAAGTAACAAAACCCACACACACACATATACCCACGACCCTGCGCGAAAAAAAAAAAGTTTTTTTTTATTTTTTTTTTGACTTTTCGCCTTTTCTATTTTTGGAAGTCTAATTATTGTTTTTGCCCTTGATACATTCTCATTTTACATTTCCGTTACCCTGTGAAGAATATTAGCTCAGCCCACAACCCCACACACATTGTAATAAACTGTGGAATCAACAATTTTCGATCTTGGAATGTTCTTTGTTTGACATTCTCTAGCAATCTACAAATATTTTACGTTATCTAGATCTTAAATTTTCAACTTTTTTTTGTATCTCCTCAGGCAATTGTGTAGAATGGAAATAATACTTCAAAGTGAAATCTCAAATCTCTAGTTTCTAGTGTTTCTAGCTAACTCCGAATGTATTGATCCTATTGTTCCTGTGCCAAGTTGAGATTACAAGTCCCCCACCGAGCACGGGTCCGAAATAATTCTTGGACAAACATTTGTTTTCTAATTTAGGTATTCGTTTGAGAGGAAATATTAGAAGATTTATCATGTTTGTTTATTAAACTCAAACTAGTTTGAGTCAGTGTTTTCTTACTATATATAGTTCATAAGTACTACCTACAACAGTGGTTTAGTTTTATTTTATGGAGATCTTGAATACATTAAAACTCATGAAGATGAGTTTTAATTCTTAGATAATGGATACATTCTAAATTTTGAATTTGCCAAGTACATTCATGAGAAATATCGTCATTATTCATATAATTTAGTTTATTGTTATTTGAAAAATGGTGCATATAATCCTGATTTGTACTATAAAGATTTAATATTATTTGAATGCAAAGATATTGAAAGACTAATACAACTTGAACAAACTACATAATGTACTAAGTTTTTATTTTACTTACAATTGTGATGAATTTAATTTCAAACGATTAAAATTAAGTAAAAGATTCTTTATCAAATAAAAACGTGTATAAATGCGAGATATCGTGATTATTATAATACTGATATCACTGACCTTTGTTATGGAGATAATTCTTCATCTGAATACTCTTTGTCTAGTTTATTTTATCCTGTTCCTAAACTATATACTTCACAAGGATAGATATATGAACCATATATATCTAGTGTGGCCAATTATGATTATGGCAATGTAACTGATTTTCTTGCTGGAAGACCACACTATAATAGTACTTTTGATTTGAAATCAATGACATTTTAATTAATACCAATCTAGCAATTTATTGCCTTAAAAGGAACATCCTCTTAGATTATTGTATTTCAAATTTTATTATGGTTTGTCCTGAGGAGTCATTAGATTTGTACAAGAAATACAGACCATTTCCTCAGGCTTATTTTAATGGATATTACATGCCAAGTGAAATTGCTGAAAAGTATTTCAAAGTTGATTATGCTAATGTTTCTAAAGACAGATCCAAAACTGAAAAAGTATGTAAACTATTTGATATAGAAAAGTGTACATGGATTGAACATTGATTATTAGTTCTAGAGCAGGACTTGAATCATCTTATAGTTAGTTAAATATAATGTCCAATTCACTTATCCGAATTTCTGTATGAATGTTTTTTACTGATTTTGTGGGGGAAAGAGGGTAAGCGAATCAAACGAGGCTTTTTTTACTGTTAACAATTTCGATTGAAGCAGGAAATCTTTACATTCCTTAGTTGCAGTATTTCTCACAATGAACAACATTGGTAAGCTTCATGTGGCTGCCTTATATGGCAACTTGACTAAATTTAAGAAATAATATTGTCCAAAAATTCTTGAAGATTACAAGGTTACCATAAACCATTGTATTAGTAAGGGCACTGATAGAGACTATGAATTTGCGAAATATGCATATTATGATTTGAAACTTGATGTTGCTCCATTTACTACTTTTGCATATAATGAATATTATGATGAAAAGGTAGGTTTTACTCAACGATATTCGCACTCACTAAATATCTTCAACCTTAATACATATATTAATTTGATTAAATACAAAAAAGCTCATAATTATTTATTTGATGTTTTTCTTTTACATAATAGATTGGATTTAATTGAAAGGTTAAATATAAAAGAATTAGAACCACGTTCAATATATCTTTGTGAACTATTAACAGATAATAGATTGATAGGACACAACGAAAAGAAACTCTTACCTTTAATTCATCTTTTGAACTTGTCATGTGAACACCATCAGACTCTAGATGAAACAGAGTTTAATCCAATATTTTTTGAACTACCTCTGCACAAAAGAGTGTTTTCTGAAATATATAATGATTTATCAGAATTTGAACAAATGTTTACTGATGAAATCCTGGACCTCTTCAGAATACAGCAGTTAGATAGATATATGGTTTCAGAATTTATAAAGGGTAATTACTCTTCAGATTATTATATTCATCCTAGAAAGAAAATTTTAACTAATACTGACATTGCTATGTCTGCATTTTCCAAGAAAATTGACATGTATGCTTGTCTATCTCGATTAATTTTGGTTAATCCTGAAGCTAGTTTTGAATTGTACAAGCAATATAAACCATTTTTAATCCTGTTTGGTAGCAGTTTCACATTAGATATAAAGAAATACTCACAAGTTAACCCATTAATGAAATATAGTATATTTTATTATTATGTTTTGTACCATTACTTAGGTCCATTTACCTGGGACAGTATGGAATATATCGAGTATAACATTTTTAGGGCAGCATATAAATCTTATAATCTTCCAGTCATAGCAGAATTTTTGAAAAGATTGAAATCAGGAGAAAAGATTTATAAGATATTGGATTTTGAAAATGAATGTTATTTAGATCCTCCTGAGGAATATACTATCAATGATCTTAATATGGACCTAGTTAATCCTAAGTTTGATATTAATGTATATAATGTTGAATAATTTAGGTTTTAGTTTCCTATTAGGTATATGACAAAATAACGGAATTTGTATATAAAGATATTGTATATAGTTTTAAGTATGACAATAAATGTGTTTAAGTTATTTAAACCTTAAACTTGTAGATCTTTAAAAACTGTACTGTATATATTTTCTCCTATCTACTCTATTTACAAGATATACACACAATCACTTCAAATTAAGAACTCCATATCAGGGTCCTTTGTCAAATCATAACTATTACCATCTACAACCAAACTAAACTCTTTAACTTCAAAGGGAACACCTTTCTTTTCTCTAATTGCATGCAATATAATTTCTCCCTTTCCCTTATCACCTTTAACCCCAAATTTAATATTAATATTCCCGTTATAAGTGTTTAAAGGACCACTAATCCAGGGCCATCTACTAGTATAGGAAATCTCATTACCTAAATGAGTTTTACCAATTGATGATCTTCGTAAAAAATAAAATGTTGATGTTATAATGGGAGATCCTGTTTTTTCATAATTAAAAATTAAGCCACACATTAAGGAAACACCAATGAAATATACTACAAAATAACGACGATTTTGCTTTTGTTTGGCAAAGGGATCAGGAAGGTCTCGATCAATGGTAACTTGTCGTTTAGGGGGTGATTGTGTTTGACCATCACTAACAATTGAAGGTTGGTTGAATAAAGTTGGAGATGAGTGCATACATCTTATTCCAATGGTTGCTATACGCAATGGTGAATTGATTCGTTTAATACTTTGCAACATTATTTATAAACTTCAGTGTAGTCGGTTGTATGATCATTCGACAGTTATTTTTTTCTTCTTTCTTTCCGGCATTTGCTTTTTTTTCAAGCTCCTGCATATTTTTCAAAACCTTCAAACTAGACATTTGTAGAGGAGTAGTCAAAATGGACATTGTACGAGGTGCTTGTTCAGTCGATAAGGTCGGAGGGATGGTCTATATCCGAGAAGACCTCGCTCCACTGATCTTAGAATGGAAAGCAATAGAAACAAGTAAATCATTATCAATCCCTTTGAATTCATTAACTAATTTACAATCGACGAAAGAATCAAGTCCTAAGATGATTCTTAAAATCATATATAAAGAAAATGATCAAGAGATATCCGTGAAATTCACCTTCAATAATCGACCTACTATGAACAATGTCAAGGATTCACTTCAAGCTATTGTTGCAAGAACAAGAACTAGAGTTGAAGCAACACCAGAAACAAGTACACCACAACCAACAACAACACCAGGAACTCCAAGCACGAGTACAAGTAGTTCATCGGTGCCAGTCACGGCTATAGGCAGTACCGTTGATCTTTCTGATGCGGCACTTCTTAAGAATCTTTCCCTTCAACAGAAATTACTTACGGAAGATAGAACACTCCGTGATACATTCACCAAGGCAGTTATAACCTCGAAATTATCCCCCACACTATTTTGGTCCCTGAGAATCCCCCAGCTACGAACATTTGCATTGACAATTTCACAACATCGTGGTCCATATAATGTATTATCAACAATTAAACCTGTGGCCACCAGCGATAATCAAGTCAATGTCAATGTTACACGAGAAATGATTAATGAAATATTTGAGATATATCCTGTGATTAAATTGGCATTTGATGATTTAGTACCTCATAAATTTAATGAAGGGGAATTTTGGTCACGATTTTTCAATTCGAAATTATTTAGAAGATTACGTGGGGACAAGATTAATTTGGGAAATTTGCGAGGAGATGTTGTATTGGATAAATATTTATATGTTGATGAATCAAGAAAGAGACAGGGGAGTGTAGTGGAAGAAGGCGACGTTAAACGACAAGATATATCAGTGCACAAGTTTTTGGATCTTTTGGGGAATGAAGAAGATAATTCTCAGAAATTGGGGAATAAACCAGATTTCACCATGAGATATGAAGACAAGAATGTTGTTACTGGTGAGAATGAAATGGTGGTATTAATGAAGAATATGAATAACTTATCTTCAAAAATGATGGCTGTAGCTGAACCTGAACGGAAACAAAAGGACACGACTAAACAAGGATTATCAGTGGCGGAGACACAAGAGTACAATGAAGAGTTGAATCTTCATGATTTGAATGATATAGCATCACAACAATATATAAAATTAAACATTGATGCTAATTTAACTACAAACTCCTCCCATCATTCTTCAGAAGTTGAGGTTACTCCTGAACAAATATCAACATATCTTTCACAACAATTTACATCACCTAGGGTTAATTTAACTGATACATATATCAAAAAGACTAGTGAAATTGAACGAATTTCTCAAGAAATCACTAGTTTAATTAAACACAATTTCCGAAATTATAAACTGACTGATAATCGAGGATCAACAAATATTATCCCAACTGAGGTATCGCAAGAAATTATTAGTTATAATATCACAACTACAGAATTTCTTTCTCATTTCTGGAGTTTATTTCTTCGAGGGAATAACCCAGGTCAATTACGGAAACTATTCACGAGTTTGAAAAATACCCGTACTGGAATAACTGAATTAAAATCAAGAACAATGACAAAGCTCGAACAATTAGAAGTAGTTAAATCAAGTGAGAAATTCAAAGAACGAGTAATACGTGAATTGAACTCTTGCCTAGAAGTTTTGGAAGTGGCTATTGATCGAGCATGTAGTGAATATATCGCCGCTGTCAAACAAAGTACTGGGGCAAGTGCTACACCCATACCAGAACCTACAGAGACTACTACATAGTTGTGTATATTCTATCATTAAACATTATATCTTACACGCTATACAAAGCCAGTCATACTCGTCAACCCCTTTCCTCTGTCTTATCAACTCACTTTCAAACAACGTATTAAACCTACAAATTAACTTCTTGGCAATATCTAATCTCTTTCTCGAAATCAAAAAAATCATACTGGTAATATTAAACTCATCTAATAAATCAGCAAGTGAGATTAAATTTTCATTACTAACAAAACTCAACTCTTCTACACTGTCAAGAGCCAATTCAATAGTGTCATCACTGGGGAACTTTCCTGTGATTTTCACATTATCAAATTCAATAAATAATTGAGGAATTGCCAAGTCAAAAATACCACTTTATTTTGGGGGCCACTCGAGTCAGATTAGAAGTGACATTAGAAGGAACGGCTGGAGTAAAGTTTGGAGTTATTTCAAGATTCATAATGAAGATAATGATCAAACAATATACATTTAAAATTTTTTTGGAAGAATTTGCATGGGTATTTATATTGTGTAAGCGCATGTATATACCAACTTGGGAAATCATAGATGCGCCTGCGTCATACAACTTTTTATTTGTGGTACAGTATTTTTTTTGTCTAAGCGATGAGATCAATGGTAGTATCGAATCAAAGCCATGGCCAAGAAGAGTAAGTAAGCACATGTCACATAACAAGTGAGCAATGTACTAACATAAATAGTTTCCAAGCATAGTCGTGCTGCCAGAAGAGGTGAGCTTGAATTCACCACTGAGGAGAAATCTCTTGAATCTATTCCTAAAGTAGAACCAGATTTAAAGAAACATATAATTAGAACCACAATTAAAAATGAAAACTTGCTAGTTAAGAAAATGGAGAATTCTCGAGTTAAAAAGAATCAAAAGAAGAAAACTAGTAGTTTAAAACATAAACTTGAACGAAATGAAAAATTAACTGGAGTTTTATCAGGAAAGATTGAAAATAGTATTAAACGTGCGAAATATGTTCAAACTACGAGAAAGGCTGGATGGGATCAAATAAACAAAAGTATTGAAGTTAATAGTGTCAATGTGTTGGATCAAAAGAAAGTTAAGGAAAAGACTCAAGAAGAGATAGAGATGGAAGAAGAAGATGAATACGTTAGACAGTTTTATGAGGGGGACGACGAGAACTCCAAGCCTGCCTCTTCCTCTTCGTCGGCTAACCGGTTTGCCTTGTTGGATGAAACTGAAGCTTAAACTTGTATAGTAGTGTAATTTATAGAATGGGTTGACCTTGGTCAAACAATATACAAAATAGGAAAGAACCTTGCACTCTGTAGGTTTTTCCATGTTCTTCTATTAGTGCGTATTTAAAAAATTTTTGTTACCCTCCCTTGAACATTTCATCCCTTATATTACCAACAATGTTTATAGTACCATTGATATTCTTTGTAGTTGGCGTGTATTCAGTTCAATTCACTCCATTCAATCATTCCCTTCTTTCACCCAATTCAACATTTGAACAATTCATCTATACAAAACTCGATAAATCACCCTGGCATATATCCCATGCAAAGAAATATGATGAAGGACGAGATGAAATTGTCACTTATAAAGGACAATGGGAATTATCACCTCCTATCGTATACCCAGGGTATGAAAATGATATGGGTCTTGTATTGAAAACAAAAGCGGCTCATCATGCAATTGCCAGAAAGTTGGATCATATTATTAGTAATGATGGTCAAGATTTAGTGATACAATATGAAGTTAAATTACAAACTGGGTTGAAATGTGGTGGTGCATATATTAAATTGTTAGATGATGCAAAGGATTATTTTAGATTTGGCTCGGAAACAAGTTTTCTGATTATGTTTGGTCCAGATAAATGTGGCAGTGAAAATAAAGTCCAGTTTATCTTGAGGAAACCTGTGAATGGTCAAGTGAAAGAGTTTGCATTAAAATGGCCTCCAATGTCAAGAACAGGAGATTTAACTACATTGTACACTTTGATTATTCACAAAAATCAAGGCTTTGAAATTAGGATTAATGGAGATGTAGCTAAAGCAGGGAATTTAATTGACAATGCTAATATGTTTGTTCCTCCACTTATCCCACCAAAGGAAATTATTGATGCAAATGACAAGAAACCAGAAGATTGGGATGATCGACTTTTCATACCTGATCCAAATGCCGTAAAACCTGAAGATTATGATAAAAAACATGCACATATTAAAATACCAGATTTACAAGCTACAAAACCTGACAATTGGGATGAAAATGCTCCAATATATATTCCAGACCCTACAGCAGTTAAGCCAAGTGAAGCAAGTGATTGGACTCCACCACTTATTGTAAATCCGAAATGTTCTACAGGTTGTGGGAAATGGACTCCTCCAATGATACCAAATCCTGATTATATAGGACCTTGGTTTCCTAAAGATATTGTGAATCCCAATTATAAAGGAGTTTGGAAACCTCGAACTATTCCAAATCCTGAATATGTTTATGATCCCACACCTGGAAAAGTTAAACCAATTGGTGGAATTGGGTTTGAATTATGGAGTATGGACAATGATATCTTGTTTGATAATATTTACATTGGCAATTCAATCTCTGATGCTGAACTTATAGGTAACACGACATTTAAAGAAAAGTATGAATTGGAACTCACAAACAAACAAAATAACAAACCCAAGATCAAGAATGAACCATTGCCACCACCAAGAAACTTCGATGATATTCTTCGTGATCCTGAAGTAAGTACCTTGTATCAATTTATTCTTTTCATAAAGTTATTTTGGTTAAAACAATGGTTAGAATTAAAAGATACATATTATGAAATAACCCTCGATCCAATAGGAGCAATAATGAGAAACCCACTTAAGCTTACACTATATACTGTTATGATCATTGTTGGTTCAACAATCATATTTGGAACATTGAGTACATTGGTGTTTTTAATTAAAGGAGAACCAGAAGATGAACATGAAATACAATCACCACCAGAAATTAAAGTGGTTGAAGTTAGTGAAGAAGAGGAAGAAGAAGAAAGACATCGTATTGAAATTATAAGTGAAGAAATGGATGATGTATCGGTATCCAGTGTCCAATCTGTACAACTGGAAGTAAGAAAGAGAAAAGTGTAGTTTATGTATAGGAAAACAACACGCGGCTCGGTATTTCCCTTTTTGGGAAGGTTCCAGGATTAACTCCACCCCCACCCGCGCCCCTTTTAAAATTCAATCATGAAATTCTAGTATAAGAAAGAACCATTCAAGTTCATACTTTTGATAATGCAAAATGAGAATACACCATTGTTGGTGCAGATAGCACCTCGAACACGTAGACCACTTCGTATGTTCTTTCTATTTGTCATCCCCACTTTTATTCTATTATTCCTTCTTGGATCATATGTTTATGTCAATCACCACAATCAATATTTATTAGGTCCGTCAGTTACTGTTAGATTATACACCAACAACATTCGATACGATAATCGTCGTCATCCTGTTGAATTTGAACAACCATGGAAGAAAAGACGAGTACAACTGATTAATTCTATAGATTTCCATACTTCCGCTCAAGCCAACGTGGTTTGTCTTCAAGAAGTATTACATCACCAACTTAATGACATTCTTGAATCTTTAAATAAACATGATAAGTGGAATTACTATGGTGTTGGAAGAGAAGATGGAGTCACACGGGGAGAATATGCTCCAATTTTATTTAAATCCGGAGAATGGCATGTCGTTTACAATACTACATATTGGTTAAGTGAAACTCCAGACAAGCCTAGTCGAGGATGGGATGCTGCCTTGGAACGTATAGTCACCATGATAACCCTTCAATCACTACATAACCCCTTGGTGAAAATAAACGTGTTTAATACCCATTATGATCATCGTGGGAAAGTAGCACGTCGGAAAAGTTCCCAATTAATCATTGATAAAATGGAAAATTTCAATTCATATCCTTCATTTTTGTGTGGAGATTTCAACACTCAACCTAAAGATGAACCATATCAAATCTTAACCAAAGCTGGCTTTAAAGATTCAAGAAAACTAATCAATTGGGAAGATTCATATGGTCATACTTCAACATTCACAGGATTTGATAAGGAAGATGAAGCAAATTCAATAATTGATTATATATGGTCACCATATTTCACGAGGTCAGAACAAGTGGAAACTGAATCAATCAATTATTTTAAATTGAAACATCATGAATATTATGATATTGTGATTAGACAATTTGGAATCTTGCATAATTATTTCAAGGGTTTTTATTTCTCGGATCATCGTCCCGTGGTGGCTACTTATATAATTAAAAGGATTAGATTATGGTAGTTTTTCTTTGAATTGTTAACTTGGAAATGTGCTTAGTTATCTGTAGATTTAAATGCAATGTCGCTAAAATGACTCTGTCAAATAATACATAGAAAGTTTGAAAATCTAGTAGTTCTGCATTCATGATCTGATCATTTTATCTGCACATAATCTAATAGTATTTAAGGATTTCTCAGTTCACAAGCTCAAAATTTTCAACCCTGGCAAGATATGAAGGTTGCAAAAAAAAAAAAAAAAACTAAAACCTAAACATATAATTCAACTCCTAGTGGTAATAGAGTAATACTTCAGTCATTGGTTACAATTAAGGATCTTCACATGTTCTCCCAAAATAAACCTATATGCAAAGTCGCTTAAACAAGCGAGCAACTATTTTTTAAATTGCCTAGCCAGGAAATTATCATTCTAATTACATTACTAACTATTCAGAATCAGGCGATGTTGTTGAATGAACTTTCTATTCATTTCTTTTTTTTTTGTAATGTACAATATGCAAAACATGTTTAGCCCTAGTTCTTGGCTTAGCACGTTGTTCACAGCCAAACTATCGGATGATTTGCTGCAAACCGAATGGAAAATCTCTTTACCCCACTTTCAATTGCAAAAACTATTACAGCTTGTGAAAGTTTTTCAAATTCTTCAAGCTGACCCAACCGAAGTATATATCCATAAAATCGTTCTTTAAACAACTACAAAGGTTAATAAAAAAAATACATCAATAACATTAAACTAATAGAACTATAACTCAACTCCGAGTACGGCTTTGTTACACCTCCCTACTCTGGGTCTTGACAACAACAACCTCTTTATTCTTTTCTAAATCACTAGAGTAATCAGTTGATTCAGTATCAGACTCTTCATATCTTGATCCTGACAAATCAGCACCTCTATTTTCGGGACCTAAAAATATAATAAGTATTAAATAAATCATAACTGCAACCATAAAGATCGCCATGGTTTTACCATAATCGTAAATTTCATTTTCAGCATCAATGGGGAATAATTCACCAATGGTAGCTTCAATAGTGGAACTTGCCGAAGAAACCAAGTTACCCAATTGATAGGAAACACCAGCAACAAACGCCCTGAATTGTGGTGGAGACAATTCTGAAAGATGGATTGGAACAACTGACCAAGATCCTTGAACACCAAACTGTAGAATCATAACAGTAACCCACAGGGGTTTGAATGCCCAGGGATATATAAAGGCACAAGTAAGGAAGTTTCCAAACAAGATGGCAGTTCTTCTACCAATAAATGTTGATAAATGTCCAATAATAATACCACCTGAAAGAGCACCCAAATTAGCACAAACATTGGCTACCATGGATTTATCATGTCCAAAACCATACTGTTTCACTAACATTGTAGGATATAAATCTTGCGATCCGTGAGCAGAAAAGTTGAATCCTGTCATCATAATAACTAAATAGATAATAATCAACCAATATTTATGAAGAGCAGTTTTTGCTTGATGTTTGAATTCCTTAAGTTTGGATTCCTTTTCCTCGGCACCTTGTTGGAATCTTGCCTTCATTCTTTGATAAGAATGTGATTCTGGAGTGAAATACCTCCAGATTATAAAAAGAACAGGTGGTCCAGCACTAAACCAAAAGAGAGATCTCCAACCATGTGGAGTAGTGTCAACAAGGGCTCTTTGGAAAAGAACGGCAACCAAATAACCAAATGCGTAACCTTCTTGGAAAATACCAGAAAGAACACCTCGAGCCTTTGTAGGTGCATCACCAAGAGCTTCAGCCGCACAAATACCAAATATACCACCCATAGCAACCCCAAACAATGCACGAAGACCCAAAAACTGTTTATAAGTCTTAACAAACCCCGTTCCAATTTGAATAACCACCAATAATGACAAATTAATCATATATGGCCATCTTCTACCTCTAGTATCACCATAGGCACCAAAAAACACGGCACCAATAGTTCTCAACATCAACACCAACGTGATACCCCAAGAAATATCCTTAACACTGACGTTTAAATCTTCAGCTATATTACTAAGATTTAAAGTTGTGGTGAAGAAATCTAACGAATCCCAAGTCCAGGCTAAGAATCCTATAAAGAAAAAATTCCATTGATGTAAATTCATTTCCACTAATGGTTGAAACGGGTTAAGAATTTCACTCCATTCATGTTGAGACCGTTCCTCTTTACTCACCCAAAGGGTCGAGAATCTGGTAGCGAAATAATGTCTGATTGCTGGCCATGTAAAATTAGGTGGTTCAATAGCATGTTGATCCTTTACGGGAATATCAACCTCATTAATACTATCTTCTGAAGACATATTGAAAAAGCAACTATATTTATAAATCTATAAAATTGTATTGATTGTGAAAAAAGAAAATGAAAAAAAAGAGTTACTGGCTGTTTAAATACTTTCCGTATTTTGATAAATAAATCGATTTTGGAACATTTGAATGTGAATCAACTTATTACAGAAGTTGCGTTTTCTGGAATGATTTTTTAATACATTATACTTTTTTTTCCTCCTTGCAGGTCAGCCATTTATCGTACAGAATAATTAGTACTCGGAAGGGGTGCTTTCGATTCAAGTGTGATCAAGTGTGATCAAGAGTGGAGCAGAGTATTGAATGAGTAATATTACATGAGTATAAACGTAAGAGAAAAAAATATAGAGAATACAAGTAATAGTTCAGAAGTATTTGAGATGAACACAGACATTAAACACATAGTGCTATTGATTATCATCACATAATTAGCAAATTGAATGTCTCCTGTTTTAATGTATGAAAAGGACATTGGCGAATTGATCGTGTGATTCTGCTTTGTGGTCGCGAAAAAAAAACCCCACAAAATAAAATATTTTTTCTCGCAAAAAAAGATCGATTAAAACATCAAACGATCTATTTTTTTCCTTCCTTCGCAGTTTTCGGTAAAATATTACAAAAAAATAAAACCTGAACCGTCAAAAAAGGGAAATAAAAAATCTGAGTGACAAGACTATCAGCCAACAAAAGTATGCGTTCTATCATATGACATTTAAGAGCTACCACTGCTTTTACCGAATGCTGCAGAACAGTCATATTAAATTCAACTCCATCTAGATCCAAATGCCACGTGAATCATAGACTAAATGAGTACTTGTTTAGACTGGATTCATACTTTTCGCCAAAAGGATCTTGCCACTTTCCAAGAAATCTCAATAATATATTTGATTAATGTTTTACATGAATACGCATAAACTGACCTATATGTTTATAATTTCCTATTCAAAATATTAATCACGCGAATAATATTTCAGAAGGTAAAGTCTCTCAAAAGGATGGATCTTACGACAATTACTAAAAAGCTCCGACTTTCTGCAGTATTCATTAAAAAAGATTACCATATGTATGGCGGTATTATTTCTAGATTTGGATAAGAGGTGCATGTACAAGTGAGGAATTATCTCTTTCGTTGAATTACTTTCAATTATATTTGACAAACTAATCAATTCGATAGAGACAGGTAAACCTTGAAACCATTTCTATTTATTTGGCCACTTTTCAAAGCAGGATCATTGATTTATCTGTATGTGGTGCAATCTGGATCAATAGGATGTATTAAGTGATTTTAAACAATATGATTGATCTGAATATCAGTAATGCTACAGAATTGGTCCAGGAAACTTATCTAGCACCATTTGAATTTATTGTATCTAATGTTTGCCGAACACCAGCAATAATGGTTGTGGTAATTGCATATGTAAGCGTACAAAGTAAGTTATTTATTGTCGGATTGGCACTTTGTGTTCCAATGTTGGTTTTTTCTTTATTGTTGAGAGATCATAAATTGGAATCAGTCAAATCTTTGGAGAGAGGAGACAAAGAAAAACAGGTTGTGGTTAATAATAATGATGATGATATAATTGTCACTACATTAAAACGAGTATTTAATTCAGTTGTGCACAAGTTTTGCCATTCATAAATGATCTGTTGGATGACAATTTTACTGTGTTCAATAATCTAATAATATTATTTCCCTTGTTTTAATGAAACCTGAACTATTCTTATATACAACTATTCTGTTTCACTAATGTGAAAGATTCATCTGTAAGCTGCAATTTCCTTATATCATATTTAAAAATATGGGACGGTAGTTATGAACATATGACCAAATTGAACCTGGAATACACTACTTTTATGTTCTTGGAGTTTCCCTATGTAGAACATAGGGATTTTTCCAATTACTACAAAGGTTAACAGAATAATACAATAATAATATTAATAAACACAACAAACCAACTCAAACTTCCTGAACCTGAGTCTTGATAACTTCTTTATGCTTTTCTTCTTCGTGTCTTTCAACTTCTTCTTCAAATTCATCATGACTTCCTCCAGATAAATCAGCACCTCTGTTTTCAGGACCCAAGAGTATAACAATAATTAAATAAACCATAACAGCAGTCATAAAAATAGCCATAGTCTTTCCATAATCATAAATTCCCTTCTCAGCATCAATGGGAAAACGTTCACCAATGGTAGCTTCAATAGTGGAACTTGCCGAAGAAACCAAGTTACCCAATTGATAGGAAACACCAGCAACAAACGCCCTAAATTGTGGTGGAGACAATTCTGAAAGATGGATTGGAACAACTGACCAAGATCCTTGAACACCAAATTGTAAAAAGAATGCAGTTACCCACATTGGTCTAAAGGCCCATGGGTAAATAAAAACACAAGTGAGGATGTTTCCCATCAATATAGCAGTCCTTCTACCAATAAATGTTGATAGATGACCAATTATAATACCCCCAACAATAGCTCCTAAGTTAGCACAAACATTAGCTACAGTTGAAGCATCACTTCCGAAAGCATATTGTGTAGTCAACATGGTTGGATATAAATCTTGAGACCCGTGAGAGGAAAAGTTGAAACCTGTCATCATGAAAATCAAGTAAATAATAATCAACCAGTATTGACGGAGAGCGGTTTTAGCTTCCTGTCTAAATTCTTTGAATTTGGATTCATTTTCAACAGCGCCTTGTTGAAACTTAGCCTTTTGTCTTTGATAAGAATCAGTTTCGGGTGTGAAAAATCTCCAGATGATAAAAATTACGGGTGGGCCAGCACTAAACCAAAAGAGAGATCTCCAGCCTTGAGGGGTTGTATCAGCAAGAGCTCTAGTAAATATTACAGCTAGTAAATAACCAAGAGCATATCCTTCTTGGAAAATACCGGAAAGGACACCCCTGGCTTTAGGTGGAGCATCACCAAGCGCTTCAGCCGCACAAATACCAAAAATACCACCCATAGCAACACCAAATAAAGCTCTAAGACCCAAGAATTGTTGATATGTTTTAACAAATCCTGTCCCAATTTGAATCACAACTAATAACGACAAGTTGATCATATATGGCCATCTTCTTCCATACGTATCACCAATAGCACCAAAGATAACAGCACCAACAGTTCTCAACATCAACACCAAAGTGATACCCCAAGAAACATCCTTGACACTGACATTTAAATCTTTGGCAATGCCAGTAAGGTTTAAAGACGTAGAGAAAAAGTCCAAAGCATCCCAAGTCCAAGCCAAGAAACCCAAGAAGAAGAAATTCCATTGATGTAAATTCATGGCAACCAAAGGTTGAAAGGGGTTAAGGATCTCACTCCATTCATAATGAGAACGTTCTTCCTTACTCACCCAAAGCGAAGAAATTCTAGTAGCAAAGTAGTGTCTGATTACCGGCCATGTAAATGTTGGTGAGTTAACAGCATGTTTGTCCTTTACTTCAACATCAATCTCGTTAATTCTATCTGAAGACATACTGAATAGCAACTAATGATATAAAAGCACTTGCTGTAGATATTCAAAAAAGTTAATAAAAGCAAATTCATCTGGGGAAATTCTGGTGTATTTATATGCTTTTGTTGTCTGACAAATGAAAACTCTTTTGAATGTAAATCATTCATTGCAAAAACTTGCATTGTTTGAATATTTTTTTGACACATTGTACTATTTTTTTTGCCTTGCTCTGATAAACTAGTAATACTATTTGCCGTGTGTATTAAGGAAGGCTTAGAACTGCTAGTTTATACAGGATTCAAATATTTCACTAACGCGCAATGCAGCAAATTCAATGAGCAATATGAAATAGTTCATAGAGCTATTTGTGGTGATTGGAGTCACAAGGGTTTTACTACACATTTCAAACAATACACAATGCACTAATCCTGTTGCAGGGTCAAACAAAAAAAGACGCCGGATAATTGTTCATCCGGTTCCGCACTGGGCAGGACCCCCTCAACAATTTCAATTCTCCACATATATTGTACTGAAATAATCCCCCACAAAATAATTTATTTTCATGTCGAAGAAAGATTAAAAAAATACCAAGAAAATTTTTTCCCTCGGAGTTTTCAAAATATCACAAAGCTAGAAAGGTACACAATAACCGAGAGTTCAAACTGTTTTGTCCTGAGAGATCTGTAAGCTCTTCAGAAAAGGGTTCACGTCAAGATCTTTGAGAGTAGTTCTAGAATTAAAAAGTTGTTGAAAAGCAACTAAGAAAGTATTCTACTTATTTCTATATCTAATTATAAAAACACCTAATATGGCTGCACCAATTAGTGTCCTCATAAACCCCATGAAACTAGTCAGCCCTTGAGCTCTTATATTTCCAAGTTCTTGAATCATCAACTGTGTCTGATTATACATAGTTTTTAATTGTTCTTCACCAATAAGTACAACAAGAATTTTTGGAGAAAAAAACCAGCATGAAACTTTAAACAATTGATTACATATGAACGGGGACCTTTATTTGCAAAATACAATTGTAAAAAACAAGTCAATAATTCAAAAACAGTTGGGAGCCAGCACAGAACCTTTATACCAAAAATAAACTCTAACGTCTCACTAAATTTGTTAAGCTGACAAACCACTCTGTGTTTGAAGATATCCAAATTAGTAGAGGAGTAGCACCATTGTTCAATTGGTTGAGATTTCAGAATAATCATTGTCAAGTCAATATATGCACTACTCTCACAGTCAGATTGTGTAACTATTTTTTCCAAAGACGCCTACTTTACATGAGATATCACATTTAATATTCAACTGAAGTGGATTACACGGCTTCGTTTCATCATATGGTAACACTATAGAAGACAATCTTGAATCAAAAGTTAGTGGCACATTACCCGAGTTTTGTTGATTTAATAAAATTCCTTCAAAATTGTCTCTCAATCATTCTGCATTCAATTGAACAGCAAAACCTCTGAAAACAGAAGACCAAAAGAAAATACAACTTAATAAAAGAATAATAGCTTGTAATTTGGTAAGGGTTACACATAATTTACCTTTTTCATTCATAGTTTTCATTATGTAAAGCTACTTACTCTTAATCAACCTGCATAATCAATATTTGAGAAATCCAAATAAACAAGTGAATGGTAAGTTTATGAGAATTTTGTAAAGAACGTTTTTCCGAGTTTTCGGTAAAATACCTCAAAATAAAAAGTCAGGAAATAAATATTGGAGCAATCAGTCTCAGTAAAAAATCCCTTATTTTCCAACTGAAATAAATTAAGGTTTGCAATACATGCTCTAATGATCTATATTTCCACAATCATCCTTTAAATAGCAAGCTTGTCATTCTCTCATGCACTTCCCAAAGTAAACGTATTTACTTTGCAAAAATCGTATACTTAACACTTTGAATCTCTTGGCAAACCTGTCAAAAACTTAAATTTAAACAGGAGTAGCTTTGCTATGCTTGTCCCCAAAATATTCTTATCACCTCCCCTCCCCCTTGGGAAAGCGTCATAATTGGCGAAAAACTGTTGCCCCACCCCCACTTTTCAGACGCCGCTTCTTTGTTTTAGCGATTGGCTGGAGACTCCGGGAATTCCGTATTCCATTGTTCTCGACTTTTCTTTTGTGTCATTTTTGACAACTTCTTTTTTGGTTTTTGTAGAAATACCTCAGGGCGCATTCGGAAAAAGAAAATATCGTTCCGTTATGACTTGCCATTGATAACTTAAACCACAAAATCAATAACATACAAAACGAAGGATATTTGTAATCAATAGATTAAGGCGGAGCAAAGGATTTGTAGAAGGAGAGAGTTTGTTAAATTGTGATTGAACACTTTATTGAATCAAGTATTGTGTTGAAGACCACCAAAGTTTTAATATTTCAGTTATAAGACTACCTTCAAGGATTTTCACCTTTAACGTACGCCTCCCTGTTTTATTACGTTTAAGAGGAGCCACCGATTTTAGACAATCCTAAATAAGAAAGTTAATAATTACGAGTAAGTCTAGATCAGATTCCCACGTGCAGTAATTACGTATTTCATTATTCTACTTTCGTACTCTTGCCAAATGATCTCCCCACTTTAGCTCTTCAGTTCAAACTATTTTTTGGAATTGAATCACATTGACATACATAAACTGACGCTATTGTTTACAATATCCATTGTGCCAATTTAAACTCCCAATCATGTAAATGCTAACTCCTGTACCTGTAAGTATAATTTACTTGGCCGATCTCAAGACCATCTCAGGATAACCATATTATTTTGTAATTTCGCAAAGTTCTCTAAAAAATAATATTTTTTTTCAAATATTTTAAGGTGCCCCCCACCGTTGCATCCACTAATTGATCAAATGTAAAAAATTACAACCATTGTTGAAATGAACGAGGGGAGTTATAACCTTCAAATATAATCGGAAAGGGGAGAGTAGTTTATCTTGGGGTGGAGACTTTCTCCGAGTCCACGGCACTCAAAGAAATTTTAGTCGTTGTTTGATCACAAAACTTAAATTTGAAAGAATACTTTAATTAAGGTTAGGTATAAAGTAAAACCTTAAAGTTATCAAATTAAGTTGGTCAACGATTAAAGTTTTCTTTGTAGTTAATTGTACTTTATATCGTATCAATTTATCCAAGGGTATGCAAGGCTTTTTTGTGGTACAATGGCATAAAAGAGTGTTATTTTCTTTGTCTGTCGTTGAAAATAACGCGGGTTGCAAAGAACAAGTTTTCTTTCAAACTAACTATACCACTATTGTTCCGATAACAACATTAGTATAGCCCCTCTTTTACCCCACAATATATATATAATCTATATATTCTCATCTAAGTTTCAACAATTCGTCGGAAAAACCAGGAAGCTTACCTAACCAACAATAAATATATTTATCGACATATTTTATTTTTAAAATAATTTGGAGTATTTTTTTAAGCTGCATTAACATACCTCAATCACAAAACTGTATTCCTTGGCACTGTTTCAAAGTCAGGAATATTTTCGGAGATTTAAGTTCGGTGCCGGGTCTGAAATATGTAACCTAATACATACAGGATCACAATTCTGTCAATATAATTTTAAAATAATTGTAGTACGAGAATCACAGAAACAAGACTCAGGCGTAAATGAAGGTTTGTCATAGAACATTGTCCCAATTTTCCCATGTTTGTGTCAAATGTAATTACTCAATCATTTGTGACAATATGTTCTGGTTTTGTGAATTTAGAATAATTTCATCTGCATGTGGGTAATGCTTCCGAGAAAGCAATTTTTTCGATGCAAAATCGCCTATACAAGGGAGAACTAGTTTTTTTTAAAATGTGGAGTCAAATATTAAAAGAATAACACAATAATAATAAAATAACTAAAACTATAAAATATACCAACTCTGGAGCAAAGCACAGCTTTCATCCCCCAGGACCTAAACTTCCCGAATTTGAGTCTTGATAGTACCGTCTTTGTTTTCATTCTTTTCTTGTTCAGTAGAGTAAATGTCAGATTCTTCATCAGACTCATCATGTTTTGCTCCTGATAAATCAGCACCTCTGTTTTCAGGACCCAAGAATATAACCGACATCAAGTAAATCATGACAGCAGCCATGAAAATAGCCATGGTTTTACCATAATCGTAAATTTCCTTTTCAGCATCAATTGGGAATAATTCACCAATGGTAGCTTCAATAGTGGAACTTGCCGAAGAAACCAAGTTACCCAATTGATAGGAAACACCAGAAACGAAAGCACGGAATTGTGGTGGAGACAATTCTGAAAGATGGATTGGAACAACTGACCAAGCTCCTTGAACACCAAATTGTAAAAAGAATACAGTGACCCACATTGGTTTGAATGCCCATGGGTAAATAAAAGCGCATGTAATTATATTACCAATTAAAATAGCAGTTCTTCTTCCAATAAAAGTAGACAAGTGACCAATAATGACACCCCCACAAAGAGCACCCAAGTTAGCACAAACATTGGCCACAGTAGCTTTATCATGTCCGAAACCGTATTGTTTAGTCAACATGGTTGGATATAAATCTTGAGACCCGTGAGAGGAAAAGTTGAAACCTGTCATCATGAGAATCAAATAAATAATAATCAACCAGTATTGACTAAGAGCAATTCTGGCTTGATGCTTGAATTCAGCAAGTTTGGATTCCTTTTCAGCAGCACCTTGTTGGAATCTAGCCTTTTGTCTTTGGTAAGAATCAGATTCTGGAGTAAAGAATCTCCAAATAATCAAGAGAACAGGTGGTCCAGCACTAAACCAAAAGAGAGATCTCCAACCATGTGGAGTAGTGTCAACAAGGGCTCTTTGGAAAACAACAGCAAACAAGTACCCAAATGCGTAACCTTCTTGGAAAATACCGGAAAGAACACCCCTAGCTTTAGGTGGAGCATCACCGAGAGCTTCAGCGGCACAAATACCAAATATACCACCCATAGCAACACCAAATAGAGCACGGAGACCCAAGAATTGAGCGTAAGTTGTGACGA
The DNA here is from genome assembly GCA_002911495.2 of Spathaspora sp. UFMG-CM-Y285. Lineage (NCBI taxonomy): Eukaryota > Fungi > Ascomycota > Pichiomycetes > Serinales > Debaryomycetaceae > Spathaspora > Spathaspora sp. UFMG-CM-Y285. The sequence continues at coordinate 53,933 of PPUV02000029.1, forward strand.
AACCAGTTCCAACTTGAATAACAACCAATAAAAATAAATTAATCATATATGGCCATCTTCTACCATAATGATCACCAATAGCACCAAAGATAACAGCTCCGACAGTTCTCAACATCAACACCAAAGTGATACCCCAAGAAACATCCTTGACAGTAACGTCCAATTCTTTGGCAATATTGGTAAGATTCAAAGAAGTAGTAAAGAAATCCAAAGCATCCCAAGTCCAAGCCAAGAAACCCAAAAGGAAAAAGTTCCATTGATGTAAATTCATTTCAACCAAAGGTTTAAATGGATTAAGAATTTCACTCCATTCATGGTGAACACGTTCTTCTTGACTAACAAAAAGTGATGAGAATCTGGTAGCAAAGTAGCGTCTGATTACTGGCCATGTAAAAATAGGTGCTTCAATAGCGTGTTTGTCCTTTACTGGAACTTCAACTTCCTTGATACTATTGTCTGAGGTCATATTGCTAGCAACTATAATGTCAAAAGTATTTGTTTGAACTGAATAACAAAAAAACAAGAAAGAAAAAAAAGAAGTTGCAAATTTACCAGGAAATTCTGATCTATTTATAATGGAAATTCTTGCTCATTTTTCAGATAAACCACATTAAACGTTTGAATGCGAATCATCTATTGAAAAGATTCCGATATTCGTATTAATTTTTTTTAATACACCGTACTTTTGCTTGCACCCAAGAGTTTTCAATCCTATGTTTATTGTCGCCAAAAAAAATACCAAAATAAAATATTTTTTAAGTTGATGAATAAAGTTTAAAAAAGTCAACAAAAGAAATTTTTGATTTTGTTCCTTCGGAGTTTTTTTGAAAACTGCCACAAGCAAATCGCAAGAAAACTGTCTACATGCAATCGTATTCATTTTCAAGTGAAACGTAGTTTAATTTCTGTTCGTTGTGGATCATCGAAAGAGGTATTTTTCTCTACAAAATGAACCTGGAAATTACAAACTTGTAATCTATCTTATGAGAACTCCGAACTAAAACAATCTGCTTTGCGGGGACTGGAGAACTTAATCTATAATGGATATGTGTTCGTAAAAAGCTTAAAAAATTGAAACGGGGTACCCTTGATTGCTCATGTTCAACCTCTTCCCCACTTCGATGGTATTACTTATCTAATACCCATTGTTCAACTGTTAAACTTGGCAAAAAGATCAAAATGCACCACCCCTCCCCCACTTTCTAATTACCACATTTAATATAACTTATGTTGGAACTCCGGGAGTTGGAACTATTAGTATTCTTTTGTGTTGATTTTTTCTGATAGTCTCTTTTTTTCTTTTTTGCAGTTTGTGATTATAACACAATTCCGGGGAGATAATTAGCCCACGATGCGTAAGGAGCAGAATGCAGCCCCGTTTTGACTTGCCGTTGAGAAGTTAAACCAACTTGGTAACACAAAAAAAAACCAACAACCAGCACAATTATGAAAACTTTTTCTGTAAGTCGACCCGCAGGAGGAATATCTCTTTCAAACAGACTAGGGTTTGCTTGGGAAAAACTACATTCGATAATGAATATAAACACCTCATGAATACCCCCATGTTTCATAATGATATTCCGGTCCGAAGAGCAAGTACCCGCCTGTGTAGGGGCGGTTTGGAGAAGTAGCTATTACCTTTAAGCGTGGCCACCGAATTTAGCCAATGCTGCATATAAAAGCTTTAAGTATTTTTAACCACGGCTATATCCAGGACACAATTCCATATGTATTATTGCTTGAGTCGGATATTTGTCAAACGATCTCACCATAAAAGTTTTCCAAGAAATCTTTAAGCTTTACATAAATATTGCTTATTTCGTCAACGTTTCTTGCACTTCAAGATGCACAAACTGACGTAAATGTTTTGCAAAATTCTCTGGTGAGAGATCAAATATCCAATAATACAAATGCTCAATTCTATCTTTCTTGTAGTAAACCTTGTCTTGATGGCATTGGATGGTACACGAATTTAGCGATCTTATGGCTATGGAGGCTTAGAAAAATATTTTCTATACTTGCTGCAGAATTTATTAAAAAATACTTTATTTTTTCGCCTGAAATTTTCTGATGTGTATCCCCCAAATGTTCACATTTAAACCTCAATTTAGTAACAATATCCATAGTTAAAACGAGTGAGTGGGGGGAGTCAATTCTTAAAAACACACCGGGACAAGGCGGGTCGTATATCTTGGCAAGAATAATGTGGTAGTTAGAGCTGGGGAAATCGGCTTCTACCGGACTATTTGAAACTCTGTTTTTATTGGATAAGCCCATTCAAAAATCTTAAAAGAGTGAAATATACTTTTTCGTCAACAACAAGAAAATTTCTTTGGAATGTAAACAGTTGTGTTGTAGAAAGAGAGAGATCGCGTGGTCACATATTTATCCGGGGATATTATGAGGCTTTTTCGTTTACGGAAATATAATTACATCATTGAGAATTTCTTTTTCTTCACCTGTCAATAGAAATAACGCGTCTTGCAGTTTGTTTATGGAACTATGTAACACTTCTCCCCTTCAACATTCTAAAGCTACCCCACCTTTTACTCCACAATTTATATGATCTTTTATGATTTTACACGTTGCAAGGTAAGTCTCTTGAAATAAGCACATCGGGAAAACCAGGAAGTTTACCCTTTTTGGTGTTCTAGAAAGAACAATATGGACTATTTTTTATGCAGGTATTTTTATATCTTTATTTTCCAAAAATACTTCAATCAGAACCATTATGAAGAATATTCCTTGGCAGGATTTAAACACACAGAAGGGGAAGATTCCCGGAGAAAAAGGGAAGGGGTTGGATTAATTGAAATAATATACCCCTCAGAGCCAACACAATGAACAAATAAGAGATCAAGCTTGTTTTTGATAAGATCTAATAAATACACATTTTATACAGAATTTGTTTTTTTAGTGTCCCTTGCAGGAAACACATTTCAGATACTCCGATCCCATCAATAGCTTTTTCTGTAAGCCACCCCCGCATTTTTACACATATATTCAATCCTCAGATGGTTGCCACATAATTGTTGGGAGGTACCCCTCATTTACGATGTTTCATGATTTTCTTGTACAATTCTTCTACATCCAATTCAATCTCACTGATGAATTCTTCTAAAATAGACTTATCTCGAATATATGAATCAATATCATTAGCAATGGTGAATATATCCGTACCACACTCTCGACTCATTCTTTCAACAAATTTAATGATGGCTTTCCGTTCCAAGAATGTTGAATGGTCAATCTGATCTCTAATCCATCCTTTCCCCCAACGTTCTAAACGTGTTTGGATAGAAGGTTCTTTGGTGAACCATTCTTGACATATTTCATAAACAGTATGAATGTCATGATTTATTTCTATTATAGGGGGAGGAATTATTGGGGTGATTTGGAATTCAAAATTGGACAAGGATTCATTGACACTGTTGGATAATTCTAGGGATAGTTGACGATCGCTTATTTTTTTATGTAAATGTTGATTGATTTCGTTTCGCATTCGTTCAAACTGATTACGGAGGGCAGTGATATCTACAGCTTGTATTTGTGGAGGTTGTGCAGGTATGGAATCAATCGTAGATATGAAGGATAAATCTTCTGTTGGTTGAGATCGTTGTATATCTTGTTCGGGCTCTATTTCATCAGAAGAGTGGTCACTGGGAAGATTCTTGGGCATAGTTTCAGTGGTTTTGTGTTTGTGAACTCTTTTAACCACTCGTCTCGATTTTCTAGTTGTATCTGGTATTTCTGTACCATGTTGGGAAACCTCTTGCGTTTCTAATTCCTTATACACCAAATACTCCAATGCTACATTTCTATTAGGAATCTCTTTATTCTTTAAATGATAAACTAAGAAATTTATCTCCTGCAATTTAGAAAATGCTGGATCCATTTTTCTTAGTCTAATAACAGGATTGTTTGACGAGGAAAGGGCAAACTGTTCTTCGTAAAACTCCTTCATTAACTCTCCAGTAACGAAAAAGTCCTGTAATTTCTTCTTACAACAGAATCGAATATAATGTTTGAATGTTGTAATATATCGTTTCCTAGTTTCAAACCCTAGTGAAAGTAACCTTTGACGAGCCTCTATGTTGGTCAATACTTCATCATCAAACTTCTTGAACATGGCAATAACATCTTCTGTATCCTTAGACATGATTCTCTTGTTGATTTTAATATTGTCACGATCTACACGATACCTTCTCTTGGTTTTTTTATCTGGTGATAGAGAAGCCAAAGTACTGTCAGTGGTCATTGATATAGACGAGGAACTTGAAGTGAGTTCTTCACTCAATGTCTCACCTGAACCATCAATTTTCTGGGATATGATTGATGTTATGGGTATGCGACCATTACTAACTACAGACGAATTGGAAGTACTTTCTTGCATAGGAATTGGTGGTGTATCATCTGTCAATAAATGATTGATGTCATACTTAACCAATCGACGTGGTACACTAGTTGTTTCATAATTGTCAATATCTATGATTTGAGCTTTGTTTGTGGCATCGTCAAGAACAATTTTTCTCTTTCGACCTCTTGTTTCTACTTTATGTGTAAGTGGTTCTGGTTCATGTATTGCATGCTTACGTTTCCGTCCTCGTGTTTCCTTTTTCTTGGTGATGTTTGATGACGATTCCATGATATTCCCTGGTAAAATAAATCTTGATAGGTTTGTTCCTGTGGAGTCAGTAGTTTTACCTTGGGGCAGTTTGATTATTATTTTCCCATTGTCACCAAGTTCTACATCTGCTTGTGCTTGTCCATACCCTGCTGATCTCCTAGTAGTGACCATGACAACTATTTGTTCAAACGAATGTAATATTTATACCAATAAAGGAAATAGTTGTGGTTAAAAGGGTGTGATAAAGGGGTATTTTTTTTCCTTTTGGGACTTGCAAAAAAAATTTTCTAAGGCGAAAATTAGATTTATAGTGCGGCAGGCGTGGGGAAGACAAGGAGACGGATCTAGGTCTGGTTCTTTTTTCTGAAAATTTTTAGAAAATGAGATGGGAAGAGAGGGAAATTGGATAGAGTCCAGTTTTTATATGTAATTGGGAGCTTCGGGTGAGTTCTTTAAAAGTGTGATCAGTAGGTTGTGTATAATCCCCAGACCAATCTAAATGCAAGATGGTTATTTTTTTTAAGGGGTATTTTTTTTCTTGTTGATTTTTCATATTTTCCCCTTGAAGTATTCAACAACCTGGTCTAGCGTTAGTCATCTTTCGGCACAATTATGCCAAGAAATGAATATAGGATTGTTCATACACTGTGAATGAGCCCATGTATTTTTACACGATCAAAATAATTCCCTGTTTGGAATTTATCAGGAGGCTTAGGTTGAAATTTGGATAGAACAATAGGAAAACACGTATTGAACGGATTTATTTTTCAGATTTTGTCGTCTTGCCAAAAAAAAAAGCCAGGCAGCTTGTTCCCGCCTTCAATTCAGAAAGTAGTGAAGATGTATAGGAATTGGGCCAAAGCCAATTGACCAAGAACTTTTGGTCCAAGGATCAATCTCAGGGGATCTTCTTGGCACCGTTCCTGTCGCTCCAGAAATGCCAAGTCTTTAATCTATACTAAGGGTATGCTTAACTGACAGGCCAATCATGGTACAGGTTTTTGCTTAGAGGGGTTAATCGGTTTAAAAGTGGGTTGTTTTTTTTTGGCCAAGCATGGTTTTATTTTTCTTTCCAGTGCCCTATTATTTTACCGTACCCCCCCTCGGTTAGATATATATGTACCAGAACCTAATTTTCTCCGATCCGAACTGTTATTTGTCAAAAAAACCAGGCGGCACATGCAATGGTGTACAATGTATTATCTATTGATTTTATTTTCCTCATAATAAATAATACAAGAACTAAAAGTGGGGAACCACTGTTCCTTGCTATGTGTCGATAGCACCTTCTTTTATCAAAGGGGTGGGGGTGAAAAATTATTTACAAATTGTTGACTAATGAATTACATGTTCACGCTAAATAATACATTTATTTCTACCCCTGGTAAAATCTATATATGTTATACACCTTTAATATTATCTTTGGCAAACAAGAATTGAAATAGAAAAGAAAAGGGAAGCTTTCCCTTTGAACTTTTTTTTTAGCTACGCTTAGCCCGTTCGCGTAACATCTTCACTTCATCATCACTCTTTTGAGATCCCTTTTCAATAATCAAATTTCTCAATAATTTATTCTCCATTTCTAATTGCTGTAATTTATTCTCCAATTCACCAATCAATTCCGTCAAGTTATGAATCTTACCTTCCATTTCCTTTTCCTTTAATTTCTTCTTTATTCGGAATCGAGCACTAGCAGCAGTATTACGACGACGTTTGTCTAATTCAGCAGGATCAGGTGTGTTTGAATATGTTGAAGTTGTGGGACTAGGGACATATCCAAGTGAACTACTACTTTCAAGGAATAATTGAGAATGTTGTCTAACTGGAGAATCACCTTTAATTGGAGGTGATCCTGACAAGGTTGATGAAATTGAAGAACTGGTAGCCATTTCTGGAATTTGATTTCCTAAACTAGCTTGATGTTGAGCAACAAGAGCACTTAGTAAATCAATTTGATTTGATGAAAGGCCCGCATTCACCAAGGATGATTTTGCACCTGGCGGAACCGGGAATTTAGGTAAATCTGTTAAATTAAGGAATGTAGAGTCTCGAGATAGTATTTCTGGTTGATTGGTATTATTTCGAGGAACTAAATCGTGTCTTGAATTATTGCGATGGTGGTTGTCAAATGAATGAGAAGGAACTATATGGTTGAAATCACTATTTCCCCAGTTGTTGTTGTTGCTAGCTTCATTGTCATCGTCATCGTCATTGTCTTTCTTTGGTTTTTCTTCATCAGGAAATATAAACGAATCGTCTGCAAATGCTGCTAAATCAAGACCTAATTGTCCATCAATATCTAAATTTGGTGTTGTTGTAGCTGTCGAACTTTCTACTTGACCATTCATGAATGTGTCTATATAAACAAGTTGTTCAAGCAAGGCTGAAGATGTTTGTTCACTCATATTCTTATATCAGGTTCATAAACAAGGCAAAAGGAAAGGAAAAAAACAAGCAGGGTATGTTGTAAATTCACAAATTGAAAAATATCTCTGATAACTGGTCTTTAATTAATTATATATGTCTAAAAGAAATGTTGTAATAATCTTATAATTAACTTGAAAACCACAATTTTTATGATTCAAGAATAAATTGAGAACCCTCATTGTCTTTTTTGTTTGTACTTTTTTAAAAGCAATACAAAATTTCAATCAGATTAGACAATATCACGTGATACGTTGCAAAACCCAAAAGAGAAAAAAAAAACGAACCAGATATTTCTTGGATTGTTGTGTTTTTATCCGATCAATGTAACATTACTTAAGGAATGAACCGGATAATGTGTTGTATGTAGTTTTTATCCCCCACTTTGTCTTGTTTTTTTTGCGAAGTTTTTGATTTATAAGCAGATTGTCCGACGTGTATTTCCAATTGAGGAAGGGATAAGTTTTAGGAGATTAATCGGACCGAGTATCCTTTTTTTGTACAGTAACTTACAGTGGTTGAAATTTGACTTGTTCTATTTCAAGTATAGTTACAACTTAGTTCAGGTTAAGTTTGCCGAGAGAAATCACGTTCAGATTGTACCACAAAGTAGATATCCAAAGTTAGACTCCGATTCATTCTTAAACTGTACTGATGATATACCTTCCTTATAGTACATCATAAACCCCCTAACTGTGTCAACCCTCACTTGACATACTTCCTAAGCCCACAGACACAACCAATCTATTGCGAAGCCACACATACTCCCTTTTTTTGCATCCAATTTTTAGGTGCCACGTGATATGTAACAAAAATAAAAAAATATTTTCTCGTGCCCTATCGGGGTTAATTTTATAATTAAGGAAAAATACGGCGGAGTTATCCATAGATCCCCTAAATTTACACGTGCAAAAACAGAATGAGCCATGGTTGTGAGTGAAGGTATAGATCTAAACATGCCAGATTCTATCTCTATCACTAAATCAATAATCTTTAGGATAAGCTATAGTCTGAATTAAAACAATATTAAAAGATGAGTTATTGTTCTCTTACTATTCAGTAATTTTGTAAATGTATAATTTTAGAAAGAAATTCGTAAAATTTGCATGAAAATTAACAGAACAAATTCTAAACTGATATTTTGTGAAGTAAATGTTATCATGAATAAACATACGACGAACCTTTCCTCTCGAGTTGATGCAATGAGCCCTGACAATTTCTCACATTGCAAGACACAATTCTGACAGGGATTATGAGCAAGATTATCCCTTTCAAAGGGCAACCGGAAGCTATAAACTAATTCGCAACCAGTTTCCAAATAAACAATAGTACTCCCCTCCCATTTTAAGCCCTAAAATGTGGGGACCGGCTAAAGGGAATACACCGAGCAATTTTTTTCTTTCAATTGGATACTGATCTACAAATAAACTTTAAATTTCTTATCGTACATTTACTCTATATACATACAACAAGCAAACTAAAAATAATAAAATGACCATTGAAACAAAAAAAAATGTTACACGGTATGATCCCCTTTCATAGAAAACCTAAAACAAAAAAAGCAAACTAATGATAAGACTAATAATACTAGTCAATAAAGAATTGAACTAAGACCCAAAAAAATAAACCCAATTAAAAATGCACAAAAAAGTTATAATATACTAAATTTAAACGTGTCTTAAAGTAGCATTGTGGTTCTTGGATCTGATTGCCAATGGAGAGTTATTGGTAACCTTTAATCTGTATTCAGCAAATGATCTAAAAGAATGACCATGAGTTGGTTGCCACTTGGTGGCTCTGGTAACTTGTGGTTTAATACTGTGAGGAATTTGTTTTGGAGTAGTGGCCTTCATGAATTGAGAAGCAATATCATTGTGGAAGGCGGCTCTAGTGGAAGTGGAAAAAGATCTGGAAAACATGGCTACTTTGTATACTTAATGGAACTTAGTTAATTATAAATCAGATTTGTAAAAAAGTGTACTTGCAGAAACTAGGGGGAATATCTATCTATTTATATAGTAAATTTACATGGCTGTGAAAACACAAAAATGGAGAGAAGGAAAGAGAAAAGAAAAATTTTTTCATATGAAATATTTTTATGCAGGATTTCTTGTGTATGGTGGTGCGTTTTTTTTTTCTCCTGGCGAAAAGGAAAAACCGAAAGAGGGGATTGATAGAAGGTCGTGCATTGTCCTGCTTTTTCAAGATAAGAAAATTATTTTCATTTAATTGGATAGATGGGAGGCTTGTTGTTTTTGTACTTAACCACATGACGACATAGACTTGGAAAGTGGTATGGTTTTTTCTTTTCTTGTTCTTGGTACCTGCAAGAAAATGCATAATCTGATCTTATCTTGCTTGTGTTGAAATCTACTGGTAAAGCTTATCTATGAATACTCACTCTGTCGTTTCTTTTACTGAATCAATTTGAGATCAGGTTTTTGGAAAATTTCACAAAATTTTTTTTACCCCTCTGGCTCAATGGTATTGTTAGGACGTGCGGAAGGTTTACTCAATTTAGTATGTACCGAAAGAATTTTTTTTTCTCATACTAATTCTTTTGTTAGCGCCAGTTTCCTAAAACCGAGAAAGAGGGGCGGAAACTGAGTAACAAACAAAAATTTTGTCTTTTCGGAGAATGATCTCCGTGAGGTATCCTCGGCAATTAACATCCTTTTTTCCATCATCGTGGGCACATCAAAAGCTTCAAACCCCATCAACTATGCGGGAATGGATTTCCTAATGTAAGGTGTTTTGGGTAAAATGCGCAAACTTGGATAAAAGGAATGGTGGAATGGTGGAATGGAGCGAGAATTTATATAGAGTAAATCAAAGCCATAGAGTACAAGGTCATGTTTTATTCCCTTATGAGTCGGAGTAGATAATTGTATCCCTGTTCAGAATATGCACTTAACTTGACACCTTGTAATTTATTAAAACTAATTCATGATGATTGTTTCGTTCGGACATATACCTCCATATCCACATGTGAGAATTTTTTTTTCAAAATTAATACTTTTCACGTGAGCACATTTATTTTGTGATGAGTCAAGTAAGAAGGTCCAAGTATTTTTTGAAATAAATTTACACTTGTTATTGTTTTTATTCATCTTGTACTTTTCGGAGTATTCCTTGATAGTTCTTTTCACCGCACCTCAGGTGGCGCGGGGTCCAGTTAACACCGAAGCCCAAACATGTCTCGTTTCTACTTGTAGTTTTTATTTTTCTTGTAAATCGCCTGCAACTCATGAACAATTAAAAATATTCAGAATTAAATTAATTATTTTTACAACTTGACTTCCTATTCTACTTTACATTCAAATTTTGTGTCAAAAATTTGATTTTCTAATTGGTGGGATTTTCCATCAGGATGATTCAGAATTTACGATTTTGTACTACATTTATTTCCTCGGAGTTTTTTTCCCAAATGTTTTTTTATCGCTGTGTATGCTGAGGGGGGTTGTTCATTGTTTCTCGATGAGTAATTCTAATATTGCTTGGAATATTATTAATTATTTTCATGCACAGCTGATGATTTCATCTGAGTTTTGATTATTGACAAAAAAAAATAATTATACTTGGCTAATTTGATTTGCCCGATTAAGTGCTTCCCCTCTGGTTATAAACATTTCTGTCAAAAAAAAAACAAAAACTCAGACATACAGTTCGTCACATGACTCAACATGAGATGGAATTCTCTTATCAAAATAGATGTAAATTGGATTGACAAGATACGAAGTTAGGTAGACATCTCTCTGAAGAGTAATACTTGCTAACACGTACAAGAAACAATTTTTGTTTGTTCTATGCACGATTTAACCTTCTTCCCCTCGGAGTTTCTCACTCCATTAGAAAAAGGGGAACACAAAAATAACTTTATATGTTTCGCCACTGTGCAGGAACATTGAATATTCATACAAAAACAATTGGAATTTTTTTTTAAATTCTCCCTTTTAAAAATGTTATCACCACACAAACCATATATAAAGGACCAAGTTTTTTATTCTCCCAATTGAAATCCAAAAATTTTTTTTTAAAGAAAAATTGTTACTACTTTTACTCTCCCCCCTATTTTTTCTTGGCTAATTTTGTTTTTTCTTAACTCTTCGCTATAAATTAAATGACATCTGTACACAAGCCAAGTACTCATGATGCCGCAATTGGTAAATTGAGAAGAGACTCAATCGTTTTAGGTCCAATGAACAAAATATTAGTGGCCAACAGAGGAGAAATTCCTATACGTATCTTTAGAACTGCTCATGAATTGTCAATGCAAACTGTTGCCATTTATTCTCATGAAGATAGATTGTCAATGCATAGATTGAAAGCTGATGAATCATATGTTATTGGTAAAAAGGGACAATTCTCCCCTGTGGGGGCATATTTACAAATTGATGAAATTATCAAAATTGCTAAACAACATAATGTTAATATGATTCATCCTGGTTATGGGTTCCTTTCAGAAAATTCCGAATTTGCTAGAAAAGTCGAAGAAAATGGTATTGCTTGGATAGGTCCTAGTTACAAAACAATTGATGCAGTAGGTGATAAAGTTAGTGCAAGAAATTTGGCATTTGAAAATAATGTTCCCGTTGTTCCTGGTACTCCTGGTCCCATTGATTCCGTTGAAGAAGCTCAAGCTTTTGTTGAGAAATATGGATTCCCCGTGATTATTAAAGCTGCTTTTGGTGGTGGTGGTAGAGGTATGAGAGTTGTACGTGAGGGGGATGATATTGCCGATGCATTTAAAAGAGCTACATCTGAAGCTAAAACTGCTTTTGGTAATGGTACTTGTTTTGTTGAAAGATTCTTGGACAAACCCAAACATATTGAAGTGCAAATTTTAGCTGATAATTATGGTAATGTCATTCATTTATTTGAACGTGATTGTTCTGTTCAAAGAAGACATCAAAAAGTTGTAGAAATTGCTCCTGCTAAAACCATTCCAAAATCAGTAAGAGATGCTATTTTAACTGACGCAGTTAAATTATGTAAAAGTGCCAATTATAGAAATGCTGGTACTTGTGAATTCTTGGTTGATGAACAAAATCGTCATTATTTTATTGAAATTAATCCAAGAATTCAAGTTGAACATACAATTACTGAAGAAATTACTGGTGTTGATATTGTTGCTGCTCAAATTCAAATTGCTGCTGGTGCTTCATTACAACAATTGGGATTATTGCAAGATAAAATTACTACTAGAGGATTTGCCATTCAATGTAGAATCACCACTGAAGATCCAACAAAGAATTTCCAACCCGATACTGGGAAAATTGAAGTTTACAGATCTGCCGGTGGTAATGGTGTTAGATTAGATGGTGGTAATGGATTTGCCGGATCAGTTATTTCTCCTCATTATGATTCTTTATTAGTTAAATGTTCTACATCTGGTTCCACATATGAAATTGCTAGAAGAAAAATGTTACGTGCATTAATTGAATTTAGAATTAGAGGTGTTAAAACTAATATTCCCTTTTTGTTGGCTTTATTAACTAATGAAACGTTTATTGCTGGTAATTGTTGGACAACATTTATTGATGATACTCCTTCACTTTTCCAAATGATGAGTTCACAAAATAGAGCTACTAAGATCTTAGGATATTTGGGAGATTTAGTTGTTAATGGTTCTTCAATTAAGGGACAAATTGGATACCCCAAATTAGCTACGGAAGCAACAATTCCAGAAATTCACGATCCAGCAACTGGTATTGCTATTGATGTTCACAATACTCCAATTCCTCGAGGTTGGAGACAAGTATTACTTGAAGAAGGTCCTGAAGCATTTGCTAAGAAAGTTAGACATTTTGATGGTACTTTAGTTACTGATACTACTTGGAGAGATGCTCATCAATCTTTGTTGGCCACTAGAGTTAGAACTATTGACTTATTAAATATTGCACCAACTACTGCTCACGCTCTTAGTGGTGCCTTTTCCCTTGAATGTTGGGGTGGTGCTACTTTTGACGTTTGTATGAGGTTTCTTTACGAAGACCCTTGGGTTCGTTTAAGAAAATTACGTGCTGCTGTGCCAAATATCCCATTCCAAATGTTATTGAGAGGGGCCAATGGTGTTGCTTATTCTTCATTACCTGACAATGCCATTGATCATTTTGTTGCACAAGCCAAGGAGAATGGTGTTGATATTTTCCGTGTTTTTGATGCCTTGAATGATTTAGATCAATTGAAAGTTGGTATTGATGCAGTCAAGAAAGCCGGCGGTGTTGTTGAAGCTACTGTTTGTTATTCTGGTGATATGTTACACAAGGGTAAGAAATATAATTTACAATATTATTTAGATGTTGTTGATAAGATTGTTGCCATGGGTACTCATTTCTTAGGTATCAAGGATATGGCAGGTACTTTAAAACCTCAAGCTGCTAAATTATTAGTTACTTCAATTAGAGAGAAATATCCCGATTTACCTATTCATGTTCATACTCATGATTCTGCTGGTACAGGTGTTGCCTCCATGAGAGCAGCTGCTCATGCAGGTGCTGATGTTGTTGATGCTGCTTCAAATTCCATGTCTGGAATGACTTCTCAACCATCAATTAGTGCCCTTTTGGCTTCATTAGAAGGTGATCGTGAAACTGGACTCTCTGAATCCTTGGTTCGTGAATTAGATCAATATTGGGCCCAAATGAGATTATTATATTCTTGTTTTGAAGCCGATTTGAAAGGTCCTGATCCTGAAGTTTATGAACATGAAATTCCTGGTGGTCAATTGACGAATTTATTATTCCAAGCTCAACAATTGGGGTTAGGTACTAAATGGTTACAAACTAAAGAAACTTATAAAGTTGCTAATCAATTATTAGGTGATATTGTCAAGGTTACACCAACTTCAAAAGTTGTGGGTGATTTAGCTCAATTTATGGTGTCAAATAATTTGTCACCTGAAGATGTTAATCAATTAGCTGCTGAATTAGATTTCCCTGATTCTGTATTAGATTTTATGGAAGGTTTAATGGGTACTCCATATGGTGGATTCCCTGAACCATTAAGAACTAATATTTTGGGTAATAAGAGACAAAAATTAAATCAAAGACCCGGGTTGACATTACCACCAGTTGATTTTACTAGTGTACGTCAAGAATTACATTCAAGATATGGTAAAACCAATGAAACTGATGTTGCTTCATATCTTATGTACCCTAAAGTGTTTGAAGATTATCGTAAGATTGTGGATAAATATGGTGATTTATCTGTTTTACCTACAAGATATTTCCTTAAACCCGCTCATATTAGTGAAGAAATTGTAGTAGAAATTGAACAAGGTAAAACTTTAATTATTAGATTATTAGCTATTGGGGAAATTCTGGAAAGAACTGGTACTAGAGAGATCTTTTTTGAATTGAATGGTGAAATGAGATCAGTTACTGTTGAAGACAAGACTGTTTCTGTCGAAACCAAAACTAGACCTAAAGCTGAACACGCTAACGAAGTTGGTGCACCAATGGCGGGTGTTGTTATTGAAATTAGAACTCAAAAGGGTCAAGAAGTTAAAAAGGGTGATCCAATTGCCGTGTTAAGTGCTATGAAGATGGAAATGGTGATTAGTTCTCCAGTTTCCGGTCATGTTGGAGATATAATGATTAAAGAAGGTGATTCTGTCGATGCTAATGATTTAATTACCAGTATTTTAAAGTAGATTGTCATGAGATATAAATAGTTGTATGTAGTATTTTTTTGTTTATTTAAGAGATATTTTGGATTAGTTTGGTGTAGTACAGTGTTTTTCAAATTAATTCAAATTAGCGCAAGATTGCGTTTTTGGACCGATTATTTTAAAAATCCGAGGGAGACTTTTTATACCGCGTGATAATTTACAGTGAATTTGGAGGAATTCTGACTACATTTATTAGACGATTCGTGACCAGAAGTATAAATTTCTTTTTTTCGCGTGGACCGAAAAATTAACATCGTACTAGTTTGGACCAATTTCAAAAACACTGTAACTATGTGTAGAATATTGTAACTAAGCTAGGTAGTGCGAATACCAAAAAGAGGCAGCTTCCAGATCGCAACAAACCAGTTGATACTTAACTCACCTTCTTCGAAAATCCAAACCAAGCTCTTTTCGTCTTTTAACGGTCATTTCATCTCGTTCAGTAGTTTGTTTCCGTTTTAAACTTTCAAGTTCTTGGGATAATTGTTCATTCTCTCGTTCTAATCGCAATAGTTCACGTTCTAGTTCTTCTTCATCTTGATAA
The DNA here is from genome assembly GCA_002911495.2 of Spathaspora sp. UFMG-CM-Y285. Taxonomy (NCBI): domain Eukaryota; kingdom Fungi; phylum Ascomycota; class Pichiomycetes; order Serinales; family Debaryomycetaceae; genus Spathaspora; species Spathaspora sp. UFMG-CM-Y285. The sequence goes on from PPUV02000029.1 coordinate 69,200, forward strand.
TATCTATCATCACGGATATATCCATCCATTTCATCTTGTAATTTCAGATCGGTTCTTGCTTTAATTAAAATTTCATTATATTTCGATATTAATAGTAATGATTTATCACTTGATTCTTTGCATGTTTCTATAGCTTGTCCTGTTTTTTTAATTGATTGAGATATGTTGGATATAGTTGAGTTTAATTCTTTAAGCATGGCTAATTCTCGTAAGAGAGCTTGATCTCGTGGTGTTGTCATTGATGTGGGTTGTTGTTGTGTGTTTAGTGTGTTTTGTGTTTACGTTTAGGAATATTTTTCGCGGTGTGAAAAATGAACTTGAACTGAAGGGCTTCACTTCCACTTCACTAGAAATGTCAGACAAAGAGGAAACACCAGTTACAAATGGTGACAACACCGATTTAACGAACTTAATGGAATCTCTACCTACTCGATGGGAAATAGAATTAGAATTTGTGCAATCATTAAGTAATATTCCTTATGTAAACTACTTAGCTCAACAACAACATTTACAAGATCCCCAATTTATAAATTATTTAAAATATTTAACCTATTGGCAACAACCACAGTATGCCAAGTACATTGTATATCCTAATTGTTTACATGTGCTTGCCTTACTTCAAAACGAAGAGTTTCGGAAGAATATCGTCAATCAAGAATTTATGAATACATTAATGAATGATATGGTTAAACGTTGGCAAGAGGATGACGGGAAGGAAGTATCTCCTTTGAATTTTGAAGTTGGTGGTGGTGGTGCCAGTGGCAGTGCTGGACAAACTACTGTTGATAATTCCATGATTGATACTAAATGAGGGTATTTTTTTGCAAGAGATGAATATTAACCGGGCTATTGTCCATTGAACATAGCCTTGTTAAGGGATTTTACTTAGACAAGGAGTGTTGCTATATTTATCGTACAGAGTAAACCATATATACACGGTGTAGTTCTACAACGAGCCCCCCCCCAGGGCAAGAAAAAATCTTGATCAACAAGGCTTAGACAAATGAAATTTGAAACCTTTAGTACTTACTATCAAGATAGAGTAGTTAAAGAGGTACAAACAAAATATGTTCATAGTAATAATCATTCGTACATAGAAAATAAATAAGTTACAGTGCATGACACATTGAAATAAGTTCCGCCTTTTTCGTTAAAAATTTCCCTTAGTAGAACAACACGATATTTCAATGAGTAATTCAACACTACTGCAAGGTATACAACCTAATAGAGATACTTTTATGCAAGCGTCACATGTACCTGTTGAGTCCGTGACGCTTAACCAATTTCGATCATACGTTATGACAGGAAAAAAATAAAACCTTCAATGACGCAAGTATAAAATAAATGCAAAGAAAAAAGACACAATAGAGTGATTTTTTTTTTATTCTTTTCTTTTTTGCTAAAGCCGTAAATGTCTGATTGCAAGAAAATAAGAAATTTGAGAGATCTTGGAAAAAGAAAATATAAATGACCAAAATCCCCTTTAAAAATACCTCACTTTTTGTTCATTACAAGTATTGATCAATTGTAAGTTTAATTTGCAATGGCAAAGCAAAGACAAGCTTCAAGTACTTCTGGGGAAACTGATATTTCCCATAAAGAGGCTGAATCGCATAAAGATTTAGAAACAGTTCCCACAAAAGTTGAGGAGAAATCTGAAAAAAAGGTGGATGCAGATGCAGTTTCTGCTCCTGATACTCCTGCTCCTCCCAATAAAACCAAGGAATCTTTCAATAAACTACGCAACAAATTCACATTCAAATTCAAATGGTTATATTCCCCCTATGCTATGGCAATTTATTGTATTGCGTTTAATATCACAGAAGCAATATTATTTTCAAAATACCTCATGTGGCTTGAGGTTGATCCTTATCCTATAATTTCCACTTGTGTTGCCTTTTGCTTTTTATTGGTGTTATTTTATGAACGATATAATCATGTAATTTATTCCAATACCAAAGTGAAAATTTCAGCAAAACAAGAGAAATTGGCTGATTTCTGGTTAATTAGAGTGGCCAAGAAACTTTTCTGGTTGTGTTTGTTTATTGTTACTGTTTTACAAGTTGTTTCCTTGACTCAAGGGAAATTGGAAAATCCATTTAATCTTGATTCAGATACTCGGTTCTTCTTTGAAATACCTGAATCAAGTCGTGCTACTTATTTTGCCATAAAGATTGTTTCTGTAGTATTTAATGGCCTCTTACTTTGTGTTTGGTGGTCTGCTGATATTTCTACGATTTATTTGGCATTTATTTCAGGAAACATCATTCAAGTATTGATTGCTATTGCTATTATACAAATTAATATTAATTTAATTAATGTGAGCTTGTCTCGTGCAGCCAAGAAAATCCATAATTTATTTATATTAACTGGTTGTTTCTTAATTGGTCAATCTATGATTGGGATTTGTATTCTGATCATCATTAATGATAAGAATAGATTACATGAATTAATTGGGTTTTTGTTGTTTTTGTATGATACTGTGCTTGTATTGTTAGGATTATTATTATTAAGTTGTACAATTTTAGCTGGGGTTAAAGAAGGTTATAAACCTATGTTTCTTAATGAAATTCCTAATTCATTAGCTATTCTTTTTGGATGTTCTGTTGCTGTAAGTATTTTGTGTTTTGCATGTACGAGATATTTCCGGAAGCGTACCTTGTCCACTGATCTTTTAGTTGAAGAATATGATTTAATGGGATTGACTGAGTATCAAAAACAAGGATGGGCTAAATTGATTAATTGTAACAAGAAATATAATGCGGGGATTTCTGGAGAACATATTATATCATTGATGGAAAATTATAGTCATTCAAACTTGGAAGGTATGACGTGTAAGATTCTTCGAGTGTATAAGAATAAAGAAGAGGAGAAAGTGGTTATCCCCACTGATAAAACCAGTAAGAGAAAGATCAGTCAACGAAATAAATTAAATACTGCATTTAATGAATTAGATCGTGAAGCTGTATTGTTCCAGAAAGCTCCCAATCTGAATGAAGGAGATCCTGATCTCGAAGCATATAAACCAATTTCTAAAAATGCGTTAAAGAAACTACAAAAGAAGAACAAACAAAAGAAACAAGCTATGGATTTTGCTAGTTTAGAAGCAAATACGGAAAAGTTTTATCAAGAATTAATGAATACTGAAGCACTAGTTTTATTAACTATTATTGAAGAAATGGATTTGTGTGAACGTATTCCGGGTTGGTTTGGTGAGTTTATGGGTAAATGGTTAGGAAAGAATGGGAAATACCCTATCTTAGTGATTAAATTTGGATTATTAGGATTCCATTGGCCATTTAAACGATCGACATTTTATTGTAGTGCTACTAAGAAACCTGTGGCACGAGGGGCAGCTGTTTTATATACAATTTCGGAGTGGAATAAGAAGAATGAAAAGTGCACTGTATTAATGGATCCAATGTATTCTGATTATAACTTTGAAGAAGGTGTGACATATTCTGGATGGTACAAGATTAAATTACCCAATTCCCATATAATTGATCTTCGTCCATACACTAATCAAAAACCAGCCGATTTCTTCAAAGCCATAAAGTATAGAACTCAAGATAATACTTTTAAACAGGCCAAGGGTGAAGTTTGGGAAACTGATCAATTTAATTTTGAAAATTGTTCTCTGATTATTAATATGAATTTAAATATTGCTAATAATCGAGCCCTGTCAGGACAATCATCCCAATTAATGTATCCTGATTGGGAATTTATTTATAACTTGGGTAATTATTCCAATGAACACAAGTATCGTACTTTACTTTACTTGAAAGTTGGTGAAAAGATAATTGCTTCCTGTGTGATATTTAGATTAGGGGAAACGATGACTTCGGATATTCAAGGGTTGGACCATGAAACGTCTAAAAAGTATAAAGCATATTTTGTGATGATGCAAGAAGTAATTCGAATGGGATTACAAGAAAAGGTTTCATATATAGATTTTGGCCCCACAACAGAAGAAGCTAAAGTATCAATTGGATGTAAAGTTGTACCATTAACTGGATGTATATACCCAAGAAATGCATTTATGGGTCCAATTATTAAATTTGCTGCTAGTAAAGTTGATGTATGATTTATAGTTTAACGAATATGATGAACAAAATTATTTTTTTGCAACAATTGCAATTTGTTCCCCGCACGACCTTTTTTTCTTTCTCAGCCGCAGTGTGCGATTCTTCAAATCGCCACGTAAAATTTCAAAAAGGATTTGCCGTTACTCTTCTACAGAATGAGCACAGTATATGATCGACATTTCGATCAAATCAAGAAGACAACAAGATATATTCATAGACAGTTCCATCTTACGATAAATGAAGTAATTTTTCTCAGTTCATTTATAATAAATTTGATTCTTGGAAGATTAATTCACTGGACTGCTCCTAAGGAAGAAGTTTATAATTATTTCACTGACAAGAGAAATTTGTTTAATCAAGTACTTGTTAAGAATGGGTGGTTTTGGACTACAGTGGTGATTCTTGTGTTTTATATTAGTATTTTATCTCAATCACGACCTAGAAAGACAAAAATTATCAGAGATGCTGTTGTACGGTATGCAATTGTATCACTCTGGTGGATATTATTTACACAATGGTGTTTTGGATTACCTATAATGGATAGAATATTTGTATTTACAGGAGGTAAATGTGTTGTTGATGGAGATGCAGGAAGACATGTTGATTTATTTTCCTTAATTGATGGTAAAAGTCAATCAAATACAATTAGTTCATATAATTGTAAAAGAATTAGAGGGTCATGGGAAGGAGGTCATGATCCACTGGGTCACGTATTCTTACTTATTCATTCTTCACTTTATTTGTTTCTTGAATCAAGTGAATATTGGCCTGGGTGGATGGCAATACTTGGTTCAATTAGTAATATCATTCATAATCATGAACAAGGACTCATTGAAAAATTAAAATCGGTTATAATGTTAACACTCAAGAGTCACCCTCATTTGTTAATCATCTTGTTAATTTCATTTTGGTGGTTTATGTTATTAACGACAAACATTTATTTTCATTCAATTGCCGAGAAATTAGTGGGGATGGTATATGGATATATTGGTGTTGTTGTCGTATACTTTATTCCTCGAGTATTTCGAATCGAGTCATGCCAAGAGAGGAGTTTGTAATAGGATTTATGGAATTTTGGGTAAAATCAAATTTTGTAAAATTTAATAATAATTTTATTGTTATTGTTAAAGCGGGTGTATTTAATATAATTTAATATGTGGGAGATGTATGGGTGGGTATTGGTAGGATTATTTGAGGATGGATGTAGAGAAGGGGTAATTGGGGGTGAAATGGAAGGATAGAGGAGCGGGGGGGAGTCTAAGGAGTAATTTTTGGGGGAGATATATAATAAAATACATTTATAAACATAATAATATTTTTTATATAATCGTAATTCACATGGGGTATAATTAAAACTATTATTATATTTTTTGAAGGTTCAGAATTTAATTTTGATAATAGGTTAATAAATTTATATATTGGTATATCTAATGATTATATATATATTATATTTATCAATTTTATTAATACAATATTTATATTCATTTTAAAACATTATAGTATTTATCATAAAATTCTTTTAATGATTTAACTACTTTTTTTTCATTAACTTTAATTTTTTCATTCATATTATTTGAATTACACATCCAATATTTATCACCATCTTTTATGAAAACAACTATTGAATAACAAATTTCTTTTTGAGCTTCGTTTAAATATATTGAATTTTCGATTTTTTTAACATACATTGTCATTTCATTTTCGCTGTAAATACATTTATTTATATTGGCTTCTTCTAATTCTATTATTTTTTCTTTATTAAATTGATAGGTATCATCAATATATTTTATATAACTTTTACTTACTTTAACATTTATTGGACAACCTATTTTTCTATAATAATAATAATTTTTATTATAAAAAATATAACTAAAATAATAATTTTCTTTATTATAGAATAAATCAATTAACATTTGATCATAATTTTTAACTATTTTTATTTCTGTGTTTTCAATATTAATATCTATTTTTTCATAGGAATAAATTTTTAATTTTTTAATAATATTTGACATTTTCTATGATTTTTATTTCTCATATGTAATTCAATTTCGTAATCAACATCAAAAACATCAAGTTCATTTATATTATTAATAATAGTATGTTCATTAAAATTATACCAATATAATTGAACTCTTATTGTATTTTCATTTAAGTATATAGCAATAGTACTACCAACTAGATTATTATATACTAATATTTTTAATATATCCATTATGTTTGAATAATAAAAAACATGATATTCATATATATTTTTAAAATTAAGTTTTATGTTTAAATTTTCAGGTATAAATATATAATAATGGTAATGATACATTTTAAAAAAGCTTTTCTTGGGATAAGTACAGGTGTTAAAGCGTGAAAAATTACACGAAACGAAGAACAATTAACCTATTTAAATTAACGAATGCATCGTTTATCTTTACGAGTTAAAAAAAACTTAATAGAGAAATTACAAGTAATACTTGAGCATAGACGTGTAGAAAAAGTGTAGCGGCACACGACAAACTGTCACCTTTTACTTCTATTTTTGTCAAATTATTGAATGAAAAGGGATGGTTTCAACACACTTTTGATGGGACGATCTCGGAAACATTCCCCTATATCACACATTCACTCAATTAAAGTCACATAATCTAATGTAAGGAGGTTTTTCTACTTTAAAAAAGAACAATTTTACACGAACTTGGTAAATTCTCATGTGTAACAACCATTTGTTTGTAAGCTTCCCCCTTTCAATCTCGTCTATTGCACCACTTTCCTAATTGGGAAAAAATCATAGTTTAACGCGACTTTGCAATAAACTCAAAGGAGCCAAGGAAATTTAAACTTTTACACGAAAAAAACATATTTTAAAACAACAAAAAAGAGTTTGCCGAACTCTAATTCAATATCGAATGTAAGTTACAAAAAAGTTCTTGAGTAAAACAATGGGAGAATTTTATGAATTATATACCTTGCGTGGTTCCTACCAGTTCCAATTTTTTTATACCTCTTTCCTGGCTTTTTTCTTTTTGGAACTTTGTAATTATATTCCTGAGTATTCATTCTTTTTATTATCTAACTATACTCAAATAGACATATAACCACTTGCAACCAACAAACTACACACTGACTTTCACATAGATTTACAAGTTGCAAAGAAATTTTTTTAGACGAGACAAGGTGAAAATATGTATTCCCTAATATTGCTTCACCTTTTAACATGGGTAATACCAATTTCTGCCCAAATGTACATAGGATTCCCCTTTAATGAACAACTACCCAATGTAGGAAGAGTAGGTCAACCATATTCCTTTACTATAGCAGAACAAACATACAAGTCAAGTAATAATGCCCCTATTACCTATGAAGTACAAGGATTACCCAATTGGTTACAATTCGATTCAGGATCAAGAACTTTTTCAGGGCAACCAGCTCAAGAGAATGTTGGGAATTTTGACATTACTTTGATAGGGACAGATACTTCCGATTCATCTACCTTTCCAAATACCTATCAAATGATGGTTTCTCAAGATCCTGGTTTGAAATTGGCTTCTCCCGATGCTCTAACTAATGCAATTAACAGTTTTGGTCCAACAAATGGTGATGGTGGTTTAGTTGTAAAAGAAGGTCAACAAATTAATTTAAAATTTGATAGAAATATCTTTGTTCCTCAAGAAGGAAGCGAAAGACCAATCATTGCCTTTTATGGAAGATCAGCTGATAGAAGTCCTTTACCAAATTGGCTTCAATTTAATAGTGAAGATACTTCATTTTCTGGAACTGTTCCAAGTGTTACATCTCAGAATGCACCTTCTTTTGAATATGGGTTTAGTTTTATTGCTACTGATTATGATAATTTTGCTGGAGCCGATGCTGTTTTCAAACTAGTTGTAGGAGGACATACATTGAGTACTAATTCCAATGAACCAATCAAGATTAGTGGAGATTTCAATAGTGAGGTGAATGTTGATGTACAACAATATATCTTAGACAAAGTACGTCTTGATGATAATCCAATTGCTGCTGATAAAGTGTATCGAATTTCTGCTGATGATGTACCTGATTATTTACAATTTGATGATAATGCGAGAAAGTTTACTGGAAAGTTCCCTGCAGGTCAAACTTCAAACAAGGTTGTTGTTAAAGTCTATGATATCTATCAAAATAATGTTCAACTACCATTTTTATTTGAAACTCAACAAGATGTTATTTTCACAGTTCAAGATATCCCTAATGTCAATGCTACTATGGGGGAATTCTTTGAACTTTCCATCGGCCAATATGTCAGTGCCCCAGTTAATGTCCAAGTTAATTATAATCCTGGTTGGTTGAATTATAATGCTGATAATAAAACCTTGACTGGTGTTGCTCCAGAAGATTTCACTAGTTTGGAAATAAGTATTGTTGGTGAATTAAACGGGAAAAGTGACACTAAGACGTTTTCTATAAATGGTGTTAAGAAAGAAGTTACTAGTTCAACTTCTTCGTTTAGTTCGAGTACTACTTCTGCTAGTTCAACCAAGAGTTCTTCAACCACTTCTAGTTCAAGTTCTACTTCTGCTACAACTACTAGTGCCACTAGTAAACCTACTGAATCGAGTGAATCCTCTCCTTCCTCCCATAACAAACAAGCTCTTGCTGTGGGTCTTGGTGCTGGTCTTGGAGGATTAGCTTTACTTGTTGCTGCCATTATACTATTCTGTTGTTGCATTAAGAAACGTAACAATGATAAAGATGACGAAAAAGATCTTGAAAGTGTCAAGAGAACAATATCCCCACCACAAAATGTCAAATCCACCATGCATTTAACTAAGATAGATCAAGTTAAACAAGATTCTGAAATGAGATCTACTTCAAGTTCCATAACTCATGTTGCTGATGAACAAGAATATTCTAAATATGCTAGACAACAACAACAACCAGGAACTGTTGTTGAAGTTGGTGAAGATTCTGGTGGTGCTGTAAAGTCATGGCGTGCAAATGGTGAATCTGATTTAAAACGAGTACTGGAAGCTTCAATGAGTACAGTGAATACTGAACAATTGTTTAGTGTTCGATTAGTTGAAGATCAATCTAATAGTAATTCATTAACTTCTTCACGATATATGAGCACTTCTCCAACAGTGGGGAATTTAGTTCGAGATCAATCAGGGAATATTCAGCGATTAGATAGTGATGGAAACATCGTGGAGACCTTATATAACCAACCACCAACTTCCCGACCAGCTTCTTCCTTGTATAATGTGACAGAAGAGAATACCAATGATATGACCCATTCAAGAAAATATGAAGATACTGGATCAGTAGATTTACTGGATAAAGAAAGTTATCATTCATCAAGTGAAGAAGATCATGCCAAGTACCCACCTTGGGGATTTGAACCTGGCTTAAATACTGGTGCTAAATTGGTGGAATTTACCAGAAGAGGCAGTTTAAAGGATTCTTCAAGAGATACTAGTGGGAAATATTTCCAACCGGAAACTGCCCAAATTCATGAAAATGATAGTGAGTAGGATATGAGTTGTTAGAGATTTTTTTATTTATATTTGTAGCGTAAATTTGATATTTAGTAATTAAGCTATTTCTTTACTTTTGGTAATGTTTCAACATATTGTGCTGTATCTTGAGCTCTTCTTCTTCCACTTATATAATTCATCATTTCTGAATAAGTTTGAGGAATAACTGAACAGAATCCTTGTTTGTCTTCGTGAGGAACAAAGAAGGAATAAATGAACGACCCAGCTTCCTTTTTAACCTGAGATTCTAAATTTTGAATAAAACAATCAACTTTAACTTGAATTAATGTACCTGGTTCAGATAAGAACGCTTCGGGATTACTACTTATCTTGTTAGTTGGTGGTAATTGGAAATCAAAGGGGGAATCTTGGTCATGTAATGCCAAGTCATCATGTAAATGTTCCGTATATGAAATTGAAGCCACCATAGAACAAACAGAACCAACAGGAACAGGGGCTTTAAAAGTAGTTGAATCCAAAGAGACAAATCTTGGTCCAGCAAGGGAGAATGATGCAGCAGTACAATAAGCTAATTCAAAAGTTTGACGAAGTAAATAACCCCCAAAAATCATATATGAATGACGATTTCTATATTGTGGCTGCATAAATAAGGTCGAACTTGTTTTGGTATCTTTCATATATGAAATACCAGGTTGTAAAGGTTCAGGTAAATTTGAAGTTGATTGCCACATTTGATAAATAACACTGGATTCTTCTGGAGTTGGTGCAATCATGGTGGGGTTTTTGGCAGAAAGTTTCTTCTTGGCATTATGAGATTCTGCTCGTCTATAATCAATCCAATCTTGTTCACTGACTGGAAGTAAACGATTAATAGCAAATGATTTATGAGTTATAGGATTTCTAGCAACAAAGGTGAAATTAGCAGTTAAAAACACATTATCCATAGGTAAAGTATCAAGGGTAATAGTTTCTGGAACATCATCTTCAAAGGCATAACCTCTTACAGTAATTTCCATTGACGATCTCCCAGTCCAACTAACAAATCCAGCAAGTACAAAATTATAATTAACAATTTCATCCACTTTTTTAACCATATAAATTCGATCAACACTAGCAGTAACATTGACAGGTTCGGCAGGAGCACAATGTCTATAGGCAATTCTTCCAGCTAATGCATCCAAATCTTGAAACAATTGACCAGCACGTAATCTACCAAAGGCATTGATATAAGCATCACAAAGCCATTCATCTTGTTTAAAGGGTAATGTCAAGTATGAAAATGAGTCAGCACGAGTCTTTTCACCAATTACAGTTGTCTTTGGGTCAACATAAGCAAATGAATCAATGACTTTCCCCTCGGCCAATTGTTTTTCTCGTTCTTTCAAGGCAGCTATCCAAGTGGCTTTATTTGGATTGGTTTGTTTATCACGTAAATCAGCAAGAATAGTGGCAGCAGCATCGGCAGCTTGAGCAGGTTCATCGGATCCAGCAACGTCTGGTTGATGGAAATTGTGAGTGAGGGAGCGAGTGAGAGGGAGTCTAACTGGAATTGCAACTCTTTTGGGTATGACTCTAGTGAATGTCTTTAACATAATTACTGTGTGTAAGAATATGGTACGATTTAAGTTTTTACAGATGTGAAATTTTGAGGTGTTATTTATAAGTGGAGAAGCTTGATAGGTCCGACACAGGAGAAAAAACTGACGGAGTTCATCACCGGGAGATTCTTAAAAATATTGGATCCACCCAATGACTCAAAGGAGGGGATGCGAAGAAGAAGCCATCCCGGAATAACTAATTACACATAGTCTACGTCTACAAAATACAACTCTTACCGATACGACAGCCCATATGATGAGAGACAAAAAAAAGAAATTCTATGCATTGTTTCCAACGGTTGAATGTGTTAAACCAACATTTATAAAGAGGGGTTTATCTATGTTGGGCAGGGTCTAATATTGTGTAATTACATGCAATTAGACATGAATAGAAAGAGGGGGAGGAGACACCAAAGTAGTCTTATACTTGATAAATTGCCGTTTGGTTTGGGCAAACCTAGAACTTGCTTTGATTTAGCACTCCTTGTGTAATTTCTAGAAACAATAACTCTATATTCCTTCCTTCCCAAATTGTTGAGTTGAAGTTTGTATTTTTATTTCATTTGCGGCAATTTTAATTCAATGTGTGGGTGGTTTAAAAGAAGTTGGGTTCTCGGGGAGAGACTTCCACAATTAATCCGAAATGTTCCGGGAAATAAATTGACCATCGCACGACCCATTTCTCACGTGAGTACAACCTGCAACTCGTGCCTGTAACCTGTAAAATGTCATATTTCGGAAGTTTAATCCCGATGTTCACACACGGACAGATGAAGACCGTTCAGCGAAAAATTATTGATGGGAAAAGTTATACACATCAAAATCAAAATCATATTTGGCTTTTTACTTTCTTCCGTAAGACTATCACCAATGAACCCAACAGCTAAGAAATTGACTTCTTCAGTCGCCAAGACTGCTCAATTAGCAGCCCAACGTTTACAATATAATCAAAAACTTGCCACTGCTGGTCAATATCAATCGTTAAGAATGATGGATATTCGTTCTGCTAGTAATGCATCTGGTCCTCAAACCATGACTGTTAGAGATGCCTTGAATTCCGGATTAGCTGAAGAATTGGATCGTGATGATGATGTTTTCTTGATGGGTGAAGAAGTTGCTCAATATAATGGTGCTTATAAAGTATCTCGTGGATTATTAGATAGATTTGGTGAACGTAGAGTTATTGATACTCCAATTACTGAAATGGGTTTTGCTGGGTTAGCTGTAGGTGCTGCATTACATGGATTAAAACCAGTTTTAGAATTTATGACTTTTAATTTTGCTATGCAAGCTATTGATCAAATTGTTAATTCTGCTGCCAAAACATATTATATGAGTGGTGGTATTCAACCTTGTAACATTACCTTTAGAGGTCCAAATGGTGCCGCTGCTGGTGTTGCTGCTCAACATTCTCAATGTTATGCTGCTTGGTATGGTTCTATTCCAGGTTTGAAAGTTTTGTCACCATATTCTGCTGAAGATTACAAAGGTTTAATCAAGGCTTCTATCAGAGATCCAAATCCAATTATCTTTTTAGAAAATGAAATTGCTTATGGTGAATCCTTTGAAATGTCCGAAGAAGCCTTAAGTTCTGATTTCGTTTTACCAATTGGTAAAGCCAATGTTGAACGTCAAGGTACTGATGTTACTATTGTTGGTCATTCTCGTGCAGTTAAATTCGCTATGGAAGCTGCTGAAACTTTATCTAAAGAATATGGTGTCAATGCTGAAGTTATTAATTTAAGATCTATTAAACCATTGGATGTTCCAACTATTATTGAATCTGTTAAAAAGACTAACCATTTAGTTACTGTGGAAAATGGATTCCCAGCTTTTGGTGTTGGATCAGAAATTTGTGCTCAAATTATGGAATCTGAAGCATTTGATTATTTGGATGCTCCAGTTGAAAGAGTTACTGGTTGTGAAGTTCCAACTCCATATGCTAGAGAATTAGAAGATTTTGCTTTCCCAGATGAACCAACTATCTTGAGAGCATGTAAGAAGGTATTGAGTTTGTAATTGCCTTTGTATATATCCTCGTCGACTCTTCGCATTTATGTATATTTAGAATGAATTAAAAAATATTTACTCAGATAACACGACGCGTGTGTGTAACTCCTCTATCTGTCAGATCTCAAATCGTGGCTCCAAGAAATTTCTTCCCCCCTGAAAAAACCTCTCAACTTGGCAACGCATTTTTTTTTCTCTTGTACAACAAAAACAACACGGCAAACGGTACACGATTGAATGAATTACACCAAATGTCAACTGAATATAAACCTGGAGATAGTACAGGAAACCATCACAATCATTTAAATTTCCGACATGCTGCATTTGATGAAGAGAATAATGGATTTTTACCATATACTGATCTTGATCGAAACTCACTATCACCAAGACCTGAAACAACAAGTTCAACAAAGTTAGATATTAAAGATCGTAAAGCATTTTTCATACTTGTTATGTTATATTGTCTTCAAGGTGTTCCTGTGGGGTTAGCATTTGGATCAATCCCATTTATATTAAAGTCAAAATTGTCATATTCTCAAGTTGGGTTGTTTTCCCTTGCAGCATATCCTTATTCGTTGAAACTTATTTGGTCACCCTTTGTTGATTCAATATATCTGAAGAAATGGGGAAGGAGACGATCTTGGATCATACCTATACAAACCGTGTCAGGCTTGATGTTGCTTTGTTTAGGACAAGTGATTGATGGATTGTTAGAAGATGCTGGGAAATATTTGATGGAAATTACCTTGTGTTTCTTTATGCTTGTGTTTTTCTGTGCTACACAAGATATAGCCGTTGATGGTTGGGCTTTGACGTGTTTAAGTCCCCAGAGTTTAAGTTTTGCAAGTACAGCACAAACAATTGGGATAAATACAGGATACTTCATGAGTTTTACAATATTTCTTGCATTGAGTTCACCTGATTTTACAAATAAATATTTGAGAGAGGTTCCTATAGAAGGTAAAGGGTTGTTTTCACTTGGTCAATATTTGACGTTCTGGGGTTGGATATATCTTGCAGTTACACTCGTGTTGATATTATACGTCCCTGAAGATCCTCCACATTTAATTAAAGTTAATCAAGATAAACGAATTCAAGAGAAACTTACACAAGGATCAGCGATATATAATACCAATAAATACAAGGAATTAGCCAATGTTTATGCTTCAATGTATAAAGTATTACAATTACCCAATGTTCAAACATTTGTGGTTATTCTCCTCATCCTGAAACTTGGATTTCAAGTAAATGAAGCAGCCACAAATTTAAAACTTCTCGAAAAGGGATTATCCAAAGAAGATCTTTCAATTACTGTACTTATTGATTTCCCCTTTGAAATGATTTTTGGATATTATGCTGCAACATGGAGTACAGGTAAATCACCTTTAAAGCCTTGGATTTGGGGGTATATTGGAAGATTGATTGCTGCTGTATTGGCACAGTTAGTGGTATATTTCTATCCTAAATCAGGTACAATCAGTAAAAGTTATTTTCTTATGATTATTCTTCAACATTTACTTGGATCATTCATGTCAACAATTCAATTTGTTTCATTGTGTGCATTCCACACGAAAATAGCTGATCCTGAAATTGGTGGAACTTATATGACGACATTAAATACATTATCGAATTATGGAGGTACCTGGCCCAGAATATTCCTTTTTTTATTAATTGATAAAATCACAGTAAGTCATTGTTTATTGTCAGATCATCCATTTTTAATTAGAAATGAAGCTGCCAAGGAGCGTTGTTTACAAGAAGGTGGTGTAATAAGTATTATACGAGATGGATATTTCTATACAAATGCGGGGTGTATTATATTAGGCCTAATAATTTTAGTCTGGGTTAAACGGAAAGCCACTCATTTACAAAGTTTACCCAATTCTGCATGGAGAGTAACTAAAGTTAACTAGTGGTATATATATATATATAAATAGATAGATAAAAAGCTACTCACTACTCCCCCAATTATAATCATCATTTAGGAAATCACTAGGCAGGAATGGTACTTTTGATTCATCATTTAATTTCTTACCTACACTACTGGCATGTCCTATAATACTAGGTATGAAACTTGTAGGCAGTAATGCTTGATTTATCGTGGAATCTATTGAATTAGGGTATCGTTGAATTGATTTTGCGAGTTTGGAAAACATAGTTGAGGGTTCTTTAGTAGGTGATGTATATGAGCTTATATAATGAGGAGGAGGTGGTGGGGATATATAACTAGGGTATGAGTTTATCATTAATGAAGTTGTTTCTGGAGTATTGATTAATTTTCTACCTCGAGATTGTTGAGAAAATATCGGGGCAAGGGTGTGTTTTGGTGAGTCTGGAATATCTTCTTGCAGGTTGTATATTGGTTGGTTTCGAGTATACCATGAAGGAGCTCGATTATTTAATATTCTTGGAGGTTTCACTAAAGGTTTGTAGATATGCATTTGATATAGGATGAATATATCAAGAAGGATGGTTATAGTTGACGATACAATCAAGGGTAATTGTCGTTGTAATATTAATTCCGGAATATTATTCGTTTGTAATAACATATACAAATTCAAGGATAATGCAACAACATAAAACACCAGACTGGACAAGTTCAATAATATAAAACTTTTAGCAATTCCTTTAGTTGACTTGTTGTTATAATTTTTGACAACCTGAGGTATTCTTGAACATACCAACAACACAGCATTGGTTATGGAGTTAACATTGATATTAACTTGGTCTGGTGTAGGTATAGGCAGTGCACCAACCGTAGAGACTAACGATGACACTACCACAGCCTTATATAATGGTGTATCTATAGTTATATGATGATAATAGTAATATTGTAATAACAATACACAATCTATAATGCAATAATATGACGATAATATAATTTGATAATCTAATGTTGCTTGTAAAATATTGAATACATCTTGAACAAGAATAAGACTTATAAAGGAAAGGGATAAATTGTGGAACGATTTATTATGATGAACATATATTATTTGGGGGATAAATGCAAGTAATGAACAACTAACTGATATAATTGATGTAAGTTCATATGTAAGGAAGATTAAATGATCTTGTTGACTAGTCATGTTTGGAGAAAAGTGTGTGTGGTATAGGAGCTAACTCGGATAATATGGAAAAGTGTACATGAAGTGAAGAATATGTTTCAGCTACCTAGTAATAGTTAACGGGACATTTGAAACACATACACAAACAAACAAAAATAAAACAATATGGAATAAGCGTGGCAAAAAAATTATAGAATTGTCTGTAGTACAGTGATGTACAGAAGTGATGTTCTCTTGATTTCCCTCTGCCCCCGTTACCAAGAAAAAAAAAACGCACTAAAAAACCTTCAGATAAGATTTGACATGAGACAAAGAAAGGCAAGTTGTATGCAGGTATATTGGTCAGCCACAGTTACCTAGTGCTTTGTTACTTTGTAACTATTCGGTTAAGGATGTAGTTAGAAGTAGGTCATTGGAAATATGTAAGTTTAAAACTCAGTTTAAAATTCAGTTTCAAGCTGAAAGAGTTTTCTTGTCTTTCACGGTTAATCCAAGGTAAACTTATTAGTTTATTTATAGAAACATTTTCCAGAAGTTTGTTTAAGATTTGCAACTTTTATCAACAAAATCTCAATGAAAATGATATACAACTGTTCGACTTTGATTTCAAGATATCCTACTCTTAGTAGCCTTTGAAGGCACATTCCAACTCCACCTGTTCAATTTCTTCGTTTAACTCTGTTTGATCTACCAGATCCAGATCAACACGCGCGTACTTTAACGTGGACAAAAAAACTCCACTATAGAACTAAAAGCATACACATTAAGAATGGTTCTACTAGGAGAAATAGTTCAACTGCAACAACAGTTCACTCGTTTAACAACTGGAGTACCCACTTTAGATCAAATCTTCATTTCAGGTACTTCAAGTCAAACAACACTCAAAAATAAAATCTATGATTTTCAAGCATCACCAAACAGTCAAGGAATGTACTTGATTACCAGTTCATTAATCATATCACATTTACGTAATGATAATTCTGTAATTATCATTGATACCTTGAACCGATTTCCTATAAGTTACATCACAAAGCATAAGGAGTTCAACAAAGATTGGCTAAATAATAAATTGACAGTATATGATCGAGATACATTTGCCAAAGTATATTCCTTTTTTATGTTCAACAAGAACATACCCAAGAATTGTATGATTATAATTAACGATTTCCATGATTTGATCGAACTTTATAAATTAGAAATTTCTTCTGTGTATGAAGAATTATTATTAAAACATCATATTGAAATGAATGAAATTTATATAGCCAACAAGGACCTGGACAAGAAATTACCTATGCCTGAGTTACCACAAACTTCAGACCTACTTAGAACAAGTCCCATTGTCAAGTTTGAATCTCATGTTGAATATTTATTCAGTAAATTGATTCAAATATGTATAACTCAATCTCTGATGATTTTTTTACTTGGACATTTAGACACCAAGTATCAACCATACAAGATGAAACCAACTTCGCAAAACTCATCATCACAATCATTTACCGAGCGAGGAAGAGTGGTACTCTCACCATATAAATTTGAGAAGATATCTACAAGACTTCTCTTTTATAATGATTGGTATCATAAATCTCGACATTTTCAAGAAACTCATACACCAACCAATAATCAAATATTAATTAAACAAGATAAATTAAGAATGATTCAAGCTGTTAGATTGGAGTTACCAAAACAAAAATTAATGTATAATCCAATATATTTTGCAATAGACGAACAATTTTATCATCAAGAGACATACACAACCAAGGATGTTTACTCCCTAATAGACCTTTCTCAAAGTATAGATGACAACTCAACCGATGTTGATATACCTTCTTCACCTATACGGTATGAATCAACTGAATTAGAAACCAGTATTCAAGATATTAGCGCTACCATGTAATACAATCCTGCATACAAGCACAACCTCATCACCAAAACATTTTCGAAGATTTTTTTAGGAAACTTTTCAATTGGAGAGGAATAAGTAGCAGTAATGGCCACAGTAATTCCACCACCTTCTAAAAAACAAAAAAGGGAAGCTCAACAAGTTCGAGAAGTTGATCTTGTTCCTGAAGATTTACCCAATGTTCTTATAAAATTTCAAGCTTCCGATACAGGGGAAACTACAGGAGGATCAATTAGAGTTCCTGGAGGCATCACTGAAAAGCAATTGGAAGAATTATTAAATAACTTAACTGGAGATTCATCAGATCCTGTTCCTTATACATTCTCAGTAATTACAGATGAAGAAAAATCTACTACTGTTGATATCAAGGACAATTTATACAGTTCGGTGTTGAAACCTGGTTTGAAAACCACAGAAGATTTCTTGACATTGGTATATACCCCCCGTGCAGTATTCAAAGTAAAACCTATAACTCGATCAAATGCTGCCATTGCTGGACATGGATCAACAATTTTATGTTGTCAATTTGCTCCTAATGATTCTAGTCGAATGTGTTCTGGTGCGGGAGATTCTACAGCAAGAATTTGGGATTGTAATACCCAAACACCTATGCATACTTTACTGGGTCATACTAATTGGGTCCTTGTTGTGGCATATTCTCCCTGTGGAACCATGATTGCTACTGGATCCAAAGATAATACTATCAGATTATGGGATGCTACAACAGGTAAACCATTGGGGAAACCTCTTGTGGGACATACCAAATGGGTTAGCACGTTGGCATGGGAACCATTACATTTAGTTAAACCTCAAGATTCACCCAGATTAGCATCAGGTTCAAAAGATGGTACTGTTAAAGTTTGGAATACTAGTAGTAGAATTTGTGAGTTTACCATTAGTGGTCATACCAATGCTGTGAGTTGTATTAAATGGTCAGGAAGTAATATCATATATAGTGGATCTCATGACAAGACGATAAAAGCTTGGGATATTAATGTTGGGGGGAAATGTTTACGCACATTGAAAAGTCATGCTCATTGGGTAAATCATTTATCATTATCTACAGATTATGTGTTACGTAAAGGAGGTTTCGACCATACTTCAACAAGATCGACCAAGGAAACTCCAGAACAATTACGAGCCAAGGCATTAGAACAATATGAAAAAGTGGCTAGATTAAATGGGGTAGTTAGTGAACGATTAGTTTCTGCTAGTGACGATTTCACCATGTATTTATGGGAACCAATAAAATCTAGTCAGCCAATATGTCGAATGACTGGACATCAAAAACTAGTCAATCATGTGGCATTTTCCCCTGATGGAAGGCATATTGTATCCGGATCATTTGATAATTCTATAAAATTATGGGATGGAATCAAGGGAGTTTTTTTGGCTAGTTTACGAGGACATGTCGCTCCAGTTTATCAAACTGCATGGTCAGCCGATAATAGATTATTAGTTAGTTGTTCCAAAGATACTACGTTGAAAGTATGGGATATTAGAACACGTAAGTTGATGGTAGATTTACCAGGACATTCAGATGAAGTGTATGCTGTTGATTGGAGTATGGATGGGAAAAGAGTAGCTTCTGGAGGTAAAGATAAAATGATTAGATTATGGTCACATTAATTATAGAAAAGTACATATATGTAAATACTATAGTCTCATCAATTTCCACCTCTAATAATCGGAATAACAAATTTTACATTCAAGTTGGATTTATTAATCAGTGTTCTTGAAGTTTTTGACAGTTTTTGTGAATCATATGGTGGTGGATCTGTCAACAAGCTCAAATTGCCTGACAAATAACCCCAACATTGTCCAGAATTGTTCATCCAGCCATCCAACGGAATTTTCAATGAGCATTTATTTGCATTAAAGAATTTGTTTTTGATTCTTTTATTTCGAACCCGTTGAATATCTTTCAAATATGAAGAAGTAGTGATTTGTACATGTTCAAGGATAAAGAAATCATCAATGATTTGAAGTTGTAAACAGTTGATATTCAACAACAAAGAAATTATCAATGTCAGCACAAGTACAACTCTACCAGATTAAATGCACTTTCTTCATAATGTTTGTTTTACCATAGGAATCTCTAATATCTCTGCCCACTATTATTAACCATGCCCTGTGATCATGACAGGCAAATTTATCAATCTTCAGGGGACCAAATCTAGCTATCGCTTCTTTAAATAACCGTCGAAGATCATTCCAATAAAATATTCGATCTTGATGATAAGAAAATTCGAAACATCAGCCAAGCAAATGGCTTTGATGGTTCCGCCAAATTTAGTACATGAGGAATCAACCTTCCTACTTGACATATTCTATGATAATTTTGAAATGTCTTGGGAGAAAAGAGGATGGAATTTTAAGAACTTGGCCATTGGAGACTAATTGTAAACGTTCAACAAACATTTTTACAGATTTCAATCAACAGACAAAGCTCTGGGGAAATGTTGGCATTTTATAAGGTTGGTTTGCCAAGAATAAATAGACGGATAGTATAAGGTTTTTTTTTTTTTGCAGTTTGCTGCAATTGCCATGGAGGCTGAGCAATGTAAGAAAGGAACAACTAAGAACTGATAACGAGATACATGGAAGATTTAAAACTGAAAAAAGTACTTCTTTTGTTGCTAGTAATACAATTAGATTCTATTCACATAATATAGATCAAGTTACCAGGCAAAAGATTCCCCTACAAATTGTAAATCAAAGTGATTCTTTAACCTGTGAAAATTTTCACCTCAAGTAATATAAACACTCTTTCAACGAATTTCTAAATCGATCTGGAACAAACAACACTGGGATATCTCCTTCGATTTCATCTCCTTGCCTATATTAACGGAATTAACGCACGTGACTGCGGTTTTTTTATTATTTTTGTGCAATTTTTTCCACCGGCAAGGAAGGCACAGTGTCGGTGAAACCAAAAAACCTGTCAATTTCTTTTTATTCCCCAAATATTTAATCAATCAATCACCACAAAATGGGTATTGTTAAACGTAGAGGTGATAAGAAGAATCAAGCACCACCTGCTAAAGCTTCAAGTGGTGCTGGTGGTATCAAGAAAGCTGAATTCGATATTACGAAAAAGAAAGAAGTTGGTGTATCAGATTTAACACTTTTATCTAAAATCACCGATGAAGCAATCAATGATAATTTACACAAGAGATTTATGAATGATACGATATATACATATATTGGACATGTGTTGATTTCAGTTAACCCGTTTCGAGATTTAGGGATCTATACTGAAGAACATTTAAACAAATATCGTGGTAGAAATAGATTGGAAGTTCCTCCCCATGTATTTGCTATTGCTGAATCAATGTATTATCATTTGAAATCATATAGTGAGAATCAATGTGTGATTATTTCTGGGGAATCAGGAGCAGGTAAAACGGAAGCTGCTAAACAAATTATGCAATATATTGCTAATGTAAGTGTTGACAAGGGGAATGCGGAAATTTCCAAGATTAAGGATATGGTTTTAGCTACTAACCCCTTGTTGGAATCATTTGGTTGTGCCAAAACCTTAAGGAATAACAATTCCAGTAGACATGGGAAATATCTTGAAATTCAATTTAGTGAAGGAAGTTATCAACCAATTGCTGCTCATATTACCAATTACTTGTTAGAGAAGCAACGTGTTGTTTCTCAAATCACTAATGAACGTAATTTCCATATTTTCTATCAATTCACAAAGGCATGTCCTGAGAAATATAAACAAATGTTTGGTATTCAAGGTCCTGAATCGTATATATATACTGCAGCAGCTAAATGTATTGATGTTGAAGGTATAAATGATGCAAATGATTTCCAAGATACTATTAATGCTATGAATGTGATTGGATTAAGTCAAGATGAACAAGATAATATATTTAAAATGTTGGCGGCAATTTTATGGATTGGGAATATTTCATTTGTTGAAGATGAAAGTGGAAATGCGGCAATTCGAGATGAAACTGTGACCCAATTTGTTACATATCTTTTAGATGTTCCTTCTGCGGAAATTATGAAGAAAGCTATTATTGAACGTACAATTGAAACAACTCATGGAAGTAGAAGAGGAAGTACCTATCATGTTCCTTTAAATATTGTACAAGCTACATCTGTACGTGATGCGTTAGCTAAAGGTATTTACAACAATCTTTTTGAATGGATTGTGCAACGTGTCAATGTTTCTCTTAAAGGGGTACAACAATCAGATAAAACTATAGGTATTCTTGATATTTATGGATTTGAAATTTTCGATCATAATTCATTTGAACAAGTTTGTATTAATTATGTTAATGAAAAATTACAACAAATTTTCATTCAATTGACATTAAAAGCCGAACAAGAAGAATATGTTCAAGAACAAATTAAATGGACTCCAATTGATTATTTCAATAATAAAGTTGTGTGTGATTTAATTGAAGCAGTTAGACCCCAACCTGGTTTATTTGCAGCTTTGAATGATTCCATCAAGACGGCTCACGCTGATTCTGATGCTGCTGATCAAGTGTTTGCACAAAGATTAAGTATGGTGGGTTCCAGTAATCGTCATTTTGAAGATCGTAGAGGGAAATTTATTATTAAACATTATGCTGGTGATGTTACATATGATGTTGCTGGTATGACAGATAAAAATAAAGATGCTATGTTACGCGATCTTTTAGAATTATTGGGAACTTCGTCAAATCCATTTATAAATCAAGTATTATTCCCACCAGGATTACTTTCTACCTTGACTGATTCCAAGAAACGGTTGGAAACTGCTAGTGATAAAATTAAAACTAGTGCTAATGCATTAGTTGATACTTTATCCAAATGTAGTCCCTCATATATTCGTACGATTAAACCAAATCAATCAAAGAAACCTCGTGATTATGATAATCATCAAGTATTACATCAAATTAAATACTTGGGGTTAAAGGAAAATGTACGTATTAGAAGAGCTGGGTTTGCTTATAGATCAACATTTGAACGATTTGTCCAAAGATTTTATTTATTATCACCCCAAACTGGATATGCTGGGGATTATATTTGGCGAGGTGATGATATCTCAGCTGTTAAGGAGATTTTACGTGCTTGTTATATCCCCAGTGGGGAATTTCAAATGGGGACTAGTAAGATTTTCATCAAGACTCCCGAAACATTGTTTGCCTTGGAAGATATGAGAGATAAATATTGGCATAATATGGCCACGAGAATTCAACGAGCTTGGAGAAGATATGTTAAACGGAAAGAGGATGCCGCCAAGACTATACAACAGGCTTGGAGAATTAAGAAACATGGTAATCAATTTGAACAATTGCGTGATTATGGAAATGGATTGTTACAGGGGAGAAAGGAAAGAAGAAGAATGTCGATGTTAGGATCTCGAGCATTTATGGGAGATTATTTGGGGTGTGGTTTCAAATCTGGTTATGGAAGGTTTATTGTTCTGTCAATTGGATTGAATGAACCAGTTATTTTCTCTGGAAAGGGGGAGATTTTGACTGCGAAATTTGGTAGATCATCCAAGAGAAGTCCTAGAATATTTATATTAACTAGAAGTTCATTGTATATTGTTGCTGAAGTTTTGGTTGATAAGCGTCTTTCATTACAATCGGAGTTAACCATTCCAATTAGTTCAATCAATTATGTTGGATTGTCTACTTTACAAGATAATTGGGTGGCTATTTCCTTACACTCTTCCACCCCCAACTTACACGATGTTTTAATTAATTTAGATTTTAAAACGGAATTAATTACTCATATGAAAAAACTCAACCCAGGATTAACCATTAAAATCGGTACTACTGTGGAATATCAAAAGAAGCCAGGAAAATACCACAGTGTTAAATTTGTTGTAGGATCAGGAGTAGAAGTTCCAGTTAATAGTGATCATTATAAATCAGGTACAGTCACTGTTAGACAAGGATTACCTGCAAATAGTCAAAATCCAAAACGTCCAAGAGGAAAATCTAGCAAAGTTGATTATAGCAAGTATTATAATAGAGGTACAACTTCGGTAGCCAATACTGTGAAACCAGTTATGCAAAGACAACCAACTCATCAATTTCAACAACAAGCTCCAGTATATCAAACGCCAGCTTATGATACACAAGTTCAACAAGTACAAACTAGTCCTGCTAGAAGAAAAGTCCCACCTGCTGCTCCAGGACAAGTTTCTTCACCAGCTGCTGCCGCTGCCGCTGCAGCAGCATATGGACAAGCTAATCCACAACCAAAGAAAACACCAGCACCAACACCAGTTGTTCCCACAAGAAACAAGAAAATCCCACCTACACCACCGGCCAAAAAGAATGCTCCACCTCCACCACCTCCAGCATTATCTAAACCAAAGCATCCCACATATAAAGCAATGTATGATTATGATGGTTCTGTACCAAATACTTATGCCTTAACTAAGGATGAGATTTATTATGTAGAAGAAAAGAATGATAATTGGGCATTGGTTAAAAAGTTGGATGAACTGAGTAAAGGTTGGTCTCCTGTTGCTTATTTACAAGAATGTGATCCTCCACAAGGAAGAGCTGCTCCACCTCCACCTCCACCTCCACCTCCAGTGCAACAGGCTCAACCACAACAACAAGCCCAAGAAGCATTTTCCAACCCTACAAGTGCCACCAGTTCATACACCACACAAACTACTGCAACAACTGTCAATGCTCTGGATGGTGCTAGTGGTAATCTTGGCAATGGATTAGCTGATGCTTTAAAACAAAGAAAGAATGAAGAAACTACATTGGCAGGATCATTGGCTGATGCATTAAAGAAAAGACAAGGAGCTACTAGATTTGATAGTGATGAGGAAGAGGATAATGATGATGATGATTGGTAGAGTGTATATTGTTTTAGAGATGTTGTGTTTTTTATATATATATATAGTAAATAAATTGTAGATTCACAGTTGCATTACCCGGACATACTTTACTCTCACGTGAAAAATTGGATTTTCTATATTTACTTTCAGAAGTTTGATATTATTCTGGAGTAATTAATTATCAATTGATAGATCGTCTCTACCATGTCGAAACCAAGAAGTCGAACTAGTTTGTTAAGTTCTCACAATCGAACATCATACAATTCCAGCAAGGATGAACTTCTTGCTATGAAATATACTATGGATAAACCAGATCTACCCTTATATCCATTAACTGACTTGACCATTAGTGAAGAAACAGAAACAACATATCCTGATTTCAAACCTTGGAAAGATCATACCCATTTGAATGGACTTCTGAAAGAGCAAGAAATATCGAAAATGAATAATAGTTCATTTTTAAACAAGGGATACTTTGAAACTCCTCAAGTTACCAATGAGTATTACTCAGCCAGGAATTTAATTCAAGCAACAGTTTTCTCCCTGACTGATAATTGTAATTTATTACTTGGTGAATTATCTCAACATTTGGCAAATGCTTACAAGACAAGAAATGAAGTTATCAACAAAATTAAATATGATTCAAATAATTTTAAAATCCCCAGTAGAGTGACATTAACTGCCCTGAAGAAAGATTCTTGGTTACTGGATTTAGCCAATGTTAATATACCGCTTGTTAAGATTGGGGAAAGAATTCCTCATGGGATTAGGAATAAGTTATTGATTGATGCAATATGTTCCAGGAGTGTACCTATAAATCGAGCACTTTGGTTTACTAAATGTGTATTATTTAGTGAATTGTTAGCTCTAAGACGTAAACATCATACAAGATTGAGTAATGGTCCTATTCCTTCAGAGTTTAACACTGTAGAAAAGTTTGAAATTCATTGGTTACAAGAATGGACTCAACAAGTTTGTGATTATATTTATAAGTTTAGTCGAGAAATGAATGCAGTGGTTACATTAGATAAGAAAGAACAATATATGAATAAATTAACGTATTTACTCACATATGTTCAATCGTTATATGTTGAGTGTTTGGTGGACAAGACTTATTTCTTATCTATGGTATTTAAAAGTTTGAAAGATGGATTACCTTTAGAGAGTAAACATATGAATGAATTATTGTATGATGAAGATGAAGAAAAATCAGAGACTTGGGTGAGTGATATTGATTTGAATTATGGTCAGAGATTAGTTTCACTTACTTTGGTGAAGATTTTTTGGAAAGATATTTTAAAAACAGATTATTTATGTAAGGAATTAAGTGAATTGTTGTTGTTAAATTATTTGTTTATAACTAGGGTTAATCAACAACAGCGAGTGGTTCCGGAGACATTGATTGAGAATATTATTGAAACGATTTCCAATACCGTTATTTATTTATTTAAATACAACACAAACCTGTTTATAATTCCCAACTATTGGATGATTCTTCAAGATTCTTTAATTAAAATAATGTTAACTCATGGAGAGTCTCAGATTGAAACTGAACAAGACAATATCAAAACTCAACTTGAATTAATTAAATATCGAAATGAAAGCTTAATCTTGAATTTAAAACATAATAAACTGAATAATGAGACTGAATTAATTATGAATCGAGATACCAATGATTTACTTCATATCTTACACTGTTTAGACAAGTTGAAATTAAACAATGAATTGGCATCATTACTCAAACCAACTTCCAGGAAAACCGGGTGTATTAACTGGAGAATAAATCTTAAACTTGTACTATTCTGGTGTATCACTCCATACAGAAACCATGGTAATTCCAACGAAGGAATACTAATTGTATGTAATTTTCTTAAAAAACTTATATTACAAAGTTTGCATGGAAATATTCGAACTGAATTTGAACAAGAGATTCTTGAAATAATCTATCAAGTACCAGATGAAATAGTTCCTGACAGATATAACTTGTATGTTTTAATTAACGAGTTGTATCAATTAAAGATCATAACAATAGCTTCATATCTTAGAAAGTTGATTGCATCAGGGGTGTTTCTTGTTCCTGATATTGAAGTTACCCCAGTTATGCAATTACATTTAGATATATTACAAAGTTTACCTGTATTGAATAATCGCCAATGTGATAATATCTTAAAGAAGTGGACCACTGGGTTCAATTTTAAGGAAAAATTTCATAAAGGACAAGAAGTATTACAAAAGGAAATTTTGGATAAACTTGTAAACAACACATTTACTTCTATGGACTTAACTTATATTGAAACATTGAATGTTGGAATAAAATTTTTATTAGTCAATTGGATAACCACAGAATTGAAAACTACATTGAAAGATTCCCCCAAACTTATACATTTTGATGCCATAGTATTAGCCAATTTATACAAATTCTATTCCATATGTGATAATTTAACTGTGTTTTTCAAAGTGGTAATCAAAACTATCCTTAAAAATGAAGGAGGAATGATTATTTTCTATTTGGATTCATTATACTTTATGAGTAAATTAATTAAACATCATTTTAAATTAATTAAATCGTTACCGGGAGATTTAACCCTGACTACTACCGGATATGAATTGTTTAAATTGATAGTATTGACATATAAAGATTTACAACAACGAGAATACTCGTGGTTTAAGTTTAATGAGATTTGGATGTTTATTGATGGAGTTATTGAAAAAGATTATGAAAAAGTAGAAATACCAAAGATTTTCAGTAAAGAGACCATGGAGACACCTATGAATATAAACACTGTGGATACAAGTGGGAAAAGTAGTGGATATACTTCAAATGATTTTAGAAATGATTTGGCAGTGTTGTGTAATGAAAAATCGAGTGTGTTGGATGTAGGAGAAATACAAGAAGCGTTGGATATGTTGGAGTTGGATATTACTGATATGTCCAGTAGTGAATGTGTAAATTATTATTTGCAGTCTTTAAAAATGGTATCTACTTTAGAAAAGGAAAACTTAATTGCCAAGTTGTTGTTTAGTGCAAGAATATCATGTGAAGGGTTTAATGAAATAGTAAAGCAATTTTTGAATAACCAATATGACAAGATATTCTTGAAGAAATTGATTATCTTTGAAATTTTAAACATTAATGAACTACCCCCAACTTTACTCATACAAGTATTTTCTGACGATGAATTACCACCTAATCAACAATTGTTGTTACAAATATCACGAGACACATTCAGAGATAAACATATAAATCAGTTTATAAGTATTATACTGAAGGAAATTATAACTTCCCCTGTTACAATATCCCAATATAAACAACATTTTATTCATGGTTTGATTGTTAACCCCAAACTAGTCTATGAAAGTTTGTTTGAGAAATTATCTCGAGATAATTGTATATCGGGATTGAATATACTACTTGGAACACACATTGACAAAATTGCCGATCTTGAAAATATTGCTAGTGATATAAATGAATTCAATCTACCCATTGTACAAATATTACTTAAAATTATAAGTCCAGAAGATAGACAAGAATTACAAGTGCTAGTAAATACTCTTGTTCATTCGTGTCAATTTAAATTCTCTCCATCAAATTCATTCTTTGGAGAATTATTCAATTTCATGTCTTGGAATCAAAAAATTATTATCTTAGATATCATTGAAACAAAGTTCCTAACTGGTGATACCACTGAAACAGAATTATTATTATTCAATGACTTTTTTAACAAATTCTCTTCGAATATACCAGAATGCACTGATCAATTCTTTATCAATTTGCACACATTCCTTACCAAACTAATCAATTCACCTGAACACTCATCAATCACAATTTCAATCTTGTTGCGAATTCTCATCATTCATAATCTGACATTATGTAAATTAATCTCAACGGGACAAGAATTCCACATTCAATTCATCAAGAACTTATTAACATTATTACAATGGGAGAATCTTGAAGATAAACTACGTATATTACTCTACGATTTATTATTACTTATGAAATCATCAATCACTCAAGAAATAACTTATGATGAAGCAACATCACCAAACACGCAACCAAAAGAAGATTCAGTAAACATACATCTGATCCAACAAGTGTTTGATCTTCCGGAGCAACAACAAGATAATCCTTTCAACATAGATGAACAATTAATTTCCAGTGCAATAATGTTAGATGAAGATGAATTGGATCATGGAGGTGACGTACATGCATTTAATGATTGTGGATTGGTGATATTACGATCAAGACCAGATTCATTTGCCATCTTAACTGAAAGATCAAATGAAACTATTAAACTGGTTAAATTCAAAAGTTTTGAAATATTGGAAGATACAGGTGTAGGATTGAATGATGGATGTGTTAATTTACATTTATTAGATGCTTATACTACAAGAGAGAATCCTCCATAGTAAACCTTGTTGTAATTCTAGAATTTACACTTTTTGATTACATATTCTTCAATTGGATATTGATGTCTCCTGAAACTAGGTGTAATTGATATGACAAATTAGCTTATGCATTCCTTTTGAGTCATTCTTTTTCTGAGTGTACAGATTATGTATTTTAGACGACAGTAAGAGTTCAAGTGGAATTAGAGAAGTGATTGCTCTATAAGGCTTAGTATTCACAATATATTCTATATCAGTCATCAATTTGATACTATACATTTTCAGTTTAAACATGATTGTTTTACATCTCCTTCCATAGTAATCCTTTGCGTTTGCTGATGAGTCACATCTTGAAATATAACTTCGAATAGTCTATATCCAGATACATCCAATGCGCTTAATTGTTGAAAACATCGAGGTACAACAAACTTGGGACCTAACCGATTGTTGAAAAGATCCAATCTTTGCAAACTGGGAGGAATATAATCGGTTTCAATATTATCAACTTGGCACCCAGATAAATCCAAATCCACAAGCCTAAAGCCATACCTCTTGTTGAATAACGGAAACTGTTGAGATATCTTGGGAATTCTGCTTCCAGTTAATTTCAAGTAGATGAGATTAGGTGGGATGATCCAGTCATTTAAATTAGTGATATCGTTAAATGAAAGATCTAAAATTGTCAAATTGTCAAGTCTTTCCCAATATTGATATGATAAGATATTGTCAATAATATTTTCTTCCAATAACAACTTCTGAAGTGATTCGGGGAATTTAATATATTACATATCACGTATCGAATAAAAATACGAGTCTAAAGTGATCAAATTCACAAGATACTCCAAAGAGATTGCATGATCCCATTTCCATACATTTCTAGCTATAAACAAGAATTACAAGCTCGGAGGAAGCTTGGTTAAATTAGTAATATCAGTAACTCGATTAGAACTAATATCCAAATGGGTTAATCCAGTTGGCCACCCAACAGTGTCATTAATTAATGTAAATAACTCATCATTCAACAGAAAGTAAGTAATCATTATTTTTGTTAGATTTCTTGGCCAATTCCTACCCGCGATAGCATGAAGATTAGTTCTTTTTATTGTTAGATTGTGCAAACAGACAGGTAACTCGTCGATTATTAATCTGTCCGAATGATAGATAGTTATGTGAAGCAGAGTCAAATTCTGGAGTATGGGTGAAAAATACCGCATATCAACCGACTCAATTGATAATTTGTCTGGATTTTCCGGAAAAGAACACCTTGCATTGGTCCTCCTAACATAATAAGGAGTTTCAATTTCTTGGGGAATCTTACTTTCAGACGATAGTAAAGCTCATTATTCAAACATTCAAGTCTTGAAAGATTGGGGTGTTATCGGGTAAAATCCTCTGTAAATTCATTTCTGAAAGAATTAATGTGGTTAAATTGGAAAATTCAAGTAAATAATTCATATCTTCAAGTACAAGTTGGATATTTTCTAAGGATATAGCCATTTCTTTCAATTTAGAGATTCCGTCATAATGCATATGGAGGAAATCCTTCAACTGTGTGATACTTTGATTTTTGGTGAAAATTTCCACTCGTTTAGGAATAATATTTGGAAATTTGTTCATAAAACAATACATCTCGATGTATAAAAGTGGCAGTTTTTAGGAGAATTGAATATATCCTCATATTTGTGTTTTGGACTAAATATAAACTTAAGATTATGGGAGAGGTAATCATGAGTGATACAACGAATGCTGATATTGGGCGAAATACAAGAATACTAAAAGTAAGTAGTCTTGAGAAAGAAATTGCAACACCAGAATTATGATATGGCCTGGAAAAAGTGGAAATATCTCTATCAAGAATGTAGTTAATCTATTGTATGACATAACTTCTTTGATAAGACGTTACTAAATATGAACCTAGAGAATAAATATGTTTCATTTTTATGGATTATGTTAATAATTTCTAGGAAGGTCCAAGCATCTCAATTCTAGAATTTACTAATTTGATATGAGTGTTGGCATATCAATCACGCACTCTCTAACTAATTAGCTAAACTTTCACAGCCAACCTGATGGAACTTCGTAAAGAATGTAGTTAATTTGTCCTGAGCCATTACAAAGTGTTTGATAACTCTGAATTTAACTGCAAGGAGTAATTATCCACGACAGTTTAAATAGAAATACTCTAGTATTTCAATTATCAATATTCAAGCATTTCAATTTGTAATTTATTTTTGATATGATATTTACAAGTACTAAATATCAAACAGGTTGATTTCTTTTCACCTTTTCCAAACACTATGCAATGGTGCTTGATTTTAGGTGAGAGGAAAAGAGAGTAACACAAAAAGTCAACATGTAGTAACACTTAGTCTGCCTCGTGATTTGTACTGTATAAGACCTAATCATTTTCAAAGGTACTGTTTATCTGCCCAGTCGCGTTTAATCTCAAATTTTGGCCAATTTTATTTATTTTTTGTTTATTCATTTGGTGTGTAAATATTAACTATACAAACAACAAGACTTTATGACACAAGAAGGAGCTGGTAGTACAGCTTCAAGTACTCCCAAAACACCTCAAATCCCAACTGAAAAATTTGGTTATTTGGCTAGTGCTAATTTCTCAAATGATTCATTAAATGAATCACCAGAAGCAATAAGAAAGTCCAATGTATCACCAAGATTAAATCATACTAGAAGACCAAGACCAGTTTCAGCTTTTTTACTTGATTCTAGTAATTCAATAAGTGAAGATGGTGATGTTGTATTTAATAATACCGCCAGATCGAGGAATTCATTTGGTGGGGTATTTCCCACAATAGTTCCACCACCACCACAAGCTTCACAGAGGAGTACGTCTCCAGTTAGAGCAGCAGCTGCTGCTGCAACTGCTGCTCCTAGTTCACCAGTCAAGGCATCACCATTTAATTTCAAACCTCTAGAAGTTCCAAATACTCCAAGTCAATTAAAACCCTCGCATCGTAAGGGACATAAATATAAACATTCTTCAGTATCAATGAATTTCTTTCAAGAACCACCAAAAGCAGAAGTTACGCAAATACCCAACATACCTGATCATTTCCCCATACCCACATTCAAGGAGACTATTGGTTCACTAACACATACTCAAAAACTTCGACTTTTATGGTCATGTTTTCATATAGCAACTTCCATACTTGTATTTATAGTTGGGTTTCATTATAAATTACCTTCATTGTCAACACTTGCTCACTTGGTGTTTTACGATGCTATTGGATCAAGTTTGATTGTTATTGTTGATATTATGTCTAATTTCGATGTATGGAATCAAAGTTCAATTACATTCCCGTTTGGATTAGGTAGGATTGAAGTTTTGGCCGGGTTTGCCTTGAGTAGTTGGTTAATTATGGTGGGGTTTGATTTGTTTAGTCATTTACTTGAAGAGTTTGTGCTTGTATTGGTAGATGTGGGTGAGAGTGAAGGGCATGGTGCTTCACATCATGTGCATGGAGAAGTTGGAAGTAATAGTAACGTAGTTGTGTTTAATGCTGTTTTGGTGTTAACTTTGGTGGTTTGTTTTGTTTCATCAAATTATATTCTTGGGTTTGATAGGATTAGTGAGATGATGAAGGAACAGTCAACGACTCCTCAGAAGGGGTTGTTGATTGAAAATGACAATAGAAATGAGAGACTCAAGAACATTTTACGATCTTGGAAGAGAAATCCTAGTCATATTGTAACAATTACATATACGATATTTCTTATATCTACCACGATAATTCCAACAAGTCTTACATCTGAGTTGTCAATGGACATCAATGAAATTGGGACATTTTTTGTAGCTACATTCCTAGTATATAATGGCTGGAAGTTGGTTAAATTATTAGGCAGGATATTACTTTGTTCATTTCCATATTCCGATAATCAACATTATTTAATACGAGCCAAGATATTAAACATAATTGAAACCAGTGATTTTTTTAAAAAGGGCTATAGAATTGATAAATTATTTATTACAAAATTTAATTATCAAGTGTTTGTTGTGGGAGTTAAGATTAATATGATTGGTGCTGATAATGATGAAGAAGTTAGGGTTAGATTTGAGGTTAATAGAATAATAACGAGAGAATTGCACAAGTTAGAAGGGAATAAAGTGGAAATTACAATTGATATTGATAGATATTAGTCATATATAGTTTGTGTAGCGTAGGGTCCAATTGGCTCCTGCCTAATTAAGTAATTGAAAAAAGTGACTCAACCGCGATGTGAAATCTTTCAAATATAAAAAATTTTCAAAATCTCATTCTCTCTCTTTCATACAATACATTAACCATGTTAAGATTTGTTAGAGTTATAAACAAGCCTTCACTTGTTAGAATAGCTGGTAGATCCCTTCATTCAATTCCTGATGCTTCAGATGATTCAAATACGGGGAAATTCATTTCAACAATTTCCAAACCATATACTGTTACTACCTATGCTCGACCAAACTTGATTTTAACTCATGGTAAAGGATCACATATTTATGATTTAGAAAATCGAGAATATATTGATTTTTATTCGGGCATTGCTGTTACTTGTTTAGGTCATTCTCATCCTGAAATCACCAAAATTATTACTGATCAATCAAGTAAATTAATTCATTGTTCTAATTTGTTTTATAATTTACCTGGGGGGGAATTGGCTAACAAGATAGTGGAAAAGACTAAAGAGTCAGGAGGATTATATAATGCTCAACGTGTTTTCTTATGTAATTCTGGTACTGAAGCCAACGAAGCTGCTTTAAAGTTTGCTCGTAAATATGGTAAGAAATTTAATGAAGATAAAATTGAAATTATTACATTTGAAAATTCTTTCCATGGTAGATCAATGGGGGCACTTTCAGTTACACCCAACCCAAAATATCAACAACCATTTGCTCCTTTGATTCCTGGAGTTAAAATCGCCAATACTAATGATATTTCCAGTGTCGAGCAGTTAATTAGTAAAGATAAGACATGTGCTGTTATAATTGAACCAATCCAAGGTGAAGGAGGTGTAAATACTGTTGATACCAACTTTTTAATTCAATTAAGAAAATTATGTAGTGAAAACAATGTTGTGTTAATTTATGATGAAATTCAATGTGGATTAGGACGTACTGGAAAATTCTGGGCTCATTCACATTTACCAGAATCGGCTCATCCTGATATTGTTACTATGGCTAAGGCATTAGGTAATGGATTTCCTATTGGAGCCACTTTAATCACCGAACAAATTGAACAAGCATTAAGTGTTGGTGATCATGGAACTACATATGGTGGTAACCCCTTAGGATCAAGAATTGGAACATTTATAGTTGATCAAATCTCTAAGGAAAAGTTTTTACAAGATGTCAATGAGAAATCAGAGAGATTTGTCATGGGGTTAACCAAGATTGCTGAACAATATCCTGAACAAATTGTACAAGTCAAGGGTAAAGGATTGTTATTGGGGTTGCAATTTAAACCGGAAGTTAATATTGGAGATATTGTAAGTAAATGTCGTGAGAATGGATTGTTGGTGATTACTGCTGGTATGAATGTTATTAGATTAGTACCAGCTTTGAATATTCCCAATGATGTTATTGATAAAGGGTTGAAGATTTTAAGTGAGAGTGTGAGTGAAGTACTTAACTAAGAGACTTAACTGAGCGAAAGCGAAGTTAAGTGAGAGTTGGATGACTTAACTGAACGATGTAGTTAACTTTAAGTAGACTAGTATGCAATACAAAGTCACAGTGAATTTAAAACTTAGGAAATTCTCTTATTATTCCTAAAATTAGTATATTCAATAGCAGCGTAAAATAACAGCGTAAAATAAACGCTTACTTCTTCTTTATTTACTTCAGTTCGGTATTATCTTCCGAAGTATATCCGAGATATATACAAAAAAGGAACTTTAAAAAAATATTCCAAATCAAATTGTCCGCGTAAATAGATAACACCACGAGACAACCTACACACCAAACGCATCATAAAACAGTTCGCCAGACCACCTTCATATGACCATCCCATATAATATCCCCATATCGGATCTTGATTATTGTCTTGAACAACTTCTATCACATAAACCTCCTAAAATCCTTCCACCAGAAACAATCCAACATTTATGTCACACTTTAAAAACTCAACTATTATCTGTCCCCAATATAATGCCCTTACAATCACCTATATCTATTGTAGGTGACATACATGGTCAATTCCATGATTTATTAGAAATCTTTGAAATTGGTGGTTCTCCACCAACAACAAATTATTTGTTTCTTGGTGATTATGTTGATCGAGGATATTATTCTGTTGAAACTATATCATTATTAATTGCCTTAAAACTAAGGTATCCTGATCGAGTATTTCTCATTCGAGGTAATCATGAATCAAGAACTATAACTACAAATTATGGGTTTTATACTGAAGTACTTAACAAATATAATGGTAGTGCTGAAGTATGGACATATATTACAGATTTATTTGATTATTTACCTCTTGGTGCAACTATAGATGGGAAAATATTTGCTGCCCATGGTGGATTATCCCCTAGTTGTCAACAATTAGATCAAATTCGTGCCCTAGATAGATTTCGTGAGATTCCCCATGATGGAATTATGGCAGATTTAGTATGGAGTGATCCTGACACCGAAATTATGGATTTTAAATTAAGTCCTCGAGGTGCTGGTTATTTATTTGGATTTGATGTTATAAATAAATTTTGTCATGATAATGATTTAATCCAAATGGTTAGAGCCCATCAATTATGTAACGAAGGATATACCAGTTATTGGAAGGGGAAATGTTTGACAGTATGGAGTGCCCCGAATTATTGTTATCGATGTGGTAATAGAGCAAGTGTGCTTGAAATATTGTATTATAGTGAAAGTAAGAATATGTATGATCAATCAGATATGAATTTAGAGTATAATGATTATAAGAATAGATTTGAAAATGGTAAAGTACAGAAAGTTCAAGGAGTGTTACCTGGTCAATTCTTTAATATATTTGAAGCATCTCCTGAGAATGATGAGGATACAATTAAGGGTAAAGGAGTTAATGGGATTAATAGTGATGAAGAGTTGTTAGGGACAGGAGATTTCTTCTGTTCTTATTTTAAAGAGAGGCCTAAGAAGAAACAGGTGGAGTATTTTCTATAACTTATAACTTTGGCGAAGTTATACCTGATTCTGTATCTTGTATCCTACAAACATGTAACATATAGCTAATATTTTCAATATAACTTGAACTTTTCCAAGTTATATATTATGTATTATATAGATTACCCATAATATAATTCTACATTGGCACCATCATGTATTTCATAATCTTCTAAACTTATATGATCTTTCAATACATTATTCCCCTTTTTTAAAACAATTTTTTCAAATGATGTACCTATAATTAAAGAAATAATCTTCTTTACATCACCAATGGAATCACTTGGTAAACATTTAACATTGATTTTCTTGCCCAATCTATCGTTAGCTTGTATTGTTATCATTTGTTATGGGTACTGTTGTGTATATAGTTGAATTTTTCTAATCTGTAAAATGTTTTTTTTTGCCAAGTTGAAGGTAATCTGTAGATTTGGTGAAGCTGCAAAAGCAGTTTGGACTAATCTGTAAAAACTTTCCACACCACCAGATATAAACAAATCTCCAGATATTAGAGTAGTATAGACTGAGAATTAGTTACCCTTATTGTTCGTTTCCCAATCTGTATTTACTAATTTATAATCGCCTTGTTATAATATCACACCAATCAATTATGTGTAGAGACAAAACCCAAAACACAAAAGACGACAGATGGAAGTCTATTCAATAGCGTTATGTTGTTTCTTTACAACAGCCAGTTGTTGAAAAGACTTTTATCTTATCGACTCATGTTCAGGATCTTTCATCCTGGAATGAATACATATGGATTGAGCCAACATTATCAGATTGTAAGTGGATTGTCAACTGTGATAGGAATTGGGAGATCAATTCCAGAGTCCTTGTCTAAGTTTGTTAGTAGTATTGACATAAATAATTATATAATGGGAAGAACCTGGAAGAACCTAGAAGAGGGAAAGTAATAAACTTGTAAATGCAAATATGGAAAAAGTTGGGGTTTTTATAGTGATTTTTTTTGGAGAATGGTATGACTTGTCCTACTTTTTAGGGGGTATTTACTTACTCAGGATACATTATATTTGTTTACATTACTATGGAATGTGTGATCAATATTTTTTGTATATCTATAAGCTTCTATAAAATATTAGACCAGATTTATAGCAATACCAATTCAACACTTTTCAGATGATTCAATCAGTAAATCTCCAGTTTTCAACCTTTGTTCAGTTCCTTGTCTAAGTTTCCCAACCTCTTTTTCAAAAAATTCCAACTTTTCCTGAGCAAATACTTCAATTGTTGTTTGTAAATCTTTCAACCCAATTAAAACTTGTTCAATTTGTTCACGGATTTCACGACACAGTTCAACAATTTTCTCAAGATTTTTATAATTAGTTGACCTAAATATGATAAAACAAGTAATAAATACCACAATTCGATATTCTAAATATTGATCCATAACCATTTTCTTGGTTGATTTATAAGCTTTGTCAACTATTTGTAATACTTGTTTGACATACAAGAGTTTTTGCTGTAATTGAATTCCTTTATCTACTTCATTGGTAAGCATCAATTGAGATAGTTGGATAGAAAGTTCTGTTATTTCTTTGGTTTTAAGTTTAACCATGTGTGTGGATGTGTGGGAAGAATTGGAATTTTGTTGCAAAAAAAAAAATTGGTTTGTATTTTTGTTTTCTTTTGAGGTGTTTACACTACTTTGTTCAACAGCATAACAATAATCTTCAATTGAATGTAAGTTGATGATGTAAATGTTAGTTAGATATACATAATCATTTTAAGATTGATTCTATCAAAGTTATGTCGATTTATTGGTACGTTTTAACAATTTAAGTTTTAACAATTCAAGTTTTGTTGTAAATGTTGTCCCAGAATTAAAACCAGAACAAAAAAAAAACGAAGTACATGTGAATGTTATAGAGATAGATTGCAAGTTGAGGTTATATTGTGATTGATTGATGCTCTTAATTGATTGATTGGTTAAGATATGACAACAACTTAAGCAGGTATACACTCTATAATGATAATAACATCCCTGTTCTATCCTAACTACATCTACATTGACTATAGTAATAATTCACACCATGTTCAGTGTTGTTTGTTATTTGTTGTTGTTGTTGTTGTTGTTGTTGTTGTTGTTCTTGTTTCGTCCAGCCCTGCAGTTTTTTTAAGGCGGGTCTGTCTCTCCTTACAATTATACCCGCCTTGCAAAAGAAAAGTGAAATTAAAACCCAAAAGACCAGAAAAAAAAAAAAGAATGTTAACTAGAAAAACCCCAAAAATACCTTACACGTGAAGTTAAACCACACAATTTACTCAATTCAACATTCTCAAATGGAAGAAAGTGAACTGAAATCAAACAATACCCCGTTAACACCTCCTACTACAGCAATGCATAATGATAGTGCTAAAATTACAACACCCCCAATAACCAATGACAGTCACATACGACAGCAGAGTAAACCAATCCTGACATCGCTGTCTATAACATCAGGGAAATCTCCACATTCCCAACATTCTTCAATAAACACCACCAGTCATATACCCCACAGACAAACAACAAATGGAGTACATAATGGTATTAAATATAAATCTCATAATACATCACCAGCAAATACTGTAAAATTAACTAATAATAAATCTCCACCAAATACTTCTACAACTACACCAACAACACGTCAAACAAGATCTCGTTCTTTAAGTTCTCAACAATCAACCATAGGCATGACATCTCCTCAATTATCTCAACAATTGGGCCATTTACATACCACATCACAATATCTCGCTCAAGAAAAGGCATATTTACGAAAAATGAAGAATCAATTAGTTGATGATTATTATACCAAGGGGATAACTGGGGCTGATGATCATATAAAAGAACAAGGAGAAACCGAGATTGATGAAGATGATTTTGATTTCGATTATGATAGTACTTCAAGTCAAGATGAGTTTGCTGATAATACACATTTATTAATGGATATTGATAATGTTGATTTTGGGTTGACATTATCTTTGTTGAATAAAGTTTCGACAGATAAAAAGATTCTGCAATTGACAAAAGATGATACGGATGATCCAACAGTGATTGAACGTTTAGAATGGCAATCTATGTTGACCGCAGTATTAACTGGGGATGTTGTTCGACTGGAAAAGACAAAAATTATCAATAATAATAATCCAGACAATGCAAATGAATCATATCTTCATGTAACATTAAAAGAGAATTTATGGTTTGGAATAAATGCAAAATTATTCAATCGAACGGAAGATGATCAAAAAAGAATTGTTTCATATCGACGAACTTTAGTTGATCAATTAATTCAAGACATTTTGAATTTCGAAGTCAATTATGATAATCATGATTTACTGATTCGGGCTCAAATTGAAACAATATTGGATAGATATTATGAAGCATGTACATTATGGAGAACTTTGGAAGATATGAAGAATGATGAACCAATATGTCGAAGTTTGGAATTTCAAAATAGAATAGATGCCTTGACTGCATGGTTAAATATAACTGATGCAATATCAAGAGAAACAAAATCACTTAGGTTATGGATTGGGAATGATGAATTAGATATTTCAAAATCTCCTAGTGATGTACCTAGTACCAGTAATAAAATCAAGAGAATATTTGATGAAGATAATAAATCTCTTGCTGAACGATTAATGAAAGAAAAAGATATCCAAACAATATTCCGCAAAAGAATCTTTAAACCAATAGCTCCTTGGATGAGTAAATCTAAGGATACATATATTAGACTTGGAGATATGTTTGAAACCATGAAATTACCTGATTATATTCATGATTTACTTCAAATTTGTATTATACCTATGAAATTAATTAAAGAAATTATTAATGTTCGATTAGGATATGCTATGAAATTGACTAATCCAACATTAATGATGATTGATCAAATGATTGATGATTTGAAATCTTATATTACAGTAGCATTAGATGTTAAACTGGGGATACAAGAATATATTAAACCTGAGGGAAGTACCAATTGGATATTGAATGATTTATTTGATAATGAAATAAGTGATTTTGATGCAGTAGTTCTTCGATGTGTGAGATATTTTCTTGTATTGCTTAATCGGAAATTATTAGATAGTTCGAGATCTCCAACAAATTTCCGTACCTTCAAGGAACCTGATGAATTAGAAGAAGCCTGGAATTTCTTGAAAAGTTTAGGAAGTTATATAGATGGTGGAAGTATGGTTGTTGCTGAACAAATTACCTTACTTACTTCAAGGTTATGTCATCGATTATTAGCCTATTTCACTAATCAAATAAGATCTCCACCTATGGATATCTCACAAGATTTAATCAGATGGTATAGTTCAACTACAGATAATTTTGGCCAATTACGAAGAAAACTTGCTCGATTTACTGGAGAAATCTCGCGAGATTTTAGTAATTCCTTAGTATTTAACATTCCAAACCTACCTCATGCCAATATCAAAACCTTACTTGATTTACTTAAATCAACCAATCATTTTCTAGTATACACAGGCACAGTGGAAACAAAAGGAACATATTTCTTTGCTTGTGGTGAATTAATGAGTCGAGAACAAGATATTGTGAAAATTATTAATGGAAGCTATATTGGATTTGATCCTAATGAACAAAAGAAAAATTTCTCCAATCTATTAAATTTATCAAACAGTGAACAACATAGTGATTTAGGGTCAAATACCAGTGGTGATGGTTTGATTCATGATACATTTGATTATTCATATATTGTAGCATTATGTCCTTTGAAACCGATAGTATGGGAAGGGACAGTAGTGAATATCCATTTTGATTCAGCCATTCCTATAACTGATGTTAAAACAGGGCAGATGTTGTTAATTAGTAAATTACCATATTATGAATTACCTGTGGTACGTCATCAATTCCTTGATCTTGTAAGTGAAGCATTTATGGGAGGTATGAAACCTATGGAACAACGATGTTCATTAGCAAAAGTCCATCATGAATTAACCAAGATAAATCGTGCTTTCTTTAAAATGTGTCTTGCAGTATTGGATTCGGTGAAAATTGTTCGAGATAAGGTTAAAGGTGGGAATGAATATCAAACTTTGGTAAACAATTTCTTTATATATTCTCGTGATTATGGGAAAAATGCTGTGAGAAACTTGGATATGTCAAGAAAGGCTACTGTCATCATGAAACTCATTCAATTAAGTATTGATTGGGTTAGTTTTGTTTGTGATGATTGCATACCTACTGATCGAAAGACATTCAGATGGTGTGTATTAGCATTGGAGTTTGCAATGGACATGACTAAAGGATTCAATGTTCTTGTTTTAAATGAAGAACAATTTGAAAAACTCAAAATTAAAGTGGCAAGATGTATGAGTTTACTTATATCACATTTTGATATCATGGGAGCAAGATCAAGTGAAGCAGAAAAGAATAAATTATTAAAATGGACAAGTTCTCGACAACATGGAATTGAAAATTCTCAAGATGATCAAGAAATTCGAGAATTATATCATAGTGAAATCATGACTCAAATTTCCGAGATTGAAAATTATCGTATGGAATTGCAACAACAGTTGCAAAGTGTTGGACGAGTTCTTGATGTTACTGATTCAGAATATCAATATGTAACTTTATTAGCTTCCTCATTCTCAAGTCTTTCTATAAGATGGCAAAAGGGAAGATATATTGGAGGTGGAACTTTTGGACAAGTATTTTCTGCTGTCAATTTAGATACTGGAGGGGTAATGGCGGTTAAGGAAATACGATTCCATGATAGTCAATCAATTAAAAACATTGTTCCTCTGATTAAAGAAGAAATGACGGTATTGGAAATGTTGAATCATCCCAATGTCGTACAATATTTCGGAGTGGAAGTTCATCGAGATAAGGTATATATATTTATGGAATATTGTGAAGGTGGATCCCTTTCAGGATTATTAACTCATGGAAGAATTGAAGATGAAATGGTGGTTCAAGTATATACTTTACAAATGCTTGAAGGATTAGCATATTTACATCAATCAGGAGTTATTCATCGTGATATTAAACCTGAAAATATTTTGCTTGATCACAATGGAGTGATTAAATTTGTTGATTTTGGCGCAGCAAAAGTCATTGCCAACACAGGAAGAACAAGAGGAGTAGGAACAACTAGTATACGTGCTGCTGGAGGTAGTGGAGGTAATGTCAACAATTTAAATAGTATGACAGGTACACCAATGTATATGTCACCAGAAGTAATCACAGGAGCATCAACTGATCGAAGTGGAGTTGTTGACATATGGTCATTAGGATGTTGTGTACTTGAAATGACAACAGGTCGTCGACCATGGTCCAACCTAGATAATGAATGGGCAATAATGTATCATATTGCTGCAGGACATAAACCTCAATTACCAAGTCCTGAACAAATGAGTGAACCTGGACGCAAATTCCTTAGTAGATGTTTAGAACATGATCCTTTGAAACGACCAAGTGCTGTTGAACTATTGGCTGATCCTTGGATGGTTTCAATTCGTCAAGTTGCCTTTGGAACAGGAGGAGATATTAATAGCACACCAACAAGTGAAACTGGAGGTGCAATAGGAGTTGATACTATTTAAAGTGTAATTTATATTATTGTGTATTATTATCTATGTACAGAAAGAAGAACCCCCTCACTTTTAATTTAATTCTTGATCAAAAACTTCTTTAATTTGTTCTACATAATTACCTTTGATGTTGATATATCCTGCAGTTTGATTAATAGTAATTTTTAAACTTGGATCTAATTTTAATAAATCTGCCTTTAATAAATTAATATCACCTTCAATCCTCTTGATTTCAGTAACGACTTTAGTTCGGTTTGTTATTTTCTTGTATACCGGCCAATGATTGAATTTGGTCTTTTTAATAAAATAATTTCCTTTACCAAATCCGTTGTTGACAAGTGAAGTATGTGATATGGAGTCAAGGGAAGGAATGACATATTTGGGAACTGCAGCCTTAGGGAAGGGGAAATAACTGGCTCGAAGAAGTAAGGTAGATCTCATGGTTAGCTACTTGGTAGTTGTAGATATTGAAAATTTCTATCTGTATGGAAAAAAAATTTTTGATGTAGGAAAAATGTCGGAACACTGATATTTCGAGACACTTTTATGTACGACATTTATTTTTGAGCTTG
The DNA here is from genome assembly GCA_002911495.2 of Spathaspora sp. UFMG-CM-Y285. Lineage (NCBI taxonomy): Eukaryota > Fungi > Ascomycota > Pichiomycetes > Serinales > Debaryomycetaceae > Spathaspora > Spathaspora sp. UFMG-CM-Y285. The sequence goes on from PPUV02000029.1 coordinate 112,791, forward strand.
CACGACCTCCGAAATTTGGTCATGGGTAAATCTTTCAATAATCATTCTTCTATCCTGGGAATAATGCCAAGGGGTTATAAATGGCATTCTTTGATCATTCATCTCATTGTTAATGTTAGAACCTGCGATGTGATAGACTTAATAGAAATATCGTGATGCAATACTTAGAGACATTTTTGCATGCGACATTCTATTTTGAGGTATACACTACCTTTATAATTGCTCACGGTCATTTCAATCACAGAATCGTACGATTGAAGTAAATACAACAACAACTAACTATCAAGGTTTATTCTTTGTTTGATAGATTTGCGCTTGTGCCGCTTTGCATTCTTGGTGACATCGGTAACATGAATAATAATGGTTGCAACCTAGGCTTGGCTTATCATTATATCCCTGACGATTGCGCTCTTGAAGAAACGGCGTTTTTAATTACGATCAGTCAACTTCTATTCTTAGAATTGATTACCCCTTTTCCCGTAATTGAAAATCTAAACATTTAGTTGAATGACGTATGATTTCTAGTGTGGTAGAGAGAGAAAAAAATAATTGCGTTTTTAAACAATGGGAATAAAACCCCACTATAATCAAAATGTAACCTTGATTCAGAAGAAAAAGAAACTTTACGGAAAAACTACAAGCGGCATTCTTTTGTGTCAAGTTTTTGCAGTAATTATGTAATTATCACTGAGTAAGTCCTTGTAGATGGTTCATATAAATATCTGGGAGATGTTCTCCTGAATCATACTAGGTGAATTCTCCAACCATGAGACTTTCATTCGCTGCTATATTTTGCTACTTTTTGTTCCATGTACTTGCAAATGTCCCTGCTGATAAAAGTTTATCTAGAGCCAAATCAATGTTTGCTTGTCGCATGATTGTTCATAATACAATCACGGGGTGTCCCCCAGGGCCTGACCATCATGATTGTATATGTAATGACAAAGATGCTGTTACGACGTTTGTTGCCTGTTATGCCTTTTATCAAAAAAATGCTACTGAAGCTGTGGAATTCTTTTCTCATTTCTGTTCGGAATTTTCCAATACTACTGTTTCTATGAATGACGTTACCCTGGCATATACTAATTATACTAAAACTGGTACTTTTATCTATGATGGGAAACCAGTTAATTTCACTGATGTCAAATTTAATGAAACAGATTATGCCCACGCTTTAGAACATTCCATCAATCAATTTTTACATAATTGGACCGATATTATGTATTATGGTAATGCAGTATTGGGATATTGGGCGTTGGTTATGGTTATTGGTGCTGTATGTAATTGGCTTCCATTTGTGTATAAACCAACTGGGGCATTCGTTAATTGGTGGAGAAGACATATTATACTTCCTGCTACTATTGGTAAAAAGAGAATGCAAAATTATAAAATCTTCAAAGTAATTGAATTTTATATGCCTTCAAGGTTGGAATCTATTATATTAACTGGATTTGTTATTGTTGTCACTATCATTTTAACCATCAACATGCGTTATGTTCAAAGTGATACTCTTATATTCACCGGTTATCAAGCACATTTACGTTATCTTGCCAATAGAACCGGGATAATATCCACCATGATGCTTCCCTTGGCAATCTTATTTGCCGGACGTAACAATATCTTACAATTTATTACTCGTTGGAATCATTCGGTATTTATTTGTTTCCATAGATATGTTTGTCGTATGATGGTGGTTTTTGTCTTAATTCATGCTATTTGTTTCACCATTGCTCTTGGACCGGATTACCGTGCTGTCATGCAAAGCCCCTTCATGATCTGGGGAACTGTGTCTACAGTTGCAGGAGTTATTATACTCTTTCAAGGATTATTGTATTTTAGAAGAAGATGGTATGAAGTATTCTTAGCTATCCATGTACTCATGGCGGTATTGTTTATAGTGGGTACTTGGAGACATGTTGTTACATTGGGATACGTATGGTATGTGTATGCTGCCTGTGGAGTTTGGGTATTGGATAGAGTGATTAGACTTGTGAGACTTATATCCTTTGGATTCCCCGAAGCTGATGTCACATTAATGTCGAATGAAACTTTGAAAGTTGTCATCGAAATGCCAAATCATTGGAATCCAACCCCTGGTGGTCACGTATTTATTCACTTTCTCCGTCCTAGTTGTTTTTGGCAATCTCATCCATTCACATGTGCAATTTCCCCTGAATCTAATAATCACATTGTATTATATTGTAAAGTAAAAGGAGGGGTAACCCATGGATTATATCAATATTTAATGACTATGCCAGGTAAGACGGCCAAGGTTAGAGTTGGTGTAGAAGGACCCTATGGAGAAACTAGTGGAGCAAGAACTTCAGAAACAGCGGTGTTTATTGCTGGTGGTAATGGTATTCCTGGTATGTATTCTGAAGCTGTTGATTTAGCCATGAATTCAAATCTTGAATCAAGGAAATCAATTAAACTATATTGGATTATTAGAGAGTATCGTTCGTTACATTGGTTTTTTGAAGAATTACAAAGTTTAAGATGTCTTAATGTAGAAACTACTGTGTTTGTTACTCAAGCTAATAATGAACAGGATATAGATGATTTAAAACTTAGGGTGACTAACCCGGTTGATATTGAAAAGAAGGAAGCAGAAGATCACACTGATTTCAAAAACAGAATTGCATTCCAACTTCCTCGAGTTAATTTCATTGAAGGCAGACCAAACATTAAAGAATTAGTTAACAATGAAATAGAAATGGCAGATGTCAATATTTCAATTGTTACTTGTGGACATCCTGCTATGGTGGATGATATTCGTCATGAGGTTGTTAAACTGTTGCACAATTCCAAAAGAATTGACTTTTATGAACAACTTCTTAGTTGGGCTTAGATATTTATTTAGAGGTTTATAGAATAAACTTATGTCATATATTAAAACGAAACGATATATCTATAAATCACCTTCATGGGTTTTTAAATGTTTTGTATAATCCACCTTTTTATCAAACACAGAACCACAAACTTCACATTCAAACATTTTTGTATGTATCTTCATATGTTTGGTTAAGTTAGAACTCTCACTAAATCTCTTTCCACAACCAGGCCATTTACATACTAATGGCTTTTCTCCGGTATGCACTCGATGATGAATACTCAAGGAACTTCGTGTTGCAAATCGTTTCCCACAAATCAGACAAGGGAATGGTTTCTCTCCTGAATGAGTACGAAGATGTTGTGTTAACATTCCCTCTACGGCAAAACTAGCACCACAAATATGACATTGACATGGTTTATACCCAGTATGAATATGGATATGACGAAGTAATTTCTGGCGTTGGGTAAATTGCTTCCCATTGTGACGTTCACATCCAACCCAATTACAATGATATTTCAGTTTCCCATGTCCAATGTGATCACCGAGTAGATGATCTTGAAGTTCAGCTGCAGTGGCATGAGTTTTGTTACACGGTATGGCATTTCCATTATTATCATGTCCTACTTCCCATTTACAAGTATGGGCTGGATCAGGAGGTGTAGGACTAGGTCTTCGTTTCTTGGGCATAATTTTCATAGATGTAATGTTGACATTGGGGTGTTCATCTTTAACCAGAGGGTAATCAGTTATTGGTGACGATTCATACGATTTGACTGTGGAATTGGGAGTTAAAACTGATTGACTTGCTAGTATAGGTTGATGTTGTTGTTTGTGAATGTTTAAATGATCAACTAAAAGTTTGAAATCTGAGTTTATAAAGTTACAATCTTGCCATTCACATTGGTATGCTATTTTTTCAGGAGTATTTGGGTATTCATTACGAATATGGTCTTCCATTACATGGTTGAGCATAGTATCGTCACTGACTTTCTTGAAACATTTCTCCCATTGACATGAATATAATAATGGATCTTCTTGGGGAGTTTGATCAGCTAACAAGTTGTTAAAATTGTTGAATTCAACTACGAAATCATAATCAAAATTAGACATGAGTTTTTCATCATAAGTAGTGCTAGTACTAGTACTAGTAGCAGATGCAGACTCGGGAATAGTGGTATGAAAACATGATTGATGAAAATGATGATGATTACTAGGTGTTGATTCTTCAGCATGACATTCATGAGGGAAATGAATTTCAAATTCATTCGATTTCATCTTGTGTGTATTGTTTAAATTTGCATGAACATTGGTAATCAAATCCTCAAAAAGCAGACGTTTAGAAGATTGAACTTGGCATAGATGGTCTTGTTGGTGGGTGGTGGCACTATAATCACAACATTCACATTGTTCTGTAATATCAGAAACCTCCTGAATTTGAGAAGATGTTGGTTCCACACAATTTGGATCATTGCAACACTCGATATTCTTATTGTCAAGTGCCCAACAATTACCACTACAAGCAGGATCACCCATACAACAACTATCATTACCGTTATCACAATTTGTAAAGAAACAATCATCGAGATCATCACAAAGTACATCTTTACAGAATAATAAATCATCCATTTCCGTACAAGCAACATCACCTAGTGACGACGAGGAGGTCAAAGCAGTGTCCATAGCCTTTTTCTTTTCCTTCCCCTGGGGTTGTATTACATGATAATGTTGATCATGATCGTGATTATGGATATGACCATGGATATGGGTATGATCCTTGTGTTTGTGAATATGTCCATGTACGTATCCATGAGTCAAAATTTCTAGTTGTTTTTGTAGAGAATGAGCTGTTTGGGACTGTAAGTGCTGCCCTGAGCTTGATTCACGACCGGCATCACTTTTCACATCCAGTTTCTTCAATTGAGCATCCTCTATTAGAAGCATCTTGAACTTGAAAGAAATCTTTTTAACTAAATCGAAAATGAAATTGGCAAAAAAGATTGAATACTTACACTTCTATAATATTCAATTTGCGCTTACAAATTAAATGTGCTCAAGTTATCTTTAGTAGAGCTCCTTCAAAAATTTTTGCACAATCAGAGTTGCAACGACCTTGGTGGTTATCCTTGTTGTCCCTTTTTTTTTTGTGAGCCTCACATGATGTGCATCATATTTGCTGTTTCACAAAACAAGTAATTTCGGACGTGTATCACGTGAAATAAACCGGATTACAGATGAATTCATGTTGTACAGTTTTTCTCAAAATAATTTCAAACTAGGGGCGACATTTATTTTTCAAATCACTCGAAAAATAAATTCGTACTTCTGACCGAAAATCAGTAATGTAGTCGGAATACATCCAAATTCTATGAGTAAATCACGTGGTATGAAAATGTCTGGCTCGGAAAATTCAAGAAAATGTCGCACTAGTTTGAAATAATTTGAGAAAACTGTATGGGGCTACCTTACAAATTTGATTTATTATACAACAACAGTAGAGTAGCAAGATTTTCTGTTTGATTGTATTTATTTATCTTTCATATAGAAATGAAGATTACCAGTTTTTAAGATAAATTTTCAATGATAACTAACGGTTACAAGTTTTTACTATATTTGGATGATTTACTAACAAAAACAGTTGATAATTGTTAAACCTTATAAAATCAACGTTTTGGGTTACATATTGAATAATTATCTTTACTATGATGTTTCCCAGAGTCAGAACGAACAAGCCTTGTATTGGGTTGTTGCTAAAAATAACTACGAATGCTTCTTCAAAGTACAAAAACATTGCACGGCAAAACCAAATACAATTTTCAATGGCAGTGTTCACAACCTTCTATGCATTATTTCCTATTGTGTAGCCATATATTGTATTTACGTTGAAATTAATTCTCGGAAACACGTCATCCATATCATATATTGTTCCATATTCAACTACTACAATTATAAACAATAGTTTTCACGAACTATCGTCAATTATTTACCACTAGAAGAGCTTACAAGATCTCAATCTACCCACCGCCCTGATTAGATAGGAAATGTGCTGATATAAAAGTCAAAACAAAATTATGAGATTAGTTTCCCAACTAGGCCAAAACGTCAACAAATCACCGCACTGAAATCTTATTTTTACGAAAAATCGGACAAAACCTAATTGAACAATGAGGATACAGTGGCTTTTCAGTTCCACTTCATTGTTGACAGATGTGGTTGATGTGGTGATTAATTGACTCATTTTCTTATGGAACAGATTTGACACCACAAAACTAATATTTCTTTATTCACGATAGCCAAAGTAAAAAAAGGAACGTGTATTATCAACAATGAAGCCTCTACCAAAAAGAACGCTCATTGTTAAATCCAAACAATAATCACATTTCTATTGTGCTGTTCATGTGTTGAGAAATTTGGGGGACTCATGGCTAGAAGTTTTTAAGTAGATCAGCTCATATCTAGAGGCTACATCATTCAGAATTTTGCTGGTTATAGAAGGTGAGGGGGAGAAAAAAAACCAAAATAATAGAAAACAGTTTCCCCATTTGGAGTGAAATGGTTAGAAATCCTTGGAATTAGTTTATTCAATTCTAGTTTCCCATTGTTTATAGTTTCTCCATTGGGTTTTTAATAATAAAATATTGAACAAAATGTATTGTTCTTTTATATATATTTAGATAATACCCCTGAGTTTTTAAATCTGTAACTTGAGCAACCGTCCCATACCCTAAACTCTAAATGCCACCCAGGATGTTTTCGATTAAAGGGAGATTGTTTGGTAAACAAGCAAAGGAAAACCCATATAGATCGAACGATTTTGACAAGAAACCAAGCCTAGATCGAACATCTACGCGTGGTTTAATAACTACCACCACCACAACAACAACAAGTAGTTCCCAAGTTCGGAAATCGCTTAGTTGTCGTGACTTTTTCAGGAAATTGTCACGTAGTTCAACTAGGAATACACCTGAATTGAATACACCATACACTCCAACAACAATAGACATACCTCAAGATACTTCTAAGGAGATAGAATACCCTAGTGTATACCCAATCTCCCTTGATACCATTTCACTTTCTCCACCATTGAACGATATTTCATTTGAGGATAATGCGATAAGTCAAAGCACCAGTAGAGAGGATTTACAAGCATTTAATTGTACCACTACTTCCAGTGCTTCGGTTACCGATGCCAATATTCAAATATACCAACCTGCCGAGGTGAAAATGGTGGAGGTCAACGACAAAGACCAAGTTGTAAATGAACCTCGAGTAGAGGAACAAAAATTCGAGAAGAGCATTTCTTCCAAGTCTGGGACTTTGGAACAGGATTTGCTTCATGAAGTAAACATGCCGAGATATCGATTAGAAATGATCCAGCTCGTTGAAAAACATCAAAGTATTGTGACAAAACAAGCTCAGGAAATCGCGCATTTAAAGAAGTTGTTATGTCAACAACGACAGATTAATAGATTCTTAATGATGTCAACACCAAAGCTTAATTCTCCAAAGAATGCATCACAGGACAATCTCGCGCAAGGTCACAAGATACGATCTTCATTTATTCCCATTCAAATATTTGAAGTGAAACAAGAGAAACAACTGCAAGGTGAAACTTTGCTTCCACCATTTGCTTGGAAACGATGGGAACATACAAACAACAGTGATATTGATTGTCATGAGTTGAGTCCTCCTGAAACTTCCTGGTCAAGAAAAGAATCCTTTACTTCTGAGGTTTCTAGTATAATGAGTAGTTCTCATGAAACTAATCAACGTAAAGTATCCGAATCTACCGAATACAATGACAAACCTCTTATAGAAATATGACAAACAATTGTTTTTTGTATTTTTTTAAAAAATTTTATTAGTGTTTATACAAAATATAAGCTAATTACGACTGTAATTCTTTAATTTCATTTTCATCAGCAACCAATCCCATGACTACCAAAAACATATTCAAATTGTTTAACAAATTTTGCTTCTTATATAAATTAGCAACATCAGCAGCATCAATTGCTTTGGCTCTCGTCATAACGCCAAAGATTTCATCTCTAACTTCATCAACAATGATTCTTTGATGACTTAATTTCCCTCCTAAACTCAAAGTAGCCAAAAATTGCCAAACATAATTCTCACGTGAAGAACCATCATCGATATCTTCAGGATGAGGCGGGAAAATAGCCGCAATTCTTGATTCAAGGGAAGTGAATAATTCGTCATAACATGCAGTCCAATCTGAAAGATCAGTGGCGGAAATCGAACCTTCTCCAATAATAAGCTCGGCACGAGAAAGCAATGTAGTTAAAATTGAAAGGCCAATTTTTGTAGTTGATACAAAGGAAACATTATTGTGTTCACGTAGAAGGGTTAAATATCCCACAATTTCAGCAAATTTAAAATCTAGAATTGTATTCATTAATACTTTGGAAAATGTCATTGAATAAGCATCAATAAGTTGAGTGATCTTTTCCGGAATACGTTTGTCAGGATAAGTTGTGTATGATCCATATTTTATAACAGCAAGATTTTCTAAATTCATAATAATCAAAGTAATTGTAGTCAAGATTTGTTTATGATCTAAAAACTTGAATAAACGAGGCAAGATTTTCAACATTTTATTATAATTCAAACATTGAATAAATGGATTAACTTCTTCTTCGGGTTCTCCTGGTAAGGATATATGATCCAAAACTCTAAGAGATTCCCATAATTTACTAGTATCAATATCTTGGGAAGCTCTAGTTTCACTTTCAACATTCATCAATTCGGTGATTATACCTTCCAAGATATTCAAAATATCCTGTTTAGAATACAGAGGGTGGTTTAATTCACCTCTGACTTGACCAGCTCTTTGTCTTTCAGCAGCTCTACTAAGAATTTCCAATTGTTGTCTTGGTTTTTTACCGGTTCCAAAGGAAATCTTCCCTAAAGCACCTTCTTTGGCATATTGAGTCAATTTAGGTCTTTCCTTAGCTACAGTCACGGCCTTTTGAACTTGTTGTTGCATTCTTTGTAAAGCCACATCAGCACGCTTATATCTTCCACCTAAACGGTGACCACTTTGTTCTAAATAAGCTTGAGCAATGGAATTGTTGGCATCACCAACAGAATGAACATTGTCATTTTTGGGGTGAATCACTTTAAATACTTGATGATAGAAATCTTCGTTATAAGGATCTTCCGTGACAATTTGGGATAATTGGAAACGAGTGACGAAATCTTTATCCTTAGGGTTCATAATACCGGAATATTTCATAATTCGAGAAACCTTTTCTTGTCTACGAGCGGAACGTTCTTGTTCTTCAGGAGTAAGAACTGGCTGAGGAGGGTGTACTTGGGATTGAAGAGGAACGTGGTTGTGATAGTGGTGTTGACGGTGAGGGTGGTGAGTCTCTTTTGAACCGAGAACAGGAAAGTTTGCCAAGTCAACTTTCTTTGGAGGGGAAGATGAAGTGAGAGAACTGTCAGCAGCAGTTTCAACGTCGTCAATAGGTGCTTCTTGTTGTTGTCCTTCTTCAGTTGGAACAGACTCAGCAGGAGCACTAACAGGTTGTTGCTGTTGTTGTTGAGCTACTGGTTGTCCAACTGGTTGAGGAACGCCCATAGGGGGAGGTGGCATCCATCCTGGCATTTGTCCATATTGATGGGGAGGTGGCGGAGGCATGTACGCACCAGGAGGTGGTGGTGGCATCATATATCCAAATTGAGGAGGAGGCATCATATAAGGTTGCATGAATTGACCCTGTTGTTGTTGCTGCTGTTGTTGAGGTTGCGATGATGCATCAATTGCAGTCAATTGAGCTTCAATTTCTTCCAAAGACAAAATCTTTCTTTCACTAGTGGTGGAAGTTTGTTGTTCATGCTTGATAGGAGTGTTTGTTCCCCAAAGATCTTGCATAAACTCATCATCGGTGGCAGCAGCAACTTGAGCATAACTAACACCTTGTGAAACAACACCAGAAGAAGCACTAACAGGAGCTGGTACAGCAGCAGCAGTAGTACCACTACCACTACCACCAGTACCAAAATCAAAATCTTTTCTAATATCTCCACTACTGGTACCAAATGTCTCATCATTAAACGCATCATCAGCTTCATCTATACCTTGATAAGTATCTTGAAATTCATAAACTTCTTTCTGGTCATGTTTCCTTGTTGCTGGAGAAGCAGTTGGATCAAACCCAAAGAATGACATTGTATGTTTAACTTTCTATGAAATGGGATAATAATACAAATGGGAAGGTCCTTTGAGTGATTCCGTCGACAATTTCACTTTTTTTTTTCTTCAAGAAAATTTTCCTGAGATCACGTGAGGAGAGAAACCATATATACTTTTTAGAGTCATATCCATTCTATAAATCTATTTCTATTATATATATATATACATGTGTTATATACAAGGGTTTACATGCCTATGCAAATGCCAGCAATGCACTTTTCAACTTGACATCCATTTCTTCCCATTCTGCTTGAGCTTCACTTAATACTGTGATTGCTCCACCAGCACCTATTCTCCAACATTTTGTATTAGCTCCATTTTCAACATCTTCATTGTAATGAAATACCAGTCGAATAATCACCGACCAATCTGCATCATCAGTGACAGACCAATATCCGACAACACCACTGTATATGCCTCTTCTTCCTCCTATTATCCCTTCTTGCATGCTTTCGATATCTTGAAGAAGTTCAACTGATCTACGTTTAGGAGCACCAGTCATAGAACCAGGAGGAAGCGAAGAATGAAGGAGATCTATTCCATGATAGCCTTCTTTGTCAAGAGAACCTTGAATTACACTAACCAATTGAAACACAGTTTTATATTCTTCCACTGTCATCAATTGAGTCACTTGTACTGAACTAAGGAATTGGTAAAGATCATGACGGATTAAATCAACAATCATAAGGTTCTCTCCCATTTCCTTAGGAGTTTTAAGGATAGTTGACGCCTTTTCATAAGTTACATCGTCAGTGTTTTTCACAGTTCCCTTGATAGGACGAAGTTCGGCTATTTTCAGTTGATTACCATCATCCTTCCAAGACAAGAATCGTTCCGGTGAAGATGAAAGAAGAATACAATCTTCAAATTGCATAAAACAGGAAAATGGACTAGGATTTTTCCGAAGAGTGAGGACTTTATAAATATCCCAAGAATCAATATAACTTGGTAATTGGATCTTCAGTTGAGTTGTAAGACAAAGCTCATATGAATCTCCCAGATGAAGCCATTCTTGACATTTGTTAAATTGATCAAAGTATACTTGTTGATCAGGGAATTTAAACGTAATTCCATCTTGATCAGAATCTTTAGCCAATTTTTTTACAGTCACAGGGATACTATCAATGTTGATTGATGTAATTGTAGTCAATTCTTTAATTAAGGAATCTCCCCAACTTGTATCATCTTGTCTGTTAATTGAAACAATATACCAATCATGGTTTATATGATCATAAGCAAGGAATCGTTCAATATAAATTAATTTAAAATCGGGAGTAGCTTTATCTCCACATATAGATTCAAGCTTTTCAATTATTATATGTTGTCCTTCTTCATACGAGATAAGTCCCATATAACCACCAAAGAAAGGAAGTGTTCTGGAAGTATTCCCACCCAATTTAGCTCTAATCGTATCTCGAGAAATATACTTTTCCTGTATACGTTTTGCAACCACTTTCCATACTGATTCATTTGTGATTGTGGTATTATGACTCGACGATTTATATGTCGAAATATGTACTTTATCATCATCTACTGAATGAGTAATTATTTCACTCTGACCAGCAATGGGGAGTCCAATAATCGACCATTCACCTGGGACTGAGGCAGAATTGAGCAAAATAAAATTATTCTCTTGATGTTTAGTGTGCAAATAATCACAAACATCCATTGCTGTGACATCTAACTTGATTTGCTTAAAATAAATCAGTTCAAGTTTGTTTGTTTTGAGGTTACCTCCTTCAATCAAATAATCTTCATGTACAGCATGATGATTCAACCAATTCAGGGACAAATCAACATTACTATCAAAAACTTGAGGTCTAAACATTTGATTATACTTGTTTGCAATTTTTGTAAAGTTCTTTACTAAATCGTCTCCCCCCTTTGAGCAAATACTCTCTGGATGATATTGTACACCATAGAATGGAAGCAGAGTATGTCTCACTGCCATAAGAATCTTTTCCATCTCCTGTTCATAACAATATGCCAATGGAATAATTTCTTGATTTACTTCTCCCACAAACAATGAATGATACCTAACACTTTCAAAAACTTCCATATCCTCATACAATCCACATTTATCTTCAATTGGATGAATATCATATATTTGACCATGTCTTACATTCTTTAATTTGTCAACTTTATTACCAAATTCAAAACATAAACTTTGAAACCCTAAACATATTCCTAATACAGGAACAACATTGCCACCTGTTTCATTTTCACGTTTCATCTTTTGTAAAAGCCAACTAATAATCCCTACATCCTTAGCAATCAGAGGATGTCCTGGACCAGGACCAATTACCACATATTCAAACAAGGGAAGATATTCCTTGTAGAATTTGTCGTATTCACAGACTGGAAATGCATCATTATGAATAGTAGCCACTTGTTGACCAGAGTTGGTTGCTAGGAGATGTGCTAGATTGTTAGTGAACGAATCATAAGAGTCAATTAGTAGAATCATTGCGGCTTGTATACTGTCATTGTTCTACCTTCACATTTTTTTTTCATTTCTTTTTTTTATCAATTTGGCATATTTGACATGCGTGCTACCAAGCGAGACGCATATGGTTGCGCTAGTTTGCTGAGAGGGAACTTACAGTTTTCTTTATCATATTGTACATTTATGTATTTTACTCTAAAGAAGATCATCATCTTCCTCTTCATCACTTGATACTTCTTGTCCTAACTTTTTCAATTGCAGTTTATACTTTTTTACACTTTCATCTAAATCATCCATTACCAACATAAGATCGTCTAATTCAGATTGAGGAACACTATTTTTAATTTCACGTTTTAAGCTTTTGATTTCCGATTTGTATTCGGATTCCTTTGTTTGAGCGTCTTGTTTGAATTGTTCTAATTCTGAAGACATTTTGTTATTGGCGGCAAGCAATTCATCCAATTGCTTTTGAAGTTCTTTCTCCTCGTTCCCGCTTTCAAGTTGTTCCTGTTCCTCGGGTACCTTCTCACTCAACTTCTTCTCAATCTCATCCTTTTCATCAATTAAACTAGCAATCTTTAAATTACATTCACTCAACTCCTGTTCAAGTTGTTTAACAGTATCACGCAACACAGAATCAAAGGAAACTTCTCCTTCAATAACTCGTTTCAACTCACCATTTTCAGTTTGTAATTTCTCAACCAATTCTTCATGATCCAAAATAAGATCTTCTTTACTCATGGTTAATTCAATAGCTCGTGCATTACATTTTTCTATTTCCGTAACTCGAGATTGTAATATTTGATCAAGTTTATCTTTTTCTTGTGATACTTCGTCAAGTTCTTGTTTCAACAGGGTTGATGTTGAATCTAATTCATTGAGTAAGTTTGCATGATCTTCTTTCAATTGGGAATAATTGGAAGATATTTCATCATACTTTTCCTTGGTTAAATTTAATTCTTGATCACGATCCCTGAGCAATGTTTGTAACTTTTCAACATCTGTACCATTTCCTATGGTCAATTTTTCAATCTCATATTTAGCAGTGACAAGTTCTTGTTTGATTTCATCCAATTCAGCAGTAGCACCATCCAATTGTTCAATCTGGCCATCATAATTCTCTTTCAATGCTACAATTTCTCTTTCAGAATTCTCCAATTGTAATTTCGTCACAGCAAATTGTTTCTCAATATCTTCATTTCTATACTCTTTGAGTTCCTCACATTCCTTGGTTAATTTGGCTATTTCGTCAAGAAGCTTGGTTTTATCTTCACTAAAATCGGTCATCATTTGAGAATGTGATTCATTGTTGGAAGCAATTTCCTCTTCCAATTGTTTTATTCTTTCAGTATATTCTTGAATGAGAGTTTCGGAACTTTCATTAAGTAATGCTTTTTCTGTTTCCACATCAGTAGTTTTGTTTTCCAATTTATGTTTCAATTCAGCTATCTCGTCATTTTGAGTTTTAATTTGAACTTGTAAATTTGATATCACATCTCGGGTACTGTTTAACTCAGTCTCAAGTTCTTCATTCAACTTTTCCAATTCTTCAATCTTGGAAATCTTTTCATTGAGCTCAGGTGCTTTCTGGGCCAGTTTAAGTCTAGCCACTTCTTCCTCAAGGGTAGAGATTGTCAATTTCAATTGAAGGGTACGATCATCATCTTTGCCCTCAATAGTAGCAGCTACAAGTTTAGCTCTCAATTCAGTAATTTCTTCTTGCGCCAGAGACAATTTCCCCACTAAATTCGAATCACTAGTCAAATCTTCGATCTTGGAATTCAATTCACTTATTTCACTCTGTTTAACTTCCATATCTGCTGCTTTCCTTGAAATTACTTCTTCTCGAGCAACCAAACTTTCTTCCATTGATGCTTTTTCTTGTTTGAGTGCTTGAATTTCTTGGATTAATACTTGAGATTTTTCATCGACTGAAGCAAGTTCTGCTTCTAATTGAGCAATCCTAAGGGTAGATTGTTCAAGTGTGGCAACTAATGATGCATGTTCATTAGTTGTGGATTGCACTTTAGCTAACCGCTCTTCAAATTGGGACTTTTCATAAGCGTGAACTTTACGAAGTTCATCAAATTTCTTTAATGTGTCATGAAGTTGAGTACTGAGTTCGTCATTGCTACCAGAGGCAGGAACAGGAACTGCCAGCTCAAGCTTCTCTTGAAGTGATCTATTCTTAGTTTTAAGAAGCTCAATCGTGAATTCAGAATCTTCTTTCATAAACTCAATTTCTTCATTCTTTTTCTCAATTTCCAATTGTAATTGTTTAACATCACCATTGACTACTCCATTTGATTTGAATTGTTCAATTTCCTGACGTAATTGCGATAATTCCGCCTCATAACCAATATTCAATTCACCAATCTCCTTCATCTTTGTATCAAGTTCTGTTTTAAGTAATTCATATTCAGTCTCAGCTTTGGTTTTCGCTTCTTTCAATTCCAGGAATGCCACACTTGCTGAACGTAATTTATCCATTAAATGAGAATTTGTTGCTTCTGATTCATATAATTTCTCTTCTAATTCTCGAGCAGCACCTTCTTGACCTCGAGCTAAACTGGAAACTTGAGATTGTAATCTATCTACTCTCGCATGATATTCTTTGTTTTCCGCTTGAAGTTTTTCAATTTGAACATCATAACTCTTTTTAGTTTTGGCTAATGTATCATTAAGTTTGGAGATATCACGTTCATATTGTTTCAGTTTGGAATCAGCTTCATCACGTTGTTTCTGAAGGGAGAATAAATCTCGTGTCATTTTATTAATTCCATCTTCTAATTTCTTCCTGGCCAGTTCTGAAGTATCTAATTTATCTTGAATTTGTTTGATTGTAGCGTCGGAGGTTTCGGTTTTATGACGAGCGTCTTGGAGTTCTCGGAAATAACGACTTGATGAAGTTTCAAATTCTCGTTTTGAAATTTCCATGGCGGTTAATTTCTCAAGCGTGTGATTGAGGTTCTTATTCACAGAACTTTGTTCTTCTTTGACAAGGGATAATTCTCGTTGAGAGTGGTCTAATTTCTCCACAAGTTCAGTATTAACTTGATTCAATTGTTCAATCTTTGATTTTAATTCTGTTTCATGCGAACTTGCCCTCGACTTCTCATCATTGAGTTCTTTTAAAAGTTCTGTCACTTGAGTATCCAATTCTTCAAATTCTTCATATGTAATCTTTCCCCGTGGTTCGCCAATGGGATCATGCCACAATGCACGTTTAATCCTGGGGAAGTTTTCCTTGATTAATTGAACATAACTCATATCAAAATACACCTTTGGTAAA
The DNA here is from genome assembly GCA_002911495.2 of Spathaspora sp. UFMG-CM-Y285. Lineage (NCBI taxonomy): Eukaryota > Fungi > Ascomycota > Pichiomycetes > Serinales > Debaryomycetaceae > Spathaspora > Spathaspora sp. UFMG-CM-Y285. Next base: position 128,575 of record PPUV02000029.1, read on the forward strand.
CCCTGCTCATCCTTGACATCAGTAAACATCAGAAGATCGTCACAATCTTTAAACAAGGGGTTTAATCTAAACTGTTTCACCTTCAATGCATAATTATCCCGACCCAAACTCTTCACCATAAGTGAATGTAAACTTTCTCTTGAAGTTGGAGAATCCTTGGAGGAAAACTCATATGCTGCACCTAATAAAATAGTCGCCATTCCACTAATCAACACATTCAGTTCTGTAGTGTGGTCTGCTAACCACGAAAGTAATGAAGTTATCACAGTCACATCACTAACGAAATCATTCACTGCTTCAAAATCTTCAAAGATCCAATATGTCAAGAGCTGAATGTATCCTATAGCGATACGTTGATCTGAACCTTTTTCCAAATGAGTGATTAATAAGTTGGCCATGGCTGCAATTGAACTCATTACTTCTGCTTCAGTGTCAACAGTTCCTGTATGTACTGACCTAGCTAGTTGTCGATTAGTGTCAAGAAGATGAAGGAGGATAAGAGAAGCAAACCAGATTCTGTATGGGTTAAGATTGATATCAGAATCATAATCCATTAATGTTGTGAATAAGTTACCAAAGGGAGTGGCAACTGCATGTGAGTCTGGTCGTTTTTGTTCCTGTTCCTCCTGTTTTTGCTTTTGTTGTTGAATATTTTCAAAATACAGACTATCTGAATATCCCTTGATTTGATCTTGTAAAAATGCTAATTTTGCTTCTTCATTGTTTTCAAAATACGCTTGTAAACAAGACATTGCTCCAATTCTAATATCAAAGGTATGTACGGAATTAATAAATAAACACCAATTAAGTAATGCCATAGGTACTGGAATTGTTTGGGTATATGTTTGTAATGTAGTAGGCATACTAGGATCTATATATGGAACGTCAATTTGAGAAAAGGCAAATTGAATATTTATATTTCCAGAAATGGCATCAGCGGCAGTCAACAAAGCCACCAGACGTACAGTATTATCTGTTATTGGTGAAAACACAAGTTTAAGAACAATATAATGGATTCCTGATGAGAAAAGAATATCTTGGTTGAAAATTCGAAGTTCATTATCTTCATTGACTAAAAGTCGACAAATCTCTAAAGCAATAATCATATTTTGTATCCTTTGTTCTGTCCAAATGATTGGTGGGGTAACAAATGGGAATCCATTCTCAGTGTATAATGTCTCATTTTGTTGTTCATCAATTGGTTCTGCTAAAAGTTGGGCTAATCTAGGCACACATTGAGTTTCCATAAAGAATTTCTGATTCAGAGCATTGAATTGAAGAAGATTGGTGATAAGAGTTAGACAATCTTGTACAAGTATAGATCCTCTAATCCCCCCTTCTTCATTGATAATTTCAAACAATTTATCAAAGGTATTTTCAAAAGCCACTAGTTTTTGAATATTGAAATTATCATTGACAATGGCCATAAGTAGAAGAATTACTTCATTTCGTACTTGATCATTAATATCACCAAGTAAAGCACATATAATTGACATTGCTGTAGGCGTATTTAACAAGTTTTCCTTCACTTTGGTTCCTCGAGTAGCCACTAACGATTCTAATAGTTGTAATGTGTACAATTTAATATGATAATCACTTTCTTCATCCAAGTTTTTCAACAACAATTCAAGTACTTCAATATCTTGTGTCAACTCATCAGCAATCCAAATCAGTAATTGGTCCATTGACAAGTCATCCATAAGTAAAGGTGATTGATATTTCCCATTTTGAAGTCTCAGTTGTTGGGAAATCCAACCACGAGCCACTTCTTCATCTTGTTCTTGACCTCGAATAAACAAAATCAACAATGTTTCCAAGATTGATTTCACGATTTCCGGATGGGAAAAATCTTTCTTAAGAGTTGATATTAATGGACGTAATCCATATTCCACAACACTCTCACGATATTGTCTGGAAAATGACCGGAGACCAAGGACAGCAGAACGTCGATCACTCGAGAGATTGGCATGTTGAAGCCGGTTGGATAAGGTGGGTATAGCCTCTTCAACCAGTTGGACTTGATGTTGGCCTAGAGCCTTACTGACGTAGTCCATTTAAAGTGATGTGGGGGGATAGTTGACTTGGGTTGTGACGAAATGTGGAAAAATTCTGGTGAAATTGTTTTTTTAAGCGAAATCTGGTTGAACAAACACGTTACACAACACAGTTCAACAGTGGAACAAAGGGTTAACACGAATGTTGGCGACATGAATGCGTTTGAGTTAAAGTATGAACTTTCTCCAAGTGATGCTGAAGAACTTTTACACGTTCCATCAACTGTACAACTCTTTCCTGACGTGTCACTTTTTGAGGATCTTGAACAGGAAATAGACAATGAATATATTGATGATTGGACACTTCAAAAAATTGGAACTCTTCAATCTCGATTAGGGTTGCTTGAAAACAAACAATACTTTGGTAATTCGGTGCTGCGACGCGTGGCAACACATCGAATTATTGAGTTGGCTAATGATGTGTTTGGATTTAATGGATGGTCAACCACAATTCTTGAATGTGTATTTGCTGACTTTACTGAAGAAGAGGAAAACTATTCTGCCAAATGTACGGTAAAGATTAAACTTGAATTGAGGAGTGGTGCTTCAACTGAACATTATGGATCGGGTGAAGCAACAAACTTACCATACAAGTATATGTGTTACAACAAGTGTAAGAAACACGCGATAACTGATGCTACAAAGAACGCGATTCTTGGTCTTAAAGAGTTCTTTTATAGATATGAAAAGATACAATTGGAGGAGCAGGCTAGATACGAACAGGTGAAGCAGGAAATGTGAATCTTACGAAATTTGCTTTTGGTTAACAGGAAATATCAACTGTGGTGGCACAAAATTTATTAGCTGGCTATATATACTTTTACTAATAATCTAACATCCTAACTTTGGGAAAGTCCTTGATTGCAGGCTTAGGAATGACATCAATCAAATAAACTTCACCATTATCATCAACTCTTTCTCGATCTCTTTCACTCATATCATGTATTTCATCAAGATTGTCTCTAATAAATTGAATCAATTCACCCCAACGTCTTTGGATTTCATATGCTTGTTGTTTCTTTCCCCGTCTAATTAACCCTTCAATCAACAATAATGCATCCAGTTCTGTCAGATCAAGTCTTTCGATCAATCTTCCTACAGATTTAATCAAATATTCTTCTTCATAAATCGTACCTTTTCTACCCTTGGCTCGTTTACGTTCTTCACGTTTTCTATTTTTGGTGGTTCTTCTTGAAGCACCGGTCTTGGCGGTACCCGCTGTCTTCCCAGTATATCTGGTAAAGAATGAAGGTGTGGTGCTTGTTTCACTAGCAGCAATAGACACATCATCAGGAGTATCCAAGTCATTATCAGGAACACCATAGAAGGAGTATGGATCCTCACTCTTCTTTGCCCGAAGTTCGCGAAGACGACGAAGTTGGGAATTCATTTGACCAGTACAATCAGCTAATAATTCCGCAATTGTTCCAAATCCTTCCCCAAGTTGACCATCAATAGATTCAAGAAGTTGTTGTTTGTTGGAAGAAGTCGAAGCAACAAGTATAGCTGTGTCATAATGGTAGTTTTTACAATACAACTTGACTGCTTCGTCAATGTTATTCAAATAATGAAGTTGAATTTCTGCTGCTTCATGATAGCGATGATCTTGTGCTAATGAATCAACCAATCTAGTGGCAATCTCAGGTTTATCTGCATCTGCACACAAACTAAGTGCTTGTTTCCATTTCTTGGCCAAAACATAATTGTCCATGGCATCGGCAATATCATTCAAATATTCATATACAACTGCAGCTTCACTAAACATCAGGGTATCATTCAAATGCTTGGCATATAATCTCAAAATATCGTTACTACGTTGTTCATCACCTTCATACATTTTCAAAGCAACTGTATATAATTCATGCAGAATAACGTATTCATCAAACTCAGAAGTGACATCACTTCCCAATTCGTACAACCATGACAATGCCCCCTCGTAACGTTTCAAGTAATCATCAATCAAAAACTTTCTTCTGAGTTCTGGTTGTACATGTAAGTTCTGCAAGAATGGCAAGTATTCCTTAGGATCCATTTGTGATTGTTGAGCAATAGCAAGGGTTAATTTCACGTTATACATCCCCAATGCAGTTTTATAAAGTTGAAGGACATCTTGAAGGAAACATAAATGGATCACTGCAGATTCTTGTTGTTGTCCAGAGAGTGTTGAGATAAGTTCAAGCGCCAAGTTTAATGCTGGTGGTTTTTGACATGCATAAGCAGTGAGAATGGTTTGAATGTATTTTGACTTGTAATCGGGTTCTTGTAATACTTCAAGAATGGCTGTACAAATCTTTGTGATTTTCGAATTGGCAGTGTATGTTTCTGGTTTGTTACGAATGATACGGTGGGTGGTGGTAGGTGCAGGAGTACTTTCCAATTGTAACTCAGCTACTCCATTGGTTATTTGATTGATGGTGTCTTTGTATTTAGTAGCTGTAGTGTCCTCTTCATGCAAACATGAAACAAACAAATCCAAATATTCAACTTTTTCAATTTGATCAACAAACAATTTCACATTATTGAGAAACAATTCCGAATCATAATCATGTAAAATATCCAAATCAATTCTATGAGTTCTACAAACTAAGAAAGCTTGCTTGAATTGTTTTTGTGAAATGAATTGTCTAATTGCACTCAACACCATGATTCTTGGACATATAGTTTCCAAATTACCACGAGGAGCTTCAAGAACGACAGAATATTTCAGGGGCATGGAATTAATCAAAATAGAACCTCGTTCAATCTGTCTGATTCTTTCATCATGTTCATTCACTACATCAGTATTGGTCAACAAAGTGGAAATTGCTTCGAATTGAGCAGATCCCAAATGAATCAAACAAAGTTTGGCTTGAACTGTAGTGAATAACACATGACTATCGGTAACTTGTAAACTAGTTACCCCACTACATACTTCTTGCTCATTGAGGAATAATTTCCCATTTCGAGAAATACCATAACTGAAAAACTCGTTAAGCATGACCACTTCAAATGAATGACATAATTGAGGGAATGTTGTAACTTGTTCAAAATTTTGTGTAGAATCTAATTGTATCACCCTACAATCAACTGTTTGGAAAACAATTGCACTATAATCAGCTCGTGATTTCATTAAGACAATCTTGGCACTGGTATCCACTGATTCATTGAATGTAGGGTGGGTAATATCATCTACATCAAACATGGCAATTCTTGAATAACCTGGCGCTTCAATAGCAATGGCCACATACATGTCATTAATAAATGCTACTTGTTTAGCTACTTCATATTGATTCATGTATGAACTTGCATCGACTTTAGACAATTGCTGAGGGTGTTTACCTGATTTCATTGCCTCAATTGATAATTCACTGAATATTAAATCGTTGGTTGAAGTGATTACTGCGTATTTGGTATTGGATTTCGAAACTGCCACATCAATTACACTACCTTCAACTTCTAATTCTCGGAAACTAATTGGTGGTGGTACATTGGCAATTGCCAAGGGAGTTATCTTGACTGTTGAACCATCAACAACTAAGGTCATTCCAAGATCACCAGATCCCAATTGAGTTGTGGGACCTGTAGTAATCTTGTATGCTAAATCAATTATTTGCACAACCCCAGTAGAAGTACCAACCATCAAATGTAAAGGTTTCTCGGGATGGAACTTGACAAATGTGACAAGATCAGGAAAATGCAACTCCTGTTTTAAATACCAATGATAATTCTTTGATGTCCAAAGTTGAACGCGATCTTGCAACTGAAAAAGCAAGATTTCTGAATCACAATTCCATTGTAAACTGTCAATCACTTCTGCTGTTGGATCAAGTCGAGTATTAAATTGACCATGTCTAAGACCATTTCTCTCGTAAAATACCAAATCAAGAACGTCGTCACCATCATCATCTTGATGTCTTTGTGTACTAGCAATCAAGGACCCTTGAGGTTTCCAACTTAAGTTATGTTCCAATCCATCAACTGGTTCATTGACACTATCTAATTTCCCTTCTCTATTAAACACTCTAATTACACGTCTATCATACATATCGCCAGTATCTTCCACCAACACTGGCTCAACAGTGCTAACAGAAAAATATTCACAATCACCTCTCCAACTAATTCTTACACTTTGATCATCCATGTTGGAAACATCACCTCGTTCAATTTCATTGACAGTAGGATCTCTCAATTGTTCACCATCGTGTAATCCCGCATGTTTTAACGCTTCTGCTTCTCTTTCCCTTGCTTTAAACCCTCTTCCCTTGAATTGAGTCTCTTTCTTTCCCCATCCTACAGATACGTGCTTGGAATCAGTGATTTTCACATCATCAGGATTTAATTGTTTTTCAGTAATTGGTTCAAACATACGTGAAAGTAATAATAACTTCATTTCATTAGTCACTATCGCCAAGGTTTCCTCATCGTGACTCCATTCAGCACTGATAATTCCACAATCAATCGATCCAACAAGTTCAATCACAGCATCGTCAACTTGTCCTCCTTCGATATAACTTGCAGTATGGATATCACCATTACAAAATACAAAAACGAGTTGACCTACATCAGCAAAATGAGCAAATGAAAGAACTCGAGAGGGTGAGGGGAAACTGGCTAACACACTGACATTTCCTGATTTGCCAAATTGTTGTATTTCAATATAAGTATTGTCATCATCAGTGAGGAGGAAAGTGACAGAATCAGAAACAGGATCAAATACTGCATTCACAGGGTGTAAATCGGGAATAGTTAGTGATTCCGGGGTTATATGACCTCGGTTAAGCACTATTAGGTTTCTCATTTGGTGTAAGTGTGTATCAGCTTTCAGAAGATGATAATGTTAGAAGAAAAAAAAAATAGTGTAACGATGAGCTTTGTCGGGGAGGAGACATTTTTTAGTGATGTTGCAAAAATGTCGTGAAGTTACACACAGAAGTGAAAATCGGAAGTTGATAGTGTTGGCGGGAGTGGAAATGACTTTATTGAATAGTCATCAAAGTTATCATTTGATTATTTGATTATTTGATTATTTTTAATTCCTAACTTTAGTGGTTAGAATTAATTGCTTTTTAAAATTGATTCAATTTGGTGATGATTTATCGAGCTATCTGAGAAATATATTAGCACAATTAAAGGAACTTATCTTGTTTCCTGTTTGTTCTCAACCCCAACTATCAGTCCAACGTGAATAACAAGATATGAGGATCTCTTCGACTAACCCAAGAAAACACGAGATTCACATTCTCCATAATTATATCGTTATCACTCGTCGTGAAGTTTGGCTCTGTTTACTGGAATGCACTCCTGTAGTCGCGTACTCGACACACACACGTTTATCTAATGTTTATTTTTAGTGAAAATTCCGTTAAGTTCCTGCGGGGTATCAAACTTATCGAGAATATTCTTTATTTTGCAATAATCTTTCGGCAACGATAAACTTTAACCAATAATAAAAAATTCAACTAGACGTGTAGAATGTGTTTTAACATTACATTTCTGATTACCAAACGTTTGTTAATTCTAGCAAGTACATGTGTATCCTGGCGTAACATATCCCAGTAAAACCATATTGTAAGAGATTACTGAATGTTGAAATACTAGCTAGTCGTGTCTCTATCAAATCTCTTACACTCGTCTGAGAGAAACAAGCGAAATAAGCAAATAATCATTCTCTGTTAAATCATCAAATCTTAAACTTTTAAGGGATTCTAGAACCCCCGTTGTGTGACAAAGCAAATACTTTCTTTTTTTTTCAGTTGTTGCCAAAATTAGAAAATGTCATGCCAAATAAGAACATTGTGATTTCAAACAGCCGATACCCACGAATAGTCCAAGAGAGACCTTTCAAAGTAAGATCTTGTGCGTCGCATATTGCACCATCACATACTATGATGTTACTTCATCACGACGTACAAACCCGCCTTACGTGTTTGGTATACAAAACATTCACATACCCAAAAAAGACCCCACGTTCATTCGACAGTTTTATGGTTGACTTTACAATGTTTCTAGAAGAAGTTGGAATTTAGATTTCCGTGATATAGAGAAGGTGGTTTTCCATGGTTCTTGAGTTTGAATTACTGTGCCTTCTCATCTGATTATAATTAACAACTTGAAGCCAGTCACAATTGCAACACTTTTAAATGGTAAAAGAAGGAAAAAAAAGCTTAAATCGAACGATATAATTAGAAGCAAAATGGAGAATCTCGGCTAGAAAATTACCCCTTATGCAATGATAACATATTTTATTGAGTTTGTTCATGCAGGTGGTGCTGAATTATAGTTTTAATCCAGTCTAATTCCTTCTGATTGTGGTAATATCCTACACGAGGGAGTCATGTAATGAAGCAGAATTGGAAAATCATCTTATAATGGGATAAAAAAAATAGTATAAATAGGTTGCAATTGTCTTAGGAAATGGTGTTCTACTTTTTTTTTTGAAATTAACACCTATCTAACCAATTTTCAGGATATTCAATAATAAAAAATGAAGCTTATTAACATTTTGACACTCGCTACTTTCTCAACTGCTGCCCTTTGGAATTACGAACGTAAGGAAGCTGAACTTCCTGAAGGTGGTGCTCAACCTCCTGCTGAAGGCGGTGCTCAACCTCCTGCTGAAGGTGCTCAACCTCCTGCTGAAGGTGCTCAACCTCCTGCTGAAGGTGCTCAACCTCCTGCTGAAGGTGCTCAACCTCCTGCTGAAGGTGGTGCTGATCCATCTGCTCCAACTGTACCAAGTGGTTCAGTCGATCCATCTGCTCCAACTGTACCAAGTGGTTCAGTCGATCCATCTGCTCCAACTGTACCAAGTGGTTCAGTCGATCCATCTGGTGAACCATCTGGTGAACCATCTGCTCCAACTGTACCAAGTGGTTCAGTCGATCCATCTGGTGAACCATCTGCTCCAACTGTACCAAGTGGTTCAGTCGATCCATCTGGTGAACCATCTGGTGAACCATCTGCTCCAACTGTACCAAGTGGTTCAGTCGATCCATCTGGTGAACCATCTGGTGAACCATCTACTCCAGCTGAATCAGTACAACCATCTGGTGAAACATCTGCTCTTGAAACCGAATCAAATGCATCTGAAGTTCCTAATGGTGCTTCTGCTGTTGGTGTCGGATCATTGATGTTGTTGGTTGCTGCTTTGATCTAAATTGGTTATTAGTTAGTTTTTTTTATATATTTTGTTTGTACATTCTTTTTTATATTCCTGGAATAAGATTTGTGAATTAAATTACTTGATCTTATACTCCAGTTAATTTTTTCATTTTCTATAAAAGTCATTACGCGTGTTTTTTATATAGTTATTCTGATTGTATTTAGTGTTGCTATATATGATACAAGTTTGACTTTATATTTTTTTTGAACAAATTTGTAGTGATTAGAAATGGAACTAACACAGCAGTTGCTTTTTTTGCACCCACTTGATGCTTAGAATTACTCACATTACAACAATCAGGAACTATGCCCAAGCAAGCACTTTTAAGGTTACAACCCAATAATACGTAATTACAAATCACAGCTTTTTTAAAATATACATAAAAATACATAAACTAAACAAGCATCACAATCGTCACCTGATTAAACTTTTCTTATATTCTTCTACTGAATCCTTAATTATCAAATTTGGATATAATTGATCTTCAAATAATGGTTCTCTAGTTAGCGGGTCGTAGTTACCTCTCTTGTGTAAATGAGACAATAAATGACATTTCTCATAGGTTATACCACTTGGAGTAACTACGGGGTCTTCAAATAAACAAAATGAAATGGGGTCTAATAAATGATCAGGAGCATCATTCATCAATTTATCATATTGATCTCGTACTATTTCAGCAGTTTTCTCATTTATTAACGATATGCAATCTGAGTATATTACCCCATCTTGTTTTTTGGCAATCTCATTTGAGTATAATGTTTTTGTGTAATTATTCTTGAACAAATCGAGCAAGTTGATATATTCTTGTAAGTGACTTTTGTACAAGTTAAATAAAGCTTGATGATATTGTGAATCGTTGGTGTTGGGATATTTCACTTGTAATGATTTCTGTTGTTTTAAATGGTTTGCCTCGACAAGTTTAAAAATTCTTGTGTAGAAGGTAGTTTCATATTGTTTTAATTGTTGTTTGATAATCACAATATCATTATATACATGTGGGGCAAGGTCTTGAGGTTTACCTGTTAATGTTTTTCCACGCTGGGCTGGGGTAGGTTGAGGTGTGGATGAATTAAATATAAGTTTGACTATGTATAGTAGTGCCATAAGGAAAAGTGCGTTTAATAAAAGGAAAGTGTGTGGGGGAAAAGAGTCAAGGGTCTTTTGTAGACTTTATATAATATTCAATAAAGAAATAACACACAAAAAAGGGACATTAAGAAGTATTTTTATATATTTCGGGACTGAATTAGGAAAGATAATCTGTGGTTGAAAAAGAAATCAATTTATTTAGTTTGCGATAAAAATAATAAATCTCCAAAAAAAAAGGGGTAGAAAACAATGAAGTGTTTTAGACCATTACTAGTCAGACCACTACCACATACCATGATGTGAAGGGCTTAGTGGTTACTTGTTGCGCTATATTCAGGTATACAAAAGTACTCGCAAGCAAACAAAAACAAATGATTGTAGATGTTCATACATTCTTGTTTCAGATAGCAACCACAAACTAAAAAATTAGGTTCGAGCCGACATAAACAGCCGATCTCAAACTTGTTTAGTTGCTGGAACTTGCATTGTTAACATAGTAAACTGATCAACTTACTCTCAAGTATGCGTGATTAAACACTCAGATGACTTTATTCAGATAGACAACGGATGATGTGTAGGACCACCACTCGGGGTTGTTACGCCCATTTCACAACTAAGCCGTAATTTATAACTTACAACTCTTCCCCCCTCCCTCCTTGAAAAATTATGACTATAAATTTGGTTCATGTGTACGTTTCAACAGGGCAGAGACAAAACAATGGAACATCCGGGACTACCCTTGTTTTCCCCCTCTTCTCCCCCAGTAAATTTTTTTTTGCACCCTCAACTCTCTCCAAGGAAGGTAAATGATCATACCACATTTACTATTTTGTTTGGCTGGGTTGTGGCCAATGAGACCTCCACATGCATATATAGCGTCAAGATAAGTAAGTTATTTCTTTTTATTTCCTGTTTTTGAAAGAATCAAATCATATATGTAATTTACGAATATTTCCTATTTCAAGGCGGGTCATTCAAATCATATATATGTCATGAGTACAGGATGTCAAAACAAGTATGACTATGTTCGGTTAAGACCATTTGGTTTTTTAAATTTCCCGCAGCAACCTAATACAGAAGAAGCCACTCAGGCAGCTTCAATACACCCCTGTTTTATACACTGAGGAAAAAAAAGATCATTCATTTGTTTGAAATTTACCATAGGCTTATGTACTTTACTGGTTCTTTTCATAAAAAGGAAAGACCGCCTTTAGTATAAACCGTTTTATTTTTTTTATTTTATTTGCTAAAACGGTCAACATTTGCATGATCATAACGTTTCTTTTAAAGCTGATGACCTCAATTTGGCTAATGTCGTAAAAAAAGATAACAATGTCGTAAAAAGTGTTTCGCGACACTAAATTTCAATTTCACCACAAGGTCGTGTACTTTGGTCAACATCACCTCCCCAATGGAAACCTTAAAAAAACAGACTACAAAAAAAAAGGCACCATCACTGTTTTACTTTCTCGTGTAAATTAATATCAACAAACAACTGGAATTCATCATCTCCCATTTTAGCTTAAACAGTCATGTCGGAGAAAGAAGAAGCTGTGTTCCGTATGTATATTCACTCAACGCTACATCAATTGAAACAATATACTAACACTTTTAGGTTCTGCGGACATGTCCTTGGTTCAATTGTACGTCCCAACTGATGTTGCTAGAGATATCATCTACAAGATTGGACAATTGAACATTATTCAATTCCGCGACTTGAACTCCAAAGTCAATGAATTTCAACGTTCATTCGTTAAAGAATTGAGAAGATTAGATAATGTTGAACGCCAATATAATTTATTTAAACGAGAATTGGTATTGCGTGATATTGCTATTGCCAGTTTCCCCTATGATATGAATATCCCTCAACAAACTGATATTGATGAATTGTTGGAAAACTCCCAATTATTGGAAGATCGTGTTGTTCAATTGAAGGATTCTGTAGAAACATTATATGACAATCAAAAGTATTTAAAGCAATTTAGATACACTATTCAAGCCGTGGAAAACTTTTTTTCATCCCAATCTGATGATACAGCTGCTGCTGCTTCAGGAGCCGACACTGCGTTATTATCACAATATGATATTGGTAGAGCAGATGATCACGTTCATTCTGCATCTTCATTTATTTCTGGAGTTATTAACAGAGACAAAGTTGCTGCATTACAACAAATCTTGTGGAGGGTATTAAGAGGGAACTTGTACTACCACAGTGAAGAATTACCGGAATATATTTACGACGCTAAACACAACACATATATTGCCAAGAATTCTTTCATTATCTTTAGTCATGGATCTATAATTCATGAACGAATCAAGAAGATATGTGAATCCTTAGATGCTGATTTGTATGAGGTTGATAATTTCTCAGCCAAGAGAATTGAACAGTTATTAGAAGTTAACTCTAAATTAGCTGATTTAAGTACCGTCTTGGTTGAATCAGAAAATGCTCTTTCTTCAGAATTAATTGCCATTTCCCGAGATTTAGGTAAGTGGTGGGAAATACTTGCTCGTGAAAAGGCCGTGTACAAGGCAATGAATAGATGTGATTATGATGGCAGTAGAAAAACTTTAATTGCTGAAGGTTGGGTGCCAACTGACCTGATTTCAGATTTAACCAAAACTATTCAAACTTATGATCAATCACAATCAATTCCTACTATTATCAACATTTTAGACACCAATAAGACCCCACCTACATTTGCCAGAACCAACAAATTCACCTATGCCTTTCAATCTATTTGTGATGCCTATGGTGTGGGGAAATATCAAGAAATCAACCCTGGTTTACCTACAATTATTACGTTCCCCTTTATGTTTGCTATTATGTTTGGTGATTTGGGTCATGGATTTATTGTTGCCCTTGCTGCAGGAGCTTTGGTTTGGAATGAAAAGAAAATTGGTGCCATGAAACGAGATGAAATTTTTGATATGGCTTATACTGGAAGATATATTCTTTTATTAATGGGATTATTTTCCATGTATACTGGGATGATTTATAATGATGTGTTTTCAAAATCTATGAATTTATTTACTAGTGGATGGGAATGGCCTGAACATTTTGCTATTGGAGAAACAATTCATGCCAAATATTCTGGATCACCTTATATTTTTGGTCTTGATCCTCTGTGGCATGGAACAGAGAATGCGTTACTTTTCTCGAATTCTTACAAGATGAAATTATCAATCTTGATGGGATATATCCATATGACATATTCATATTTCTTTTCCTTGTTTAATTACAAGTATTTCAACAGTATGATTGATATTGTTGGGAATTTCATTCCTGGATTATTATTCATGCAAGGGATCTTTGGATATTTGTCGTTATGTATTGTCTACAAATGGACAGTTAATTGGTTCGCCATTGAAAAACAACCACCTGGGTTATTAAACATGTTAATCTCGATGTTTTTATCACCAGGAACTGTTGTTGAACCTTTGTATTCCGGGCAAGCTACAGTGCAATTATTTCTTTTGGCTATTGCCTTGATTTGTGTTCCTTGGTTATTGTTGGTTAAACCATTGTATCTTAAGAGACAACTTGATCGAGATGCCGCTGCTCATGCCCAATATTCTCAATTACCAAATGATGATCTTGAAGATGTACACGAAGTTGCCGACGACAATGATGACGAAGAACACGAAGAACATGGATTTGGAGATATTGTCATTCATCAAGTTATTCACACTATTGAATTCTGTCTTAATTGTGTGTCCCATACTGCGTCGTATCTTCGTCTTTGGGCATTGTCTCTTGCTCATGCTCAATTATCTACTGTGTTATGGTCAATGACTATAGGTAATGCATTCGGAACTACAGGAATAGTTGGAGTTTTCGCCATTGTGTTTTTATTCGCCATGTGGTTTACGTTAACTGTGTGTATTTTGGTGGTTATGGAAGGAACAAGTGCCATGTTACATTCTTTGAGATTGCATTGGGTTGAAAGTATGTCGAAATATTTCGAAGGAGGTGGTGTGTTGTATGAACCATTCGGATTTACCGGGTTATTAGATAATGTATTGTAGAGAGTAGAGGAGTAGACGTAGAATCGACGTTTTATTATTTTTGTTTTTTAGTTTTATTTTATAATATTTTGGATGCATAGATTGTTTTGAATACTTGAGTGATTTAGTAGAAGGTTGTGGAAGGGAACAGCAGATATCTATAAATTATTTTGAAAGTTTGCCCTTTCAAAAAACTAAATCTTGTATTATTTGAGAAAGTTCTTGTCAGAGTTCATCTTGCCTTCTTCGTTTGATCGGGTTAGAGGAAATACTGTCGGTGACCAAACTTCTACGAACCGACATTCTGCAGAAGATTTTAACCGACTTCCAAGCTTCAAAAACTACGTCATTTCAGCTACAAACTCTCTCTCGTAAAACGAAAAATTAAACATGGATGACATTATCTAAATGCCGCAAATACTTTACACCAATTTCAAAATATTGTCCCAAAGTCAAATATGATTAGCACCGTCAGCGTCAACTAGTTGCGTGATATTGAGTGTTCTGACTAGCCAGTGGGGTCTCGTATTTAACTTTTTAGCTTAAGATTCTCCTGAAAAAGAAACAACAGTTGTCAAGTGGTCAAATTTCTTCCCACCAGGAGTAACTTCTTGGCTTCTAAGGCAACACATTCTTGCTTTTTCTTTTTTCAGCAAAAAGAAAATGGTGGAATCAAGCAAATACATGAAGAAAATACATCCGAGGTACTTTATTTTCAAACCATCAAGTTGAAAAATATGCAATTTAGATTATTTTTTCAATAACCGAGTCATAAAGAAATTTAAAACTTTCATATCAAGCCACCCAGTAGTAGTCTTTGAAATGATCGCAAAAAAAATAAAAAGAAATCATTATTAACGGCGAGAACAGTTGTTTTTTTATTTTTTAGTGGAGGATAAACATTTCCGACTCATAACGCCGCCTGGGGAAGAATATCATTCACTAATTTTGTAAGAGGCTTATTGGTGCAAGGAAGGTATTGACAACACCACATTCGTTTAATGGTAGATTCCGAAAGTGATACGAGAGTTGATCGCGACCACATTAAACAAGCGTACCAAGACTGGCAAAGTGTGAGTAATGTTTGTAATCATTTTTAACCAAGTTCAATGACAAATTAGAGTTCTTTTAAAGGAGAAACATGTGAATGAAATTTCTTGCGTAATAGTTTCTAGAAAATCTAGATGTGAATCTAATTTTCCAACACGCCGCTTTCCAAGTTAAGCCTCTTTCAAAAAATTAATGGTGATCTTTCCTAATACGCCTTAGAGAAAACTGAAAAATTAATAGGAATAGCACAAGCGGGCGATTCTCATACTATTTTATTAATTTCAAAGAGTGGAAGCCTCTTTCTTGAGAATGACCTTTCTCGTAAGTTCGGTCTGGTGTTTCGAGGTAATACCGACCAAATCCACGTTGGTTATAGTTTAATCTTGAGGTATAAATACAGGGCTTGGTAACGACATGTTTAGAGACCAAATCATCTATTTCATCAATATACGTTCTTGCCTTTATGGTATATTAAATTAAAATGACTTATTTGCCTTTGTTTTTACTCATAAATTTATTTGCTTTGGTTGAATTTGGCGTTGCTGCACCAGTTGGAGATGAACCAATACAATTAGTAGATGCAGTTGATTCAAGTGCTGCTATTGCTGTCTCTGTTGAATCAGGACTGCTGATTGATCCTGAACAATCCGAAGATCCCAATCCACGTTTTGTTTTAAATATCAATGGTGTCAGCTTGAGACAAACGGATAACCGGGTAAATACAGGGATGTTAGTGTCGGGAATTTATGCAACTAATGTTGTTGATACAACTAATCCATCTGGTCCTGAAATAGTCTTTCCAACGGGTATCCGTGTAAATCCAGGAATAGTAGTTTCAGCAATTCATGCAACTAATGTTGTTGATACAGCTGATGAGGTTATTACAACAACTGAAGCTCCATCTGATCCTGAACAATCCGAAGATCCCAATCCACGTTTTGTTATAAATATCCCTGGTGTCAACATCAGACAAACGGATATCCGTGTAAATCCAGAAATAGCAGTTTCAGCAATTCATGCAACTAATGCTGTTGATACAGCTGATGAGGTTATTACAACAACTGAAGCACCATCTGATCCTGAACAATCCGAAGATCCCAATCCACGTTTTGTTATAGATATCCCTGGTTTCAGCTTTAGACAAACAGATAACCGGGTATATCCAGAAATAGTAGTTTCAGAAATTCATGCAACTAATGTTGTTGATACAACTAATCCATCTGGTCCTGAAATAGTCTTTCCAACGGGTATCCGTGTAAATCCAGGAATAGTAGTTTCAGCAATTCATGTAACTAATGTTGTTGATACAGCTGGTGAGGTTATTACAACAACTGAATATCCTGAATATCCTGAACAATCTGAAGATCCTGCTGATCCACAACAATCTGAAGCTCCTGAATATCCTGAACAATCTGAATATCCTGAAGATCTACAACAGTCTGAAGATCCTGAAGATCCTGAAGATCCACAACAATCTGAAGATCCTGCTGATCCTGAAATAATCCTTCCAACAGATATCCGTATAAATCCAGGAATAGTAGTTTCAGCAATTCATGTAACTAATGTTGTTGATACAGCTGGTGAGGTTATTACAACAACTGAATATCCTGAATATCCTGAACAATCTGAAGATCCTGCTGATCCACAACAATCTGAAGCTCCTGTTGATCCACAACAGTCTGAAGATCCTGCTGATCCACAACAATCTGAAGATCCTGCTGATCCACAACAATCTGAAGATCCTGCTGATCCACAACAATCTGAAGATCCTGAAGATCCACAACAATCTGAAGATCCTGCTGATCCACAACAATCTGAAGTTCCTGAAGATCCACAACAATCTGAAGTTCCTGCTGATCCACAACAATCTGAAGCTCCTGCTGATCCACAACAATCTGAAGCTCCTGAAGATCCACAACAATCTGAAGATCCTGCTGATCCACAACAAACCGAAGCTCCTGCAAATCCTGAACAACCACAAGATCCTGACACTCCTTCTAATCATGAGGGCACAGAAAACCCCGATTCCCCAACAGTTATAGTCATAACAGTGGTGGAAACAGAATCAAATCCAGATACAACTTATTTGACTACCATCACAGCGCAAATTACTGGTACTATTGAAAGAGGCTCCGATGTGGTTTACACAATCACCCCTACTGCCGAACCATTCACTGTTGTTGTCACTAGTACTCTTGAAGATGGTTCAGTTGTTGCTTTCACAAGTACTGCTACACCAGAGGTAGAACCTTACACTGTTACCTTCACTAATTCTGTTCAAGGATCAAATGTTGTTTTCACTAGCACTGTTACTCCAGTAGTTGAACCTTATGCTGCAACATTTACTAGTTCGGTTGGAGGTTCAGTTGTTGTTTTTACCAATACTGTTACACCACCTGCTGAACCTTATACTGTTACTTTTAGTCAACAAGGATCAAATGTTGTTTTCACTAGTACTGTCACCCCTACTGCTGAACCTTACACTGTTGTTTTGACTAGTACTCTTGAAGGAGGCTCTGTTGTTGCATTCACTAGTACTATTACTCCAAATGTCCAACAATACACTGTTACGTTCACTAATACAGTTGAAGGAGGATCTAATGGAGTTTATGTGGTTACCCCTACTGTTGAACCATATGCTGTTACTTTTACCAGTACTCTTGAAGGAGGTTCAGTGGTAGTTTTCTCCAGTACTATTACTTCAACCGCAGAACCATTCACCGTTAATCTTGAAGGAGGATCAAATGTTTATACTAGTGTCATTACTCCAGCTGCTGAACCTTACGCTGTAACTTTTACAAATTCAGTCCAAGGAGGAGCTGATGTTGTTTATACTAGTACTGTTACTCCAGCTGTTCAACCATATACTGTTACCTATAGTAATACTAACCAACAAGGTTTAGATGCTGATGAACTTGTAGTTGCTAATGAGCAAGTTCCAAATGCTGCTCAACCTCAAGTTGCTAACGATCAAAGTTCAAATGTTAATCAACCTCAAATTTCTAACCAACAATCTTCAAACAATGATCAACCTCAAGTTGATGTTATTGATCCTGATGATGAGGAAAATGTTGAAACTGGATCGCCAGTTGTTCAATTTGATAGTTCTAGTAGTCAAATTTCCACCCACTCAATTGAATTGATTTTGGGATTGCTTTTCACTTTATGTTTTGTATAATAGTTAAAAGTTTTATATAAATTTTAGAAATAAATTGTTAAGATTAGTTTATTTTGTGTTCTTTATGTTTTTCTATATATAATTTTGCACCCACCAAATGCTCATCTCATTTGAAAAAAAAAAAATATACACAGAAATAGTATCACCTTTAACACCAACCATGTCTATGCCTATTTCTATAATACTAGAGGAATTAAAGACGACTCCTACATCAGTCATTCCTCTCCTTAGGTCCCTTCACAACAAACCCCTTCTCCAGACACTTTCAAAATCTGAAATCACACATTTAACATCCCGTATCCTTAACCTTACCAAATCAAACCAACCTTATCCTCAATGGTGTGGAATCAACCTCATTCGTGTCATCAGTTCAGATTACTCCATTTTAGCTGGGTATGGAAGTATTTTCCTTGATCAATTACTCAAGATTGTTGAACGTGCATCGGCAAGTAAGGTTTTGGTTAATTGTATTGACGTGATTGGATTTATTTGTAATGAAATTAGAGGGAAACCTGGGCTAACTAGAGAAATCTTGACTCCTAAATTAGGTCAAATTATTGGTTTGTTTATTGACAAGTTACATTTGGCTCCATTTGAGATTTTGAAATATTTGGTGGTTGTGATTAGGTTTCATCCTACTACGTTTCGTCCATATGGAAACAAGTTGAGTAGTAAATTGGTGAGATTTCTTAATGACGCAAGTTTTGTAAATTATCCCAAGAAATTAAAGGAGGTTGTGTATGAAGCTATGGCGATTTTACCAGCAATTGAAAAACTGGAACCTGAAGTGAAGTGGAGTAATGATTTGTTTGAATTAATAGCCGAGATTAAAGATGTTGTTGAAGTATTTCAAGAATTTGTTCATTTCAAAGATGATCAAGATTTAGTAGACAATTTAAGAAGATTGGAAAAATCAAACAAGGTAGAGAATAGGATGTTTGAAAATTTAAACATTGATTTAAATTCTCCCAATTCAATCTTTCAATTATCTAATCGTATTGATATTCTATTGGGATTGTTAAAACTGTATCTTGTAACTGAAAGTCAATTTACAGTCAAGGTTCCTCTTGGAACAATAATTACTGTTTGTGAAGTGTTAACTGGGTTAAATTTAAGAATGTTACGATTCAAAGGAGATATTAGGGATGAAGATGTCAAGAACATTATTAGAACTGCAATTGCCGATATTCATCATAGGGTAGTTTTATTCTTGTATGAAATTGTTAATGTTTACCAAGGAGGATTATTATTACATTTCCATTCAATTTTAGGAATGTTGGAAGTGATTATCCCTATGAAAGGTAACAAGGTCAGTTTTGAGGAATTAATTTCCCATGAAGAGTTGATCGTTGATTTGTTATTATGTGTGGCAAAATATGTTTCATTTGTTAAACATCTTGACGATAATACTCAGTTGTTGCCATTTGTTGATGTTTCTATGATTTTAGTCGAACCAAGATCCAATGTGCCTGAAAAGGGGAAAGAACAAAAACAAGATGTCAATGGAAAGAAGAGCAAGAAACAAAAGAAGAAAGGAAACGCTGCTGCGTTGTCTGATATTCTTTCTCATGAACATTTGTTTATGGAATCAGTTCCATCAAGTACAGTGTCTGCAGTTCGTAAGTTTATTAATGTTATTATCAAAACGGTCGTTCTTAGTCCAAATCAACATTACAAGGTTTTAAGGTATTTGATTATTGAAAGTATAGGTATAAGACATGTTAATCAACAACATTTGGTACCTGAAGAATTGAAACAATTGTTGATTGATTGTGTGTTGTTTCCTGGTTATGATAAAGTTAATATTTTGCCTATTGTTTCAAGTATCTTGAAAGGTGATGAATTGTTGAGTGTATTCAACAATCCAAGATTCCCACCATTACCTAGGTATGTGAAACAAGAAGAATTGATAAAGCAAGAGGAAGAAGAAGAAGAGGAGGAGGAGGAAGAGGCGGAAGAGATTGAAGAAGAGACTAAGGAAATATCTAACAAAAAGCGAAAATTGGATGAGTTAATGGCAGAGTCTAAAGAGATTGTGCAAGACCATATTCCTCCACTTGAACAAGATGAGTCTAAGTTGTTTAAGAAACCTAAACAGGTTGAAGATGTTGTAAAGGATCAAGAAGAAGCTGTCTCAAGTACACCTGTGGAACAACCAGTAAAAGTTGTGCCGAAACCAGTGGAAGAACCTGTTGTGGAAGCTCAAAATACATCTAGTGACATAGGTGTTTCTGTAGCAACATCTGGTGTAAACCATGTCGCAGACGAAGAAGAAGATGACGACGATGAAATAGAAATTCCTGAATTAGATATTGGAGAATCTTCAGATGAGGAATAGTTAGTTGTCACTTTGTTGTCACTTTATCTAATACATTCATTCTATAGACTATTTTAGTAGTAAACATTTATAGTCTACCAATCCTCCTTCTTTATACTCTTTGTTTGTTCCCCTGGAAATTTCCAATCTCTTTTAAACTCAAAATACTATACAACATCATATGTCTATCCTTGGTGCTACCAGCTCTCTCTACCCCACTAAAATATTTTTTGAGAATCTAAAAGAACTTCAATTTGATTCGCTTTTACTTTCAACCATGAAACAAACTTCAAGCAAAGACACAACTCCCTCTAAAGCTTCAAATGGTCCTGTTGACCTTTTGTCGATTCCTGACGAAATTCTCGAGCAAATATGTGCTCATCTTAATCAAGTACAGCTTTCTAGACTTCGATTATTGAACCGTCGTATTTTCCAAATTTGTAATCGTAAATTATTCCATTCAATTTATTTTAATAACGATAGCCAGAGACATGCTACATATTTGGTTGCTGATAGTGTTGAAACACCATTTGCATTACAATATACTATAGTTAATTCGTACAAGAGATTTGTTCAATTATCTCAAATGAAGAAATTAAGACATGTTCACAAGATTGTGTTACATAACCGATCGGACAAGGGTGTGGATATTGCTGAAGATATTGTGAAAAGACACCCTCATATTGAATTACTCGATGAAGATTCTGTTACTCCTTATGTCAAGAGTAACAAAGATGGTATTGTTGTGTTAAATTTTGGTTCTTCAAATTCTAGTTGTATGAGAATACTTGATCCTTATAAAGATAATTATTCAGTAAAAGAGTTGACTTTCAGTCCCCTGATGATTTATTATCGACAATTTACTGTAGATATAATTAGTAGATTACGAGGATTAGAAAGTGTGAAAATTGTTCTTGATCTTAAATTTAATTTTGATCTTTTAAAAGATAAGAAATTGAATGATATAAAGCTAAAGAAATTAACGATTTTCTTTATAAATCAGATGGAAATTGAAATTAATGAAGTTGTGGGATTATTTGATTTAAGTCGATTGGAAACTTTACAATTGGCAGTAGGGAAGCCAGTATCTGATTCTGACACTGATAGTTTAGATACTTTTGGATTAACTCAAACATATACTTATAAACTAGGAAGATTAGTATCTCAATTACCTTCACTTAAACATTTGGGTATAGCTTCTGAAGATTGGAGATTTGAAAAAATTACAAGAAGATTAAGACCAAATACTTTGGAAACTTTCTGTATCCAATCATATGCCAAAGGATTTATTCCTTATAATGAAGATGCATATAAAGGTAAAGAGAATCAAGATTTTGGTGTAACTGGGTTTAGTATTTTCCGACTTTATGAAATTTTAAAGGATCAACAAGAATCAATAACTAAGATATGTTGGAGTTTTGCTCATACTATACTTGAAGGGTTAATTGCAGTTGATCGAGTTTTAGTATTTGATCTGTCAATAAATCGTCCATTTTTGGTGAAACAAATTAAATATTTAATGAGAAATGGTGAAAGATTTCCCAAGTTAAGACATATTGTAATTGGTATAAACCATTTTGATATTTCAAGAGAAGGAGGTTTGTTGAAAATTAAACCTATTAATTAGTTTACTAACATAATATAATATAATATATGATCTATGTATATTCATGCGCTACCACTTGTATCAAAACAAAACAACTGATTTGTCTCTCTGTGTTTTTTTTTTGGTTGTAAACACTTTTGAGTTTTGACAACCAAATGAATCAACTAAATCAAATATTGGTAACAGAAGATTTAACACCTCATAAGTTAGGGTTATTGTTTGTACTACATCTTTACAGTAGAGCATCAGCTTCAATATCGTCGTTATGTTTGTCTTTACTTGTTCAATTGCTCAATAATGATTTGTTGTTGTATAAAGATAACCAAGAAGAACCAATTATTTTCCCTAATTTAAAAGATCTTTGTGATACAATAAGTCATGTTCATGTTCATGATCACGATACTTCTTCTGTGAAATTACAACTGGCTTTACTTGAGTTGATTTGGAATATTCATACCTTGGATGATTTGAATGAATTTATTGATGATAATATTATACCCTTGATTGTAATGAAAAATTCCATATATATCAACAATTCCTTACAGTTTAAACAATTTCAAAAACTGCTGGTTTTAGGTTCGTTTATATATAAAGTGACTACTGAATTTAAATTGTTGAAATTTAATCAATGTTTAACGTTGTTTCAAGGGTTTGTTAGATATAGAGAGAGTACCCGAGATTTGTATTTGTCCATGGGAGGAACAATTATAGAAGGGGAAGGAGAAAGGGAAGGGGAAGGGGAAGGGGAAGGGGAAGGAGAAGGGGAAGGAGAAGGGTTAGTTGAAGGTAAAGATTTTGAGTTGTTTACTAGGTTAAATGAACAATTAGCTCATGCTAATATTAATTCAATGTCAAACACTACCAAAGATATAACTTCCGAATCAGATCTTTCAATTATACTAAATAAACAAATTGAATTGTTAGAATCTAAAGGAATATCTCCACCTGATCTACTCGATAAAATATTGACAAGTTCTTGTTCAACATTAAATCTTCCTTCATATTATTATATCAATTATCTTGAATCATTAAAGAAATATGATTATAATTCTTCATTTGAATCATTGTATCGATATTTCGATTATATGGTTTCTAATAATTCGAAATATTTTTATCATTTTGCATTAATTTTAAAAGCTAATTTACATCAATATTATAATCAACATGAATTAGCCATGAATTCTATTCAAGAAGCTATTTCCATAGCTCGGGAAAACAAGGATAATTCTACTTTGACATATATAATATCTTGGTTATTCAATTATGTTAAAAATAATCCTGATTTGGCTGGAGATATATTTAATCCCAATCAACTATTAGAATTCTTAATTAAGAAAACAAAATCAGTATCATTATCATTATATTCATTAAGTTATAATTTTAAAACATTTCAAATATTAAATCATGGTGATGGAATATCAGCTTATTTAAACAATTTAACCAAGGCAACATATATTTCTATTAATAATGAATTTCAAGGGTCCTCACTTATTAGATCTATGGAAATGGGAGTGATTGTTTGGAATAGAATTGGGAATAATTGGTTAAGTGAAGTATATAATGATATGGCTATTGAATTTACCAAAAATTCAAATGATTTAATCAGTCTTAAAATTAGATTGAACTTTTTAAGGTTTCTACAAGGAGATATTGAATCGAGTTATAATGAATTACAACAATTAAAACTGACTGTACAATCGGATTTTTCCTTACTTAATTCGATACAAATTCGAAGTTTAATTATGTTGATTAAAATTAATCTATTCAAAGGAAAGTTTATTCAAGCGAAAGAAATAGTTGATAGACTATTAGATAATGATTTACAAGATATTGAATTAAGTCATGAATTTATTCTATTACAAATTGAAATAGAGATATATTTGGAAAACTATAATCGAGGGTTGAAATTAATTGAACAACATCAACATCGTCTGAATATATATCTTATGATCAAACTTAATTTATTAAAATGTACTATATTCAATAAATCAAATAATCATATCAAATCTTTTTCCTTGATTATCCAAACTATTCAATTGAGTCAGAAATGTGGATATAGTCCCCTTTTAATGGAATCATTAATCATGTATATAAACATATTGAATCATTCAGGATATTATCAAGATGTATTTGAAATCTTTGAAAGTATAATGCCGGCATTAATCAGTTTAAATAATTTACATTTAACATCGCAAGCTTATTTTGAATTAGCTCATGCATATTTCAACAAGTATAAACAAAAACAAGAACAAGAACAAGAACAAGAACAAGAACAAAAACAAGAACAAAAACAAGAACAAAAACAAAAACAAAAACAAAAACTAAAACAAAAACAAAAAGTGTCGGTATTTAATAAAGTGTTGAAATTCTTACATAAAAGTATAAATGGGTTTAATCTGAGTAATGATTTGATAAGTATGAAATCTGGATTTGAATTTGAATTAACAATTGCAAAGTATAGTCACAATCAAGAATTATTACACCATGCAAACGAGAACTTACACAGAGTTGGTCGATTGATAAGTTGAAGAATTACAAAATGTATTAGGTCTAGTTGTGAAAATAAATATCTAGTTTTCCATCCTGTACTATCTTCTATGCAGCTATTTCTTCTTCCTTCTATCATCGACATCCATATTGGCTAATATTATAGAAGCAGCTTTCAACTGTATGACATTGGCTATTTGTTTAAACAACCAAATTGGACAACTAATCCAAACCATCAATGTACCCAACCAAAAGAAATTGTAATAATGTAAATAAACAGCAATATAAAATAACTCATTAACAAAACAAACCATAAACAACACTTTTCTATTGGTATAATATAAATTCAATAATTTACTTTGTTTGGAATCAACATTCTTATGAGAAGTAGAACCAGCACTCAACATAGCATACATATGCATATAATGAGAACTTAAATCTAAACTAACCAATAATTGCCACAATATAATTAAATTAGGATATAATTGACTTAAATATATGATTAATGAACTAGTAGCACATCTATCAGTGACCATATCCAACACTGCTCCGAATCTAGTTCCTTGATTATATTTTCTAGCAGCATATCCATCAAATGCATCAAGAAGTCCCGAGATTCCATAGAAAATAAACGTAGTTATAGGATAATGATAATACATGGATATAAATGAAAAAATAGCAAAGGCTATACGAGAATAACCAATTAGATTTGGGATGAAAAGGAAAATGTCATTGCTTGTTAACACTTGTTTAGCAGATGACATAGCTAGGTCTATTTTTTTTTTGTATTTGTTTAATAACAAGTTGAAGGAGGGATTTTTCGGTTACGTTGATTTATGGTAGTAATTTTTTTTTTTTGGTTCTGAAAAAAAAAAAAAAAAAAAAAAAAGATCTTTCGTCATGTGATTCTAATTATGGTTTGTCACGACATTGAAAGAAAATGACGACATAGAATCATAGAATCATAGAATCATAGAATCATAAAGAAAAAAAGGTCGTGTGCTTCTGCACAACTTCACCAAAAATTCATAACCAACAAAAAATCGAGATCCTTTTCAGTTTTTTTTACAAATTATCAACCTCTTCTACAAATATGACTGAATTTATTAATTATAAAGTCGATCTTACTTTGAAAGATGGTACTAAATCGACTGGGTTTATAAGTCATGTTGATCCTCAACAAATTATTCTTGATAATGTTTCTCAATCTTTTGATCCTCACACTATTATATCTAATTATTCAGTTAAAAATAGTGATATTCTTGATTTAAAAGTGGTTCAATTGCCAGCAAATTTCAAGAAAAAAAATAAGCAGCAACAGCAGCAACAACAACAACAACAACAGAATTTACTCCCCTCATCTATGGGTAGTGTTTCGATCAATAGTATTACGCCACGCGGAAAATCTCCTGATTGGGAAGGAGAGTCAGATATTCAAGACATTAAAGCTTCAGGAACAGATTTTGATTTTGAAGCCAATTTAGCGATGTTTGATAAGAAATCTGTATTTGCTGATTTTCAAAAACAAGATCATGTACGTCCTCATGATCGACTTGTAGGTCATAATAAGTTGGAAAATATTACCAAACAAAAGAAAAAGGATAAATATGACAATACGGAAATGGTGTTAGAACATAATAGAAGTGATAATTGGGATTTAATTGGTAGTCATTCAACCACAAATACAAATACCCCAGTTATTACTAAAGATATGTCAAGTGGACATGCTCCACAATTGAAATTCACCAATTCCACCAATGGTAGTGTAATCCCCTTAGCTTCACCAGTACAATTATTAGAAATCGAAAGATTATCTATTGAAAGTGGTATTGGAGCAAATATAATGGCAGAAGTTTGTGGAACTAATTTGAGTCAATTAATTATAAATAATATTCTTGGAGGTGAAACGAGATTTAATAAACTAAATCATAATTTACCTCCTTTGGTATTGTTACTTATTGGAAATAGTAGATGTGGAAGTCGTGCATTGGCCACAGGTCGTCATTTAACCAATCATGGAGTTAGAGTATTGGCATTTATGATAAATTCTCCTCCCCAAGATGACGATCAAGATGAAGATCGGGATCATCTTAATTTACAATTGAAATTATTTGAAACAAATGGAGGTAAACTTATTGTAAACAATTTCAATGAATTGTTAGATATAATTACTAATCAACTAGATACTCCAGTTGAACTTATTATAGATTCTCTTCAAGGATATGATGATCATCTTGAAGACATATATTACAAACAACAAGACCAAATAGTTTTACGACAAGTAATTAATTGGGTCAATGAACCTCATCAACATGCAAGATTAATGTCAATGGAAATCCCAAGCGGGATAGATGGAGGTTCAGGTGTACCAAGTGATGACTCCTTGGTGGTGAAAAGTAGATGGTGTATATCTATGGGATTCCCTATATCAGGGTTAATATTGGCCTACAAGAATAATCAATTTGATATTGAAGATGTAGGACATTATTTATTGGACATTGGGATCCCTAATAGAGTATACAGTAACAAAACAAACTTGCGAAAGTTTGATAAGTTTTGGTATGATTATGCCCAATCGGTTATAAAATTGGAAGTTTCAAAATAGATTAAAATTGTATAGTAATTGTAATATTTTTAGAATGTGCGTAAATTTGAGTACGTATCGGTGTAAATTTAGGCACTAAGAAAATTTTCAGTGAAATCAAAATCAAAATTCAAATTCAAAATCAAAAACAAAAACACAAAAAAAAATCGCATCACCAAACAGGTTACAACTTACGACATTGACAATTGATCAAAAGACCTCAGACATTGTCAAAGAAAAACATCAGCAATGTCGACGTTTGGTAATAATAATTGGGGTGCTTCTACAGGATTTGCCAGAAGAAATTCTCTAAGTGGACCACCACCAGGAACAGCATCTGCTGGTGTTGGTGCTAGAACTACTTCTGGAGGTTTATTTGGTAATTCATCTACAGGATTTGGACAAGGAACAGGTAATGCTGGAAATATATCGACTGCTGATGGATTATTTGGTAATAATAAGAGACCTGCAACTGGGGGACTTTTTGGAAATTCTCAGACAACACAAACAAATACTGGTGGACTTTTTGGAAATACTCAAACAACACCTGCTTCAAATACAGGAGGATTGTTTGGGAATACAAGTAATGCTGCTGCACCAACAAACACTGGGGGATTGTTTGGAAACACAGGTACTACTTCAGCACCAGCAAACACAGGAGGATTGTTTGGAAATAGTCAAACAACACAGTCATCTACGATGTTTGGGAATACCAAGCCCACATCATCCCTCTTTGGCAATTCTAACCAACCTCAAACAACATTTGGTCAATCTCAACCTCAAACAACAGGAGGGTTATTTGGAGGACAACAACAACAACAACAGGCACCACCTTCATTGCTCACAGTACAAAACACAAATCCATACAGTTACAACCAACTTCTAACCAATCTTCAAACATCCAATGACACCATGCCTGAGTCAATCACTACCCAAATATTCTCTCCTGCCCATCATCAAGCTAAAGATATGCCTGAACGAAAGAGGAGATTTTCATATTTGGAAAAACCAGAAGCTCACAAACCAAAATCATCACTTTTAGCTAAATTGGGACAAACATTTAGATTTATTCGTGGGTTAACAAAGACAAATGAAACCAACACTGTCAAGGGATTATTCAGCCAAACTGATGAGTTGTTAAAGAAACAATTACCCGTTCAAACACCAACTATCTCAACTAAAAATGCAGTCAAACTGTATAGACAAGTAGATGCTCGAAGAGTAGGAAGTATGAAACGTTTAATTATCAAGTCGAAACCTGTAAAATATCATTTGATTGATGTGAATAAAGTATTCAATGTTAAAAGAAGAAAAGTGGAGAATAATGTTATAACTGCTGATAAATTGTTAACTGAAAGATACTTGAGTGATAGTGAAGATGATGACGAAATAACCGATTCCAAAGTTGATTCAAGATATGCATACAAAATTAACAAGGATAAAGTATCTGGTGGTAATGTTATTGAAGGAGATCAAGATATTTCCAAGTCTAAACCAGATGTAATTATTCAGGAAGAAGTTCTTGAAGAAAAAGACAAACCTGCCACCACTTACGACGGTTATTGGAGTTCACCAACAGTTATCGAACTTAATCAAATGACATTAGAAGAATTATCTAGTTTAGAAAATTTCATAATTGGAAGAATGGGATATGGCCAAATCACCTATGTTAAACCAGTTGATCTTTCAACCATTGTTCTTGATGCTACCGATCATGGACATTCACTTGATAAAGAACTTTTTGGAAATATCATTCAAATAACTAAAAAACATATTCTTGCCTATCTGAGTCAAACAGTTAAACCACCGATTGGTCAAGGTTTAAATGTTCCTGCGATTATTGCTCTTGAAGGTGTTGAACCAAGTAAAAACAGATCATTAGCTGATCATATTACATTCTTGAAAAATCAAATTGGACAAGAATTCATTACATTTGATCCCATCACTTATACTTGGGTGTTTAAAGTGAATCATTTCAGTGTTTGGGGATTGGTTGAAGAAGAAGATGGTCCAGAATTGATGGAAATGAAACGAAAACAAGATGAACATGAACATCAATCATATCTTGAATATTCCAAAGTATATGGTGATGAAGATATCAAGAAAGAAGTTAACAAAAAAGTTCTTTATGATCAAGTTAAAATGCTTCCAGGAAGTTGGGATTATGAATATACTTCAACTCCTGATCCATTGAATCTTAAACGAGAATTAGTCTCAAACGAAATACTTGAACAATTGAAAATGCATAAACACGAGGATGAAGAAGATATGCAAATGCTTCCTCCTGATGTTGATTTGGATGAAATTGTTGATGAAAAAGTGTATGAACCGGAAATTAACGATGATGCTGTGTTTGATAGTATTCAAATAAGACCTAATTTACCCACTTCTGATGATTGGTTGATTCAATTGGAATTGGCTAATGATTTAAATTCTGCATTAGCGCCATATAATGCGCAGCCGACAAAGAAATTGACAGTTGATAAAGTAGATGGATTGTTATTTCATGAGTTTAATACTCTGATACAGGAAAAACCAAAATTGGCAACGATTCCTGATGAAATTGAAGTTGATGAGGAACAGGAAGATATTTATGTGAATAATATTTCTGAAGTGATTTCTAAGGTATTGGAAAAGTCAGAAATAGCTACCAGAGAAAATTTATATCCTAAGATCGCATCTACATTAAATCTTTCAATGAGACAGTTTATCACTTCTCCAATGTCTGATTTAGAAAGAGAAGTACTCACTTTAGCTTCAGCATTATATGATAATGATGAAGTTAATCAAGAAATTGACCAATTACCCCTGACAGGAAACAAAGTACTTATTGATGCAATTACTGAAAGAACAAGAAGGAGATTATTTGGTGAATGGTTGAAAAACTACAACACAAAGGCAATCAAGGATTTACTTGAAACTTCTAAATCCAATCCTTTGGAAATTGTGTTTATTCATTTATGTTCGGGTGATTTGATTAAAGCTATTGAAGCAGCTATAGAAACTAAAAACGGACATTTATCAGTTATTTTGAATTTGGCTGATTCTAATGATGAAGTTGTCAAACAAATTGCTGCTCAACAATTGAAACAATGGTCAGACAATGAAATGAATATTTCACCTGCTCTTGTCAAGATTTATCTGATTCTAAGTGGAGAAATCGATAGTATAATTGGTGATTTACCTTGGAACATTGCATTGGCATTACATTTATTCTATAGCGGTGTCAGTTTGGCAGAGTTGGTGTATCAATTTAGTGATAGATTTCCTCAAGGGTTGCCTGTTGTGGATGCATTGAAACTGGCATTTATATTACCTCCAGGTGTTGAAAGTATTGCCAATACCTGTTTAAACAAGAAATTGCAATGGTATTTCTGTAAGGTGTTGGTTGGTGATTCCCAGTTTGATAAGGTGACAAAATCATTTGGTGATTATTTGAAATCAGTCAAGTTATGGAAAGATGCAATATTTGTATATTCTCATTTATCAAATGATCAAGAAACAGAAGAATTACTTCGTGAATTAATAATTTCCAATATAAGTCTGTTGAAACAAGATCAAGATTATCTCATGAATACATTAAAAGTACCAAAGACTATCATTTACGAGGCTATTGCTACTGAAAAACATAACGCTGGTGATTTCTGGGGTGAAGTTGAAGCCTTGGAAACTGTTGGATTATGGGAAATGGCACATTCGACAATAATATCCGAATTAGGTCCTGCTACGGTAATTTCAGATAATCAAAGTGATATTAATCGTTTAGAAACTTTGGTTCTGGCCTTCCCTAGAAATGGATTAATTATCCCTGATTGGAATATAGGTGCAGGAATATATGTAAACTATTTCAAATTCTTGAACCAAAGAAACAAGGTTGATTCTGATGTTGTTGAATTTTTATTGGACAACATCCCCTTGGTTAAACATTTAGAGGAAACTTTTACTCGGAAAGTTGCCTTGAATATTATTTCAAAAACAGTTGGTGAATATATTCTCGAAAGTGAGTTTGCCAACAAGAGAGATGACGTGGTTAAA
Organism: Spathaspora sp. UFMG-CM-Y285; assembly: GCA_002911495.2. Taxonomy (NCBI): domain Eukaryota; kingdom Fungi; phylum Ascomycota; class Pichiomycetes; order Serinales; family Debaryomycetaceae; genus Spathaspora; species Spathaspora sp. UFMG-CM-Y285. Next base: position 160,124 of record PPUV02000029.1, read on the forward strand.
TTATATTTGGATTCTACCGACCTTGAATATTTTAAAGCTCGGTTGTTAGTATAGAATATTTACAAAAAAAGTATAGATTAAAAGTATAACGATTTTGTAGTTGCTGCAAAAAAGAAGTGTCATCAGACATCAACTTTGTTCCTGCATATAACCCTCATTGTCTGACAACTAAAAAAAGAAATTATCTGACAATTACTAATTAACTATGCAACAACAACAACACTTTTATCACATACTTTATAGATGTCACCAAGTATAGAGCCGACACAAGAGTTAAATGCTCCTGAACCAGAACACTGTCCTGGTCCAGAATCTGAACTTGCCGGGAAAGAAGATGCTTGTCAAGGATGTCCTAATCAAGAAATTTGTAGCTCCAATACTGTTAAAGGACCTGACCCCGATCTTCCATTAATCAATGCCAGGCTTTCCCAAATCGACCATAAGATACTTGTACTTAGTGGTAAGGGGGGTGTAGGGAAATCTACCTTTACATCTATGCTTAGTTGGGCATTAGCTTCTGATGAATCACTTGAAGTTGGTGCTATGGATTTAGATATTTGTGGACCAAGTTTACCAAGAATGTTGGGAGCAGAAGGAGAAGGTGTACATCAGTCTAATTCAGGATGGAGTCCAGTATATGTGGCAGATAACTTGGGGTTAATGAGTATTGGATTTATGTTGCCTGATCCTGATTCGGCAATTATATGGCGAGGAGCAAAGAAAAATGGATTAATTAAACAATTTTTAAAAGATGTTAATTGGGGGGAAAGATTGGATTATCTTGTAGTAGATACCCCTCCTGGAACTTCTGATGAACATTTAGCAGTAACAACATATATGAAAGAAGTTGGAGTCGATGGAGCATTAATTGTAACCACACCTCAAGAAGTAGCATTATTGGATGTACGAAAAGAAATTGATTTTTGTAGAAAAGCAGGAATAAAGATTTTAGGGTTAGTAGAGAATATGTCGGGGTTTGTATGTCCTAGCTGTAAAGGACAATCACAAATATTTAAACCCACTACAGGTGGTGGTAAACAATTGTGTAAAGATTTAAATATACCCTTTCTTGGTAGTGTACCATTGGATCCTAGAATTGGTGCATGTTGTGACCATGGGAAATGTTTTTTTGACGAGTATCCTGATTCACCAGCAACTACTGCTATATTAGATGTTGTTGATGCATTACGAGATCAAGTAGAGTTAGATTTGACTAAGTTATCACTTACATAGTTTTATAGAAGTAAACAATAAAAGAAAAAAAAAAGCTAGGAAATCACACGCAGGAAGTGTGTAACCCTTAATTATGATTGAAGATATAATCAGATCAACACATGAATTCAAACAATCACGTCTATCTTCACTCTATTCAAACTTTCAATCACATAAAGAATTGAATCCTGAAGGATATGAAGCAAATATTCATGCGTGGCATATTCTTCTTATAAAACTTACCACGCAAAATCAATTTGATTCTGCAATTTCATTCAATTCTTACAACAACAGTTTAGCTACTAGTTTGAGTATATCTCCCTATGGTATTCCTAAAAGTCTTGGAATTGTTGTTGATGAGTTAATTACCAAAGGTGTTTTTGTACCTTATTCTGAATATATGACAGCAACTACATCATATGAGAAACAGAGTGTATTTTCAATCAAGAACTGGGTTTATTGGGGATTAGATTCTATTGGCATCATACGACACTTTTCAGCTGTTTCTCAGACTGGAGGTTTGAAAGATGATCGATATATAGCATGGGATTTATTGGTTCAACTTGCAAATGAATTGTTGAGTGTAATTCCTGAAACTGGTGATTATTCTGATAAATTATACAGTAATGTAACATTATTCAATTTATTAAACACAAAACATAAACTAACTAAACTTGATTTTGAAATGATTTTGAAATATTGGTCTCGAGATAAATCTTTGTGTCAGATTAAACTGGGTGACATCACATATATTAAATTTGATCAGTCACTGATAACTGAAGATGATATTGGAATAATCAATATTAAAGCAGCTTTGTTTCATTTATCTAATAGAAACACAGAAATTGTTTCACGTATGGAACAATTAACCAATCAAGCAAAGAAACATCTAAGTAATAAACAACAAGTACGACATTTGTTAACGCAAAAGCAAATCTTACACAAATCCTGGAATAATACGATTAATTCATTGAATGAATTAACTGCTGTGTTAACCAAAATCAATGATTCACAAATGAATCATGAAACTTATAGTCAATTACTCACTAGTTCTAAAGTTTTACGAAATTTGAATTCAAAAGTGAGTATGGATGATGTCGATGCTGTGAAATTAGATATTGAACATGAAATGAAGAAAGTAGATGATATTGGTGATGCTTTGTTTAGTAATGAACAAGTTGAAGTTGAAGAGGAATTACAGGCATTGATAAAGGAGAATGAAGTTGAGCGTAGCAAGGAACAAGAGTTGATTAAGAAATTGTCGGAATTGAAAGTAAGTGAAGCACAACAGGAGAAAGAGAAACAACAGGAGAAGGACATACAACAGGAGAAGAACACACAACAGGAAAACACACAACAGGAAAAGGTGCTAATCCCTAACTAGAAAGTATCACATATAGAATAATTTAATAGACAAATACAAAAAATCAACTTTTATCAATTACAATTACTTGTTCACAAAAAAAACACTAAATATTGATAAATAACAAAGAACCACATTAATAATATACACAACTTTCGCTCTATTCTCCTTCTTCTTCTTCTCCCCCCACTCTAAAGCTCTACCCCAAAATTTGTAAAATTTGTTGTGTCAAATTAAACAACTCTACTTTAGGATCATCATATTGATCTTCACCATTAATTTGTGACAGTTGTACTTGTTGTTGAGCTGCACTTAAATTCTTAATTCCTGATAAAATTGTTTCATTTTCTTTAATCAAGGCATTTATTTCTCCATTATTTGATTCCAATAATTGTAAAATGGTCCATAAGGCAATATGTTCAAAAGTAGCACTACCACTAGATAAAAATCTAATTAAAAATCCATAAATACCATCATCTGGTCCTCTCCAATTATTCAAAATATACAGTTTATGTTCAGTACTGACTCTAGAACATAAATTTGCCAATGCTGCTGCAGAATTCCCACATACTTCACCATTATCACTAAAAGTTAAGGGAATAAGTACATCAATAATATGACTTTCATATAATTTAGGTTTTAAATCATCAGCCAAAGCTAAAATTGCAAAACAAGCACTAATCTCAGATTGTACTGATAAGGGAACTTTCAAGACTAATTCTTTACACTTGTCAACTGCACCAGCTGCTAATAATGCTGTACGATTCTTTTCACTTGATGCTGCCAAATTACGCAAAGTAGATACTGCATGACATTGAATCTCTTCTGAGTCAGTATAATCTAATAATCCCACAAGGGGTTTTAAAAATCCTGCTTCAATAATCAATGCTTCATTTAATGGATGGATGGAAATATTACGAATACAAGCAACAGCAGCTAATACCAAAGGTTGATGATTACAAGTTAATAATTGTACTAAATGAGGTAACCCACCACTACGAACGATTTCAACTTGATAACCCGAATCAGATGCTAAATTCCTTAATGCCAATGTAGCCTGACATTGAACTCTAGGTGAAGGACTATCCATTAAATTAACTAATTGACCAACCAATTTCGGTTCAGTAGATGCTAATTTCTTACGATTAACTTCATCAACAGCGATATTTGATAATGCTGTGGTACAATAATATTGTACATCAGCATCATCATTAGATAAAAGTGAAACCAAAACTGGTACTGCACCGGCATTAACCAATTCTTGTCTATTTTCACCCAGGTGAGTCATATTTAATAAAGCTCCAGTGGCGTTTCTTTGAACTCTTATATCTTTAGATTTAGCTAATTTGGTTAAAGGAATTAATGCCCCACTTTTGGCAATTTTTGATTTATTATCATCTTGAGTAGCCAAATTAGTAATACAACCAACAGCGTTACATTGAACTTCAATATTAGTTGACATCATTTGTCTAATCAAAGGTTCTAATCCTCCCATTTCCACAATTAAAATTTTATTTTCTGTATTAACAGCTAAATTTCCTAATGCGCCACAAGCAGCACGTTGAACTTCGGAATCAGTAGATTGTAATAAGATTAATATTGGTTCAAGAACATCGCGATTAACTTCTCTAACATCTTTTTCAGTAATTTCAGCAAATGCTAAAGCCGCGCTTCGTTGTAAATCAATATTTTCTGAATAAACTAAAGTACTCAATGCTCGAAGAGGACCATTGGTGAAGAAATCAACATCTGATCGATTTTCCAAATATTGTAATAATGCTGATATTGCTTCCCGTTCATTCTCAGCTAATAATAATTGAGTATGACTACCGTCTCCATTTCTATTGCTGAAACAACTAAAGCAGATACCCATGTTTGTTTTGATTAATTGTAGTAGCTTAGGTATATAGCTTGTAGCTTGTGTGTTGTAAAAAAAAAAAAGGTATGTATTATTTCTCTTTTTTTCACAGACAATACAATTCCAGGTAACTCACTTTAATCTTTATATGGGGGCGCTTGAAAACTTGACTGATGTTGTTGTTTTTGTTGTTGTTTTTGTTGTTGTTTTTTGGGTTTTCGTTTAAATGTTGGACGTAACAAAAATGAATTTCAAAAACAAAAACTAAGGACGTGTACTATAAAGCACAGTTGGTATGAATTGAAACTATAAAAATGAAACGCTTTTTCTAGTTAACACAACCTTGAGATATTTAGTTTTGTTGTTGTGCTGGTTTTAAACAATTAGTGGTTGAAAGGAAGTGTCCCGTTGTAAACTAAGAAACAAAAAAAGACGAGAGAAGAAAATAAGAAATTGAGGAGCAAGTTTTTTTTTTTCTTCCTTTGAACTAACGAACGGGAAAGATCCAAAAATGGAACGATAGAGACAAAGAAAGTGAGAGGCAAAAAAAAGAGTTTTTTTGCCCAGTTTTTAAAAGTTAATTCATCCGCCCAGTATCTCGCTCAGGGCTGGTGTAAGTTTGTGGATGGTTTGTAAACAGAGACTAACTATGCGTGACTCCTTTTATTTTATATAGTTAACTGAACAATGTTTCTTGTGTTTCGAAAGCTCGGACAAATGACGTGTATATATGCTGCTATTTATAGATTAACCTTAATTTAGATAACAGCTTTTGTGCATTAGAAAAGTTGTCGCAGTGTCACAAGCACAAACACAAGCACAAGCACAATTACACGTCGTGTAACTTTTAATGTCGTATGAAAAGATATAGAGTTTCCAGTTGGAATTAGACTCCGAAATTAGTTCACTTTTTGTTTTCTGTTTTTTCTTTTTTCTATTTTCTATTTTTGGATGCAAATTGTTTGACACATGAAGATGACATGTTTAAATCTTGTCCAATTTACTCCCTTGTCATTCTTAAAAATAAATATTACAAATATCTTCACTATAGAAAATACCGTTCATTTAAAAGACAAAAAAAACTAAAAACAATCTGCAAAAAAATTATACAAATAATACACCCTAATCTAACCATCTTTTTTTCTTTGTTGCTGAACTAAGAGTAGCTTTACTAACTCTTTCACTAGCAGGATACCAGTTGGTTGGATATGGCGCTACACTGGCATAATTTACTGCTGATTCAGCAGTATAATCCCACCCAGGAGTAATGGTTGAATAAACAACTGGACTGGCGACTTTAGTAGTATAATAACTCACTGACAGGGTAGGAAATCTCATGGTCCATGTAGTAGCGGTGACTTTAGATCCCGGCTGTGTTTGCATGGGAGCATATCTGGTCTTTCCCGTTTGTTCAGTGTATGGAATAGTAAACCAAGCAGAATTAATATTATCAGCGGCATTAAATCCTTGAATTTGGGGTCCAGGAACTTCACCCGTCATAGTAACTGCCAAAGTACCAGTGGTACCATCCATCCCGGTTAATTGGAATCTTGGAGAATAATGAATTGTAGCTCCTCCACTAGTAAACATTGTATAAATTTGGAAATAATAATAACCATTAGGAACAAGCCCTTGTTTGATAGGAATAGTGACTTTCTTCGAAGGAATTGCCAAATCTAGAACAACTGGTGGATCAAGACATTGAATACTTCCTCCGGCATCAGGACCAGTACATATAGAAATGGTATATGATTTCACATTTGTTAATGACATTTGAACATCCAGATCGGATGCATCATCAGTCCAAGCGACATCAACCGATGCTGTACCTGAAGATCCATCAAATTTAGATCCTTGTGTAGGTTTGGTGATATCTACATCAGCAATAACACACACAAGAAGGGATAAAAGTATAGTAAGTAGGTGATACAGCTTCATATCAAATTATGTAGGTTTGAAGGGTGAATGTCTATAAAGTAATGTTCTTGGTTTGGTTTGAAATAAGATATATATGATTTTTCAAGCGATAGTTGTTGTGTCTGGGCTAAGTAGTGTTTGAAGACATTTGACCACATTTTTTTTTTCCTTTCCTTTTTTTTTCTATTTTTAATTTTGTTTGGCGTTTTGTGTTAAGGGGAGTAAGGAAAACATGAAATTAAATCCTGCATATTCGCGTGGAGATTTAAACAAAAGTATAAAGGATTGCTATGATCATTTTTAGTGTAAACTTTTGACCTTGTTTACCATTTAGACGATCTTACATGGTGATGATAGTTAATATCTGTTCCATTAACTGTAGTTGTGTAATCTTTATTGATGCATGGATCATAGACCATTAAAAATATCAAAAGACTGTCCACTACTACAAGTGTTTTGTTTGGATTGACTAATAGTTGTATAATCTTGTTTTCTCTTTATTATTGTAGAAAACCAAATCAATGTATTTTAATTCTAGTTTTTGTTTTTATTTTGCAACATTTATATTTGGGAAAGTATTTGTTATATTGAACTCGGTTTCTATAAGACTTCTCTTATTAATCTACAGTTTAACCTTCTAGTAATATGGTTAATTGTTGAAGTTTAGTATCATGCAAACTTATCCAGATGTTACGAACAAAACAACTAATTACAATAATATTTTTTCATTTTTTTGCAAAGTTTTAATAAAACTTATAAATTAAGTTTGAGTACTCTAAAGTTATCACAGAACTTTGAAAGATTAGTAGTAATACTATTTACATAAGTGTACCACGTTACACCATTCAAATCTTGAATAAACAATGAGTTCATAGATTTCTCGAGGTTGTGGAAAATAATCTTATCAACTTAAAGCCACTCTAAAACCTAAAAATCGCAAAATCGGAAAATTCGGGCGTGTGGTCTAGTGGTATGATTCTCGCTTTGGGCGACGACTTGTTAAAACAAGTTGATTTACTACAAGCATGCGAGAGGCCCTGGGTTCAATTCCCAGCTCGCCCCTTTATTTTTTTATACTTTTCCTGATTTGTTAATAACATATTGGGGCCATAAATAATGTAGAAATCAATCATGTTGAATGGTGTTGGTTGCAAATTCAGTTATTTTTAATAGTTTAAAGTTTCTTTTGTTGAAAATAAGTAGCCTTTCTTTTTTTTTTTTAATTGAAAGTTTAATTCTTTTTTAGCAAAATAAGTCAATGGTATAACAAATGATGTTATAACTGATTATTCGTGGAGTGTAGAAAACTCTTAAACCAATCTTCATCCCATAGATGAAGCGTTGCGATAGATTCACTCAAAAATTGTACTGAATGTAAGTTGTTCGTTTTACTGTGTTACCAATAATAAACTACATGTAAAGCTTCGCCCCGGATATTTTATTTTTTTCCACCAAGACAGGATTACCCGAAGACTTCAAACAAAGTAAAACTTTGTAACACACCACATGTCATATAAGTTATCCCTTGTTTTCAATATCTTTAATTGATCTTAATATATATATTTCAGAAGATTGCCCAACATAATATTTATAAAAGCCTTGATTTTTAGTTTCTATTGTAATTTGGGCGACTCTTGCAATTTACAATGAAAAATGGAAGTAATGGGATGATATCAAAGAACGGGTTATTGATTGAGATCTGGAGTGACCCTGCAATTCCATCTAAATTAGATATTTTTTAAGTTCTCCTTGTAAAACTTTGATAATATCTCATATAGTTACTACAGTTAAGATTAAACTTGAGTACGGACCAGTACACTGGTGGTTGTGACAACCATCTCAACAACACCAGAGATCTAGAGTTAATTTGCAATTCACTACCAACATAACATAGTGAGTGAACTACGCTGGTAGTAACACAAAAAAAAAGTGAGCGCAATAATTTGAAATTCTCTAGTCCATTGTTTATCAATTCTGTGTCATTGTTGAGGTGTTCTTTTTGTAATTTGGTTATGTGTAGTAAGTAGTCAAAGGATTGACTTGCTTTTTTATTTTTATGTCTAATTTCTTAATATTCTTCCCGCCCCTCACATCCTCATTCCTCTCTCCCCCTCCCTCTCGTCTCAATTAAAATTTCACTGTTTCAATTCGCAATCCCTGAAAGTCTTTTTTAAATTCCAACTGGGTTTGCTCAAGTTTTTCATCCTGACTCTTCTTTTTCCTTTACCTGAAGTCATCAATTGATTTTTCATCCTTACACTCAATTGAATTTGGTTTCCAATTAGTACTGTTTACATCAATTGTTTCTCCTAGACAAAAATACTGATCAACTTCAACCAACAACATCCACCACCACCACCACCTCCTCCTCCATCATCAATCGTTTGAACAACTTGGACACTTCCTTTTTTTATAGACATTACACAAATTTCACTTGAAAACTCACAAAAATATCATGACCTCCTCCTCAACTGAACGTTCAATTTTGTTTAGATTATCCAATCTAGGTGAACCTGTCAATAATGAAAATATCAACAATGGGGTATTGATTTTACCTTCAGTAGCATTACCTAAGGATTACAAACAAGGTGATGTATTATTTGAATTACACTTTCAATTGAATGCTGCTTCGAAAGTATCCAGAGATGGGATTTTCCATACCAATGTTCCTCAATCATTTGACCAACCTTTTGATAGATATACTCATTTTAAATATCCCATTAAATCCAGTTTCCATCAAGATATTTCTATTCCTATCCCAATATATCGACCAGGTGCCTACAACTATTACATTAGTTATACTGATGAATTTAACAAACTGAAAGTGACTGAGAAATATTACTTTAATGTTCCTCCCAATTTAATAATTGACAATCAATTTGTTGCCTTTAATGCTATCAATATTGAAACAGTCATTTCCAAATGGATTGGACCTTTAGAAAATTGGGATAAATTCTTTGGAAAAGTCAGTGCAAAGGGGTATAATATGATTCATTTCACTCCCTTGCAATATCGAGGAGAATCTGATTCACCTTATTCAATTTATGATCAATTGCAATATGATCCAAATATTTTCCCTGACAATAGCCAAGCACCAGCTGAGATTCAACTGATTTTACAAAAACATAAATTATTGGCCTTGACTGATGTTGTATGGAATCATACAGCAAATAATTCCGATTGGTTAAAGGAACATCCTGAATCAGGCTACAATGCTGAATCTTCACCTCATTTAACTCCCGCTATTGAATTGGATGGTGCACTTTTAGAATTCAGTGATAAACTTAAAGAATTAGGATTACCTGTAGATATCAAGACTGAGCTGGATCTTGATGAAATTATTCATGGAATTACCACAAATGTTTTGGACAAGTTGGAATTGTGGCAATATTATGTATTTGATCGTAAACAAACTTTAATTGAATTGGAACAAACTTATAATGAAGGGTTAGATAAAGTAGCACCTATTGAAATTCCTCATAATGTTGATGTTCATAGTTTGAAATCGTTATCTCACTATACTTTAGAAGAAGCCAATATTCATGAAACAACAATTATTGAAAACAGATTTAGTAATAAATTCGATATTAAAAAGTTCCTAGGAATTTTATATTCCATTTATGACCTTGATGCTGATTTTGAAATTGTCAAAACCAAGGCTGGTGATATTGTTGATGCCATTAATGTTGATTTATATGCTACTTATGATAGTGATATGTCTTCTATCAAGACTCAAATTGCTGATCGTATTAGATATTTACGACTTGCTGAAAATGGTCCTAAATTAGGTCCAGTAACCAAGAAAAACCCCCTTACTGAACATTATTTCACGAGATTTGTTGATAATAAGGGGAACCAACAAGCATTAGCTAACAATGGATGGATCTGGGGTGGCAATCCACTTGTTGATTTTGCCTCGAACCAATCTCGAGCATATTTAAGAAGAGAAGTTATTGTTTGGGGTGATTGTGTGAAATTACGCTATGGTGAGAAATATGAAGATTCTCCGGCCTTATGGGATCGAATGATCAAGTATACTCAAGAAGCTGCCAAGACATTCACAGGATTTAGAATTGATAATTGTCATTCAACTCCCTTACATGTAGGTGAACGATTATTGGATGAAGCAAGAAAAGTAAATCCTGATTTATATGTAATTGCTGAATTGTTTTCTGGTTCCGAAGAAATGGATAAGATTTTCGTTGAAAGATTAGGAATTAATACCTTGATTAGAGAAGCTATGCAACCTTGGGATGTGCAAGAATTGTCAAGATTGGTACATAGACATGGTGGTAGACCAATTGGAAGTTTAACTTGGTTACCGCTTGATGATTTCACCTACCCGGCAGAAGCAGAACCAGTAAAGAACAAATATATTAATTCATATACGGAATTGGAAATCCCTAAAGTATTAACTTCTCAAGCTCCTCATGCTTTGTTTATGGATTGTACTCATGATAATGAAATGCCAGCACAAAAGAGAACTGTAGAAGACACATTACCTAATGCTGCTCTTGTCGCATTCTGTTCTTCTGCTATTGGGTCAGTATATGGTTATGATGAATGTTATCCTAAAATCTTGAACTTAGTGAATGAACATAGACAATATTCTTTAGATGAAGATAATGGAATTGCTCAAGTCAAGGCGAAATTACATAAGATTAGAAAAGATTTAGCTTTAGAAAGTGAAGACATTTCCCGAGATCATGAAATGTATATTCATCATGAAGGTCAGTATATTACTATTCAAAGGTATAATGCCAGAACTGGTAAAGGATGGTTTCTTATAGCACGAACAAAGTTCTCAGGCCATTTCCAAAAACAAATATTATCTCCTGTTGTTTTAGCTGGTGCTAATGTAAAACATGAGTTTAGTTATACCTTAAAACAAACAGGCGAGTATGAACCAAATGATAAAATTCTTACTGGTATTCCAGTTGAAGTGGTTGAACTTGAACCTCCACATTTAAAGGTAGACGCAAAGGAGACAATTATTCGTGTTGATGAAAGTTTCATTCCTGGTTCTATTTCAGTATTTTCTACAGAAATATCTGGTGTGGACGTATCACTTGATAATTATGTTAAAGAAGGTGCCGTTGAAGCTTCCCTTGGTCTTGACTTGTACGATTTGAATGCATTATTGTATAAATCTTCTCCAGAAGAATTAGATGCTAGTAGTGGACAAGAAGATGTTTATAGAATTCCCAATAATGGAGCATTAGTATATGCTGGTTTAGAAGGTTGGAACACCGCCATGAAACATGTCATATGGTCAAATAATTTAGGGCATCCAATTTGTAATCATTTACGAGAAGGTGAATGGGCGTTAGATTATATTGTCAATAGATTGGATAAATATGTTTCTCATTCACCAAAATTAGGCACGTTTCAAAGTTGGTTAAGATCTCGATTCGATGCCATTAAGAAAGCACCATATTTCTTGAGACCACATTATTTTGCTCTTATTGTGGGTATTGCTTATGAAGCGGCAAGATTTAGAGCTATAAGATGTTTTGACAAGACTATTCAACAAGCAACCAATTTTGTACAAAGTTTGGCTTTAACTAGTGTTCAAATGGTAGGGTACATGCAAAGTACTTCTCTTTATCCCTTTGTTCAAGTTCCTTCTATGGCTGCTGGGTTACCTCATTTTAGTAATAGTTATATGAGATGTTGGGGACGTGATGTATTTATTGCATTTAGAGGATTATTATTAGTTCCTGGAAGGTTTAAAGACGCCAAAACTCATATTCTTGGATTTGCCAAAACTTTAAAACATGGACTTATTCCTAATTTATTAGATGCTGGTCGTAATCCTCGATATAATGCTCGTGATGCTGCTTGGTTCTTTTTACAAGCTATTCAAGAGTATGTTGAGTATGTTCCTAATGGAAGTGATATTTTAGACGAAAAGGTTAAACGGAGATTCCCCTTGGATGACACTTATATTCCACATACTGATCCTAAGGCATTTAGTTATGAATCAACAATTCGTGAAATAATTTATGAAATTTTACTGCGTCATGCTGCCGGGATTAAATATCGCGAAGCTAATGCGGGACCAAACCTTGATTCTCAAATGAAAGATGAAGGGTTTAACGTGGAAGTGTTTATTGATTGGGAAACTGGTTTGGTTCATGGTGGTTCTCAATTTAATTGTGGTACTTGGATGGATAAAATGGGGGAGAGTGAACGGGCCCATAACAAGGGTGTTCCTGGTACTCCTCGTGATGGTGCTGCTATTGAATTACAAGGATTAATGAAGAGTGCATTAAGATTTGTCAATAAATTACATGACCAGGGTAGATTTGAATATAGTCATGTAAAGAAAACTGATGGAAGTGAAATATCACTTAAGGATTGGGAACAATTGATTCAAGATAATTTTGAAAGGTGTTTTTATATTCCCAGTAATAGCGAAGATGATCATTTATATTCTCTTGATCCAAGTTTAGTTCATAGACGTGGGGTTTACAAAGATTTGTACAAGGCAGGCAAACCATATGAAGATTATCAATTACGTCCTAATTTCACTATTGCCATGTGTGCGGCTCCAGAATTGTTTACTCCCACCAATGCCCTTACTGCTCTTCGTAATGCTGACAAGATTATTCGTGGTCCTGTGGGGATGAGAACCTTGGATCCTCTGGATTGGAATTATCACCCATATTATAATAATAGTGAAGATAGTGATAATTTTGCCACTTCCAAAGGACGTAACTATCATCAAGGTCCCGAATGGGTGTGGAACTTAGGATATTTCCTTAGAGCATTCTTATATTTCCATTTAGAAGTAGTTGTGGAAAGTCATACTCAACAAGGAGATCCTCTGATTAATATATTAACTGAATTAAATCAAAGATTACAAGGGAATATAAAATGGATTAAACAAAGTCCTTGGGCAGGATTAACTGAGTTGACAAATAAAGATGGTATTGTTTGTAATGATTCAAGTCCAACTCAAGCATGGAGCAGTTCATGTTTATTGGATTTGTATCATGATGTATGGTCTGATGAAAGGTATCGTCGTAAGTACTGTAATTAAAAATAGAGGTTGTTGTTTATTTTTTATAATTGATGTTTTCTTTTAATATACATTTTGTTTGTAAGTTCAGCATTTGCAACCGGCGTGTGCTAGTAGAGAATGAGTTAGAAGGGCGCAGCACAGTTGATGTTACTCCACAACCCTGCTTCCTTTTACAACCACTAGAACGGCTCTTCCTGTAAAAGCCTTGACGTGGTTTTGAGCCAGTTTCTATAGATCTACCCCCAACCAAGGCGTTGGCTTCATTTCTAGACGTTACATCAGTTGTATCACAACCACAAATAACCAATTATCTGCAAGTCAGGTTAAATATACCCGCCTTACTCAATTACGGAAACGTTTTCTTTGGTCTAATTTGTAATTGGTTGTAAAAAGAAAAGAAAAGAATGTTAAACGGGTTTCGTCTTGTACTAAAAAAAAAAGGAACTGCCCCACCTAATAGCCGTGGGTTTATCTGTATAATAGATTTCCAGTTAATACAATTGAATTTTCCAGTGATATCTTAGACCTGCCCCCTCCTTAGATTTTCCTAATTAGGTATGTTGACGCCACTGTGTTAACTAGCAGGGAACACCGACAAAGAACAGTGGAAAAAAAAAGAATTGAAAATGAAAAATAATTTAGCCATGGAAAACCAGCGCCAGAGGGGAAATTCTCGGTGGGGTTTCGCACCAGTTACTCCACATCTTTCCACGCAATATACAGGACATAGTTTCTTTTCCGGCATTGGCAATCCGATTAGGTGTATAAATACAAGAGGAGATAACCAAGAGTTTTCCCAGAATTAAAAAATTTTGAACAAGTATTCTTCTTTATACCTTTGCACGCACTATGTTGACTCGTGTAGTTAGAAATAGATCAGTTGCTAGAGCAATTCAACTCAACATTATCAAAATGAAATCAACTATTGCGTTATCTTCAACCACAACTTCTTTCCCCACCACTCACATTAAGGATCAACCATATCTTACTCCAAGTTTTGTTAACAACGAATTTGTTAAATCCGACTCCTCAGAATGGTTTGATATTCATGATCCTGCCACTAACAACGTTGTTTCTCGAGTTCCTCAATCTACACCAGAAGAATTGGATGAAGCTATTGCTTCAGCAAATGCCACTTTCCCTGCTTGGAGAGACACCAGTGTTATTAAACGTCAAGGGATTGCTTTTAAATTTGTTCAATTATTAAGAGAAAATATGGATAGGCTTGCTTCGGTTATTGTTTTAGAACAAGGTAAAACCTTTGTTGATGCTCAAGGTGATGTTCTTCGTGGTTTACAAGTTGCTGAAGCTGCTTGTAATATTACCAATGATTTAAAGGGAGAAACTTTGGAAGTTTCTACTGATATGGAAACTAAAATGATTAGAGAACCTTTAGGTGTGGTTGCATCTATTTGTCCATTTAATTTCCCAGCTATGGTTCCATTATGGTCTTTACCTTTGATCTTGGTTACTGGTAATACTGCAGTTATTAAACCTTCTGAAAGAGTTCCTGGTGCAGCTATGATTATTTGTGAATTGGCTGCTAAAGCTGGTGTCCCTCCAGGTGTACTTAATGTTGTACATGGTAAACATGATACTGTTAATAAATTGATTGAAGATCCCAGAATCAAGGCATTAACATTTGTTGGTGGTGACAAGGCAGGTAAATATATTTATGAAAAGGGTACTTCCTTGGGTAAACGTGTTCAGGCTAATTTAGGAGCCAAGAATCATTTAGTTGTTTTACCTGATGCTAACAAACAACAATTTGTTAATGCAATTAATGGTGCTGCCTTTGGTGCTGCCGGTCAAAGATGTATGGCTATTTCTGTCTTGGTTACTGTGGGTAGAACCAAGGAATGGATTGATGATATTGTTAAAGATGCTAAACAATTAGTCACTGGTAGTGGATTTGACCCCAAGAGTGATTTAGGGCCTTTAATTAACCCATCTTCTTTAACTAAAGCAGAAAGTATTATTGAAGATTCTATCAAAGCTGGGGCAAAGATTGTTTTGGATGGTAGAGGTTATAGACCAAAAGATGCTCAATTTAGTAAAGGTAATTTCTTGGCTCCAACAATCTTGACTGGAGTTAAACCAGGAATGAGAGCTTATGATGAAGAAATCTTTGCTCCTGTTTTATCGGTAGTTAATGTTGATACTATTGATGAAGCTATTAAATTAATTAATGATAATAAATATGGTAACGGTACTTCCTTATTTACCAATTCCGGAAGTTCTGCACAATATTTCAACAAGAGAATTGATGTTGGTCAAGTTGGTATTAATGTCCCAATTCCAGTTCCATTACCAATGTTTTCCTTTACTGGATCAAGAGGATCTTTCTTGGGTGATTTGAACTTTTATGGAAAAGCAGGAATCACCTTTTTAACTAAACCAAAGACTATTACTTCATTATGGAAGAGTAATTTAGTTGATGAAGAAATCTTGAAACCTTCAACTTCTATGCCTGTTCAACAATAGAGTTATTTAGTAGTAATAAAAATATTTATTTGGTAAATCCATAATGTAGGTTTCTATTAGTGAACCCATCCATGATATAAGTCTCCTTTCTACCTATAACTATTGAAAATAGTTGCAAAAATAATAGTGAAGGATGCGAGGTTCGAACTCGCGCGGACACTGTCCAGTAGATCTTAAGTCTACCGCCTTAGACCACTCGGCCAACCCTCCCTATTTTCGAAAATTTGTTAGCGTTGTGTCTAGGTCGATGGCAATCTTAATATATTATTGCGTGGAAGCGCGTATTATACTATATTAAAGATATAGAAGTAATGGCGAATGTTTATTAAGAAGTGATTGTGAATCTCTTAAGTGATAATCTATATAATCATACCCAAATCAATCCGAAGATCTCCTACTCTATTTATATTCTATTTTCGCTAGCTCTTCATCCTTAGCTCTTCTTTATCTTTAGCCTCGGGGATACTGACACAATAATACCGTTATCCA
>PPUV02000002.1:600000-906843 GCA_002911495.2 Spathaspora sp. UFMG-CM-Y285
TATTATATCTGATAGATTATCAAGATATTTGGTTACTAAGAATCATGGTGTTTATGAACCAGAATTTCGTCTTTTTATGATTATCCCTTCAACTTTTTTCACGGCCTTTGGATTAATGGGATATGGATGGTCAGCACATGTTGAAGACATGTGGGCTGGACCCGTAATCTTTTTCGGATGTATAAGTTTTGGAAGTTCAATGGCAAGTACAGCAGCAATTACATTTGCTGTGGATTCTTATAAAGTTTTCGCAGGGGAAAATCTTGTTTCTTTTAACTTTCTTAAGAATTTATTAGGGTTTTGCTTTTCATTGTTTAATAATAAGTTTGCTGATGAACAAGGATATCGTAATGCATTTGTTGTGTATGGATGTGTTCAAATATTTGTTAGTTTGTGGGGGATTCCCTTGTACATTTACGGAAAACGTTTAAGAAGATGGACGGATGAGAAGGAACTTATGAGAGTATTGTATCATGTTGATAATGTTCCTCCTAGTGTTGGAACAAAGACACCAAGAAAAGAAAGTGAAGATAGTAGTCAGTTTTAATTTAATCTAAATCCATGTAAAGTCTATGTCAAGTTGATTCTGAGTTTTGTAAATCTGTAGTCTTTGTAGTAATGACTTTCCATTGATCAAGTCTGAATTAACTTGAGGTATACCCAATTGTTCAACTATACATCCACTGGCAATATTACCAGCAACTCCAGCAACTTGCCAATTTTGTTCACTTAAATAGTAACCCATAATAAACCCGCCACAAAAGGAATTACCCCCTCCTGTGACATCAATTACATTATCTTGATTCTGATGATATGCAGGAAGGTCATACATCTTGTCTTGTTTGGTTCGGATATGGCACCCAAGTTTACCACATCGAATAACAGTACCAGAATTGGGGAGTTGTAACCAGTGATTAAACTCTTGACTTAATTTCTCAGGAGTATTTTCACCTGTTGCTCTAAGCAACTCCTGAGCTTCTTCCAAATTCGGGGTAAATATTTGAATCTTGGGAAGAACACGTTTTAAATGTGCCAAATTCTCCGGTTTACAATCATCAGGAAGTGGTTCATAGATAAATATCTTCTCTTCCTTTCCCTGATTATGTTTATTCAATCTATCTATAATCTCTTCACATCTCAGAATAGAACAAATCAAATGGTAACATTTGCTACTTTCCAACAGTTCAAATTCCAACACATCATCGACATCAATTTGTCGTTTGGGAGTCTGATAATAAAATGACCGTACTTCATTGTCATCATATACATTGAGTCCTCGGGTAGTCAATCGGTCTTTACAATCACGAAGTATTAATCCAGTAGACCATGTATTGATTTGTGATTGTATATTTTCAGGGAAATCAGAACCTCGGTCAATTATTCCTGAGATTAATTGGGAATACTTTGGAGTGGAAATTATTCGTGCACCCATAATTGCATAGGGACCCGCACCTCCTATTTGATCATGCACTGGTGGTTTATTCCAAGCTGGTGGGTATTGAATTTCATCGATGATGAACATTCCTAGAGTGGCTAAAATTGTTGTCATAGTGACATGTGGTGGTTAATGGCTTTTGTAGATTTCATTTGTGAATATATTTTTAGGGCGCGTCGATTGGATGCGAAAAGTATGAAATGTTTGTTCTATCTATTAGTTTAATATGTACATCCTTATCTATATATTCTAAACTTCTTCTTGGTGAACTTCATGATCGTCTTCAGCATCATATTCCTTCATATAAAAAGATTGTAAACAGCATGCCAACGATAACAATCCCAACAAAAACCAGGAGAGTCCACCAATCTTATAATCTTCACAAAAAGTCATAAGATACCCCCATGAAATAGGTCCAACACATCTTGCCAATGAATTCAAACTTAACCCTGTCCCATTAATAAATGCCCGATGTTTGGGAGGTGCAGCTCTATGAATTAAGATTAAAAGATTAGGAAACCCCACAGCAATCGAACAAGAATTCAAACAACAAATCATATAAAGTAAGGTTTTGGTTACCCATTCAGGATACCTTGAATCATAACCATGTCGAGTAAATATCAAGTATGGTAAAAGGGTATAAGAGAGTGGGAATATAATTGTCGAAAACCGTAACGTAGTGATTGTTTTATAATTACGATCAAGGTAAGGGAAAATAAACAAAACTCCAAGAGCGCCAATTAAACCAGTACTAGAAAGTAAATTTCCAATCATATTACTATCATATCCAAACCCTCCAGAAATTGTGAATGGGAATTTCAATTTTTCAGGCATGAATCGACCTGCTAGTAAGACAGGAAGAAATTCTGTATAAATGACGTAATGGAATGCACTAAGGAAATTAGCCACAATTGTTTGAACAACTTGAGGAGTAAAAATATCCTTGGAGAAAGAATGATCAATGTTGGTGGTGAGTATGGAATGATTGGTTGTGGTGGAAGAAATCATAGGACCTAATTGAGTAGAAGAATATCTTCTTGCCATGGCCGCCGAGTATCTTCTCAAGGGTGCGTAAGAATCTATAGAAGATGTTTCTGCTTCTTCGTCATCAGTATCAACAACTGCTGAATTGTCTATAACAGGGACCTCCTCAATCAACGGAGTTTGTTCAGTGACTGTTTCCACGATTCTAGATTTTTGCCAAGGTCTCACTGGCATTTCATATCCTAATTTCTTTAATATAAAATCACCAATTTCCAACCCCACATCTCTTCTCTTTTTAAACCTTTCATTTGGTTCTTCGAGAAACAAGAATCCCATAGTGAAACCAAAAGTACAGAATAGCCCAACAACTATATTAGACAATGCATATGGATATTTATTAAGGAAACGTTCATAAACCAGATCTGCGCTAGTTTCTAATACCGTGTTCATAAAAAATGAAGAAATCCAGTTACTTGCCTCTTTATTGCCTCTACTTTTCGGTCTTGTCAAATACTTTGACCCACCAATCATAGGTCCTACTACAGAACCTATATTCCACAATAAAGAATAAGAAGAAAACGCAAGACCTTGATGTTTCTTTTCATGAGCCACTTCACCAATAGCTGTTCTCAATACGGCAACATTCCCATTAAGACACCCCATGAGTGATCTGGCAAACATGGCAACATAGAAATTGGGGGAAAACCCAAAAATTACAATTGACAATGCTGTGCCTGCTAATCCACAAAGTAAAATTGGTTTCCTACCTACTTTATCAGAAACTTTCCCCCATTGAACACAACAAAGAAATTGGAATAGTGCAAATGATGCAGCTAAATATCCTGAATATTTGGCAATTTCAGCAGGATTCTTTGCAATATTAAAATCTCGAATCATAAAATATAGGTATGGGAATGGTGATGTGAATGCAAGAGGTTCTGAAAATCTCATACAACTAATGACGGCCATCTGCCATACAGGGAACCCCCTCATTTGTTCACGAAACGTCAACTTCGGTGTGTCTTGTGTCATGTTAAGTAATAGTTGAGTAGAAATGCTATACGATGACAAGCAAAATCTTTTTTTCTTTTATATAAAGGATTTACGACGCAATTGTTACTCTCATACATATGAGTCACTTTTGATAAAAACCAAAGCACATTTAAATATGAGTAATTGCCAATGGCTAAGCCTTATTGTTTCAATCGCAGATCAAGAGTTGTGTCCGATAAGAAGAGGTTTGCAGTAGTACATGAATAAGAATTTTCTACTTTTCTTTCAACAACCACCTAATATAACTTCTTGAGAAGTAAAGTCACCAACATTAATATATTATCTCTTTTCAATTCCTGGATGCCTCCCAAGGTATTTCCAAAACATTCGATGCTTAGCTTCATTGTTTACCCCCATTAATTAAGCAAGATTTGGTAGCGCATTTTGCTGCAAAAAAAGGCATACTGTTAGAAATATTGGCAAACTCCTTTGCACAACTTTAATTCCCATCCTATAAATAAAATACATAATTTTATACAACCCATTTACTTTATTATGCCAATAGCAAAAAAAACAAATAAAACTTTTCTATACTTCTCCTACATTCTTTGACTCCTCTTCTTCTTCATCATAATCTCTCATACGTAATGCTTGTAAAGTACAAACCAACGATAACAAAGCTAATAAAAACCATGATACTTCACCAACACTATACTTTTCCGTGGCTGTCATAATATACCCCCAAGTAATTGGACCAATAAATCTGGCTAATGAATTCATACTCAAAGCACTACCATTAATAAATGCTCGATGTTTAGGAGGGGATGCACGATGCATCAAGATCATAATTGTAGGGAAACTAACTGATGCAGCACAAGTATTGTAACAACATAAACTGTAGAGTAGTGCCAGAGTTAACCAAGGTGGTAAGTTAGAATTATAAGCACTTCTTGTGAAAATCAAATATGGTAAAATGGAATAAGTAATTGGAAACAACATTGTTGATAATCTTAACGTGGTAATGGTCTTAAGGTTTCTATCAAGTATTGGAAACACAAACATCACCCCAAGAGCTCCTACCAATCCAGTAATTGAAAGTAAATTACCAATAGTATTACTATCATATCCAAATCCTCCCACTATAGTAAATGGAAATTGTAATTTTTCCGGCATGAATTGACCAGCTAATAAAACTGGAAGGAATTCCGAATAAATAACATTATGAAAAGCAGTGAGAAAATTAGCTAAAATTGTTTGAAGTACTGGTGGGGTGAAAATATCCTTGGAAAAAGTTTGTTCAATATTGGTTGTAAGGATGGAAGTATGTGTGGCAGTATGAGATATTACGGGTCCTAATTGGGCCGAAGAATATCTTCTCACAATAGCAGTTGACACTCTTCTAGAAATTGGTCCAAATGAATCAATTGAGGAGGCATCATCTATATCTTCTTCTATTACTGTTGAGTAACCTTCAGTTGGTGCTTCTAAGTTGGGAATCAACCGGGCTTCCTCTGTTAGTTCAACATGATTCTTTTGTGGGATTTTCTTTTTCTGCCATGGTCTTGGCGGCATGTCATATCCAAACTTTGAAAGTATATAATCACCAAATTCCAATCCAATATCTCTTCTTTTTTTGAACCGTTCATGAGGTTCTTCCAAAAATAAAAATCCAATAGTAAATCCAATCATACAAGATGTTCCCACAACCAAATTAGATAAGGCGTAGGGATATTTGTTTAAAAATCTTTCATAAAACAGATCAGGATTGCCGACATTTTCAATAGTAGACATAAAGAAACGAGCAACTAATGACATGTCTTCTTCTCCTCCACTTTTGGGTCTTGTAAAGTATTTTGATCCTCCAATCATTGGTCCAATAACAGCACCCACATTCCATAAAAGGGTAAATGAAGAGAATGCAATACCTTGATGTCTTCTCTCTGTGGCAATTTCTCCAACTGCAGTTCTCAACACTGCAACATTTCCATTAAGACATCCCATGAGTGATCTGGAAAAAATAGCAACATAATAATTAGGTGAGAATCCAAATATTGTAATAGACAATGCAGTGCCTGCTAATCCACAAAGTAAAATTGGTTTTCTACCATGTCTATCAGAAGCTTTCCCCCATTGGACACAACAAAGAAATTGGAATAATGCAAAAGAAGCAGCTAAATATCCTGAATATGTGGCAATATCTGCAGGAGTCTCAGCAATACCAAAATCACGAATCATGAAATATACATATGGGAAAAGGGAAGTGAATGCAAGTGGTTCAGCAAATCTCATCAAACTGATTACCGCCATTTGTTGTATGGGGAACCCTTTCATTTGTTCACGAAATGAAGGTTTAGTAGTTTGTACCATTTTTTAACTGGATCATAAAGTTTGGATCCTTGTTTATTTTCAGTCAAGATAAAGAAACCAGGAGATTTGGGTCCCTTTTTATATTAAAATAAGGCTTTTTGCTTGGGAATGTCAATTTTTTGAGGTGTTTTTTTGTTTGTGGTGGCTTTGTGACGCAATTAATTGATTCCCATTATCACTGAATTAGCTATTGTTAAATAAACTATGGGACAATTAGTAAGCAATAAACTCCTCGTCTGAGTCATACTACATGAACACGGTACTAGTTTTCAGGAAGGGGTGTTTGTTCTTAAATGTTAATATCTTAGGCTGAGGTATTTTTAAAATTCAAATTAGCCTAGGTTGCAGAAGTGGAGAACCAAGAACAATGAATCAGCCCCTCTTTTCTCTGTTATTATTTTGGTTAGCTCACGACTCAAATCAAGATCATTGTTACAAAACTGAAAACATAAAACAACGATGTTAAATTTCGTTTTTGTGGAGCGGCATCATTTCCTGATCTGGAATAAGATCTTCGGTCCAGTTATACTGAAATCTTGTTGCTATTGAAACTAGGGCTGATAAATGAAATGAATTGTATTCACACTTCTTGGTTTCTGTTGGACTTTTACTGCAAATCTTTTCGGGCGTAAGAGAATTTGAACAAATGTCTATTGCTTAGAAATCTTGGAAATTGGCTGTTAGTTACTGTTTTCAATTAAACAGATATCCCTTTTAATTCACAGTACTGTTTTTTTTAGTTAAATGGTTTCCTACTTTATTTCGATTTAACATCATCAGTCAAACTATTTTGCTGAAAATTCAACGAATTCTCCACGAAATTCAAAAAAAAAAACTCTATTCAAATACTGTCAAAATCTAGTTTGTCTTCAAAATTAATAACAATAATAGATAAAAAATCCTATTATCTTTACATATAACATATTTTGAACCTGATTTTATTAAAACTGAATGAACTAAACTGGATAACCGAAATGGGATAACCAAGTATATATTATAACTTAAAAGGGAAATTTGGCACTTTTCGAAAAGAAATTTGCCCGCTTGGCCAAGTGGTAAGGCGCTCCACTCGTAATGGAGCGATCGCCGGTTCGATTCCGGCAGTGGGCAGCTTCGAAAAATTTTTTTTTTCTTCATTACTTCTACAAGTTTTCACTTAAATATATATATATATTTAAACCTATTTAGATATTGTTTATTGATGGTGTGGTGGAGGTGGAGGTGGAGGTGGAGGAGGTGTAGATAAACCACCAGATGTAGGTTTAAACTCATCATCTTTCTCTTTTGATTTTTGTAATTCCTCATTCATATAATCGCTTAACCCACCAAAATCAGCAGATAACATATGTTTTTTCTTTCGAGCAGATGCTAATCTCGTTGGAGATCTTGGGCCACTTGCAACTGGGGAGAGCGTAGAAACTACTGGTTGGATAATTGGACTTGGCACCTTGTTGGGAGTGGCTATTGGAATGTTAGGTAATTGAGCAGGCGCGGGATCTGGGGAAGGAACATTTGGTGCAACAAATGATGATGGTTGAGATTCATTTTTTTTACTCAAGTCATATGTGAATTCCTGTTTGGATTCAAATATAGGATCTTCAGTAATGGAAGTATTGTCAAATTTCCCAACAACCTCGGGAATTTGGTGTAAATATCCATATCCAACATCACAACCTAATAATCCTTTACCATGTCCAGAACCCCAATTTCGACAAAGGTTTACAGTTACAGGACGAAGGATGTCATATTCATGATTGTAAACATAAAAGGTTATGGGAATCTTGTCTTCTTTTGAAATTGAATAATGATAGTTATAATAGCTCAACACTGTCTTTGATAATAACGCCTCGCCACCTCCTATTATCAAACCTTTACCATATTCATCTTCAGGGTATGCAGAGTCACAACCAATAATATAATCTGAACGAGGAACCAATTGCGCCATAAAGGCAGGAGAACCCTGATGGGTAGTTAAAATCCTCCATACAAATGTAGCAGTACTCAAATGAGCTGATTGTAATGTTAAACCAAATTGTTTGAATTTATTTGCAAACAATTGTATCATTGAGGAGGAGGAAGTCGCAAGGTCAGGGGGTTGAAAGGGCAAGACAATTTGTCTAACTACTCCACCTTTAGCACTCCAGACATCGACAACAAGATCTTGTTCATGTTCTGCCACTGTCGCAATTTCTTGCATCAACAATTCGTAATTCACTGACCCTGCTTGTTCACTTGTAGCACCATTGCCATAGGTCAATGATCCATCTTCATTCACACTATATGAGTATCCAGATAAAGAGGGATAAGTCATTGGTAGTTCATGATTGTTTATTCTTATTATATAGTCAAACCAAGATTCAAAACCTTTAGAATGGGCAATAGAATGAGGAACAACTTTCAATACACGAAGACCATATCCCTTATTATTTATTTCTAATCCATCCTTAAAGTAGGCATTGTTTAACATGGACAGTCCTTGAGGAACATTACCTTCAAGTCTATCAACCAATTTCTTTGCAAACGAGAACATTCTGGAATTGAGTAAATTAATGGTACAAGGGAGATTCCTAACAGCAACACAAAAAGAGTCCAACTTTTTTTGTCTGCACATAAGGAAAATTACATAAGGTAAAATTTGGGAACATATATATTAAAATTAAAGTACATAAAAGGTCGTTGAAAAGATATATATAAAAAAATCTAAGGGTTGAATTTAACTTGCATTGAGAACACCAGCTGAAAAGGCCAAACTCCACGTCCTACTTTGTCCATTATCCAAATATGAATCTGTAAATGAATCTGAAGCAAAGAAATTATACGAGGAAGCAGGATCAAACAATGCTTGATCCAACCTCAAAATACCAGCCCATCCATCTGTTACATTACCAATGAATTTAGAAACTTGATCTTGCCACTCTTGTTGAACATATGATGCAATTCTAATCGAAGATGAAGCTGGAGTAATTGGTAGCATATGAATACCGTGAACATATTGAGGATATTCATCAGGAGCTCCAAAGTATGTAGTATAATCAACCTTGTTTTCAAAAAGGATACCACTGACTTTGTTGGGTATAAATAAAGGAGGTTGAACACTGTTATCTGACTTGTAGTAGAAGTATGAATTGAAAGATCTTGACATAATGGACAACATTAAACCTCCTCTTGCTTCCATGGAATGGTCACCAATTACATTACCCCATAATTTCATTCCATAAGCAAAGTTAATATCTTCAGAACTAGATTCTTGGTTCTTACCATCACCACTAGCAAATAAACCAGCAGCCCAAGAATGACCTTGATACCAATCGAAATTTCTAGACACTGGGAAGTAATTGTCTTGTTCTGATGGATTTGCCACATCTCTAATTAAGGCATTTACCCAATCCTTATTGTCTTGAGCCCAAGTACCTCCCAATTGATTGTCAACATAACCAACAACAGCAGCAGCATGGATAAAGTAACCATAGTGGAAATGATGATCATTATAATAACCACTACCAAAATCAGCACTAGAACCTGCCGTGGATGTAACACCACCATATAAAGTGTCATACATTAAAGGATAATATTGAGTATTGCTGGTAAATACTTCGAAGGCATCTTTCATTTCTTGTAACATACTTTCAGTGACATTTTTATCTTGGATTATATCATTTACTACCAAAAGAATATAAGCATACTTGTCCATAACTTTACCAGCAAAATAATTTGAATTCATACTTTTCACAGTATCAGCAATGTTAACTGCCATTTCATCATTTGCCGCTTTAGCCAATAATTGTAATTGATCTGCAGAATATCCCAATTTCCCAGTCATTGTTTGAGCCCAAGGTAAGAATTGAATATTGGTTTCAATAGTTTCCGCGAAATCCAATTGTTTTGTTAAGAAACCAACCATATTCCCCTTGGTGGTAGAAGCGATAGTAATACCAGTATCTTGTTCCTTTACTGCACCAGTCAAAGATTCAAGATGATGAGGTAATGCAAAAATAATTGGTTTCCCACTTGAAGACATTCCCGAAGTTTCATAGAGAATTGAATATTGAGCATTGGCATCACAAGATACACTTCCTTCAACATCAGCGGTAGTGGCATACATACCCGCAGCAGCATCATAAAAAGAATCTTGATTGGCAACAGTTGGAGCAACAGCAACTTGAATAATTAAACCATCGACATTTTTGTTTGCTCTAACATGATGAGGATCACTTGAGTTAACTTGCAATTTAAAAGTACTGTCAACTTTAGGCAAAGTAATATAGATCAACCATTCAACACCAGTCAGTAAAGTTGCACGATACTTCATAATGTTTGATGATAAAGCAGCAGAAGTTTCCAATTCCAATGTTGTAACACCAGCCATAGAGTCTAATTCAGCAACTAAATTACCATTGTAAATACCAGTAACAAAACCAATACCTTCAACCAAGGGAATATCTAAATAGTTTTGTTTATCATTTGGAGTGCTTGTGAGAGTAACTAAGGCAGATAAACTTCTCATGTTTGAAACACCCATATACAATGAATCTTCAGTAAATTGTGTTGCAGAAAAGATCAATTCTCCAACATTAGTAGGGTTAAAATACACTGAAGGAACACCCACATTATTAGTATTTTGTGACAAAAAGACTCGGTTATCCACATCAGTATGTTGAACACCAAAACCATAATAGCTTGTTTTACTCCAATATAACCCATAAGGATATGTCCATACCATATTTGTTTGACCATCTTTTAAGAATAAATTAGCATAAAACTTGTTAGTACCAATTGGAACACCTTCATTATTAACACCGTCTGGGAGAGTTAAAGGCAATTGTTGACGTGAGAAAACCAGTGGAGGATCACTTGTGGAAATAACATTAAATACATCACCAGAATAACAAGTTGGAGCAGATGCTTGTGGAGTATTTTTGGTAGAAGCAGCAGATGAAGTTGTTGATGCAGAAGAACTTGCCAATGTGGTTGAATTATGAGACACTAAAGTGGTAGAATTGGAGGGGACTGAAGTTGTTGCAACTGAAGTTGATGAATTACTATGATGAACTTCAGCTATGGTTGAGTTTGAGTAACCCAATGAAGATGTAGTTACTATGGATGTGTCAGGTGTGTCAGCAGCTTTAGTAGTAGAAATGGTGATAGGATCAGTAATAGACGATGGATCAATGGTAACGGATTTGCTTTCACTCACCACACTTTGAGAAGAAACTGGATTTGTTTTCGAAGTAAGACTTTTAAGTGTAGTTTGTTTGGAAATGGTTGGGGAAGGTGTACTGGTAGCTTTGAAAACAGTTGAAGTAGTGGTTGGAGCGGTTTTAACCAGAGGAGTATCAAATGAATATGTATCGGTTTTTTGTGAATCTTGAATGGTATAAGTATTGCATAGACTATTATGACAATATGTTGTCGTAATATAACTATGTTGACCTTCTTTACCTTGGTTAATAGGAGGATCGGATACACCAGGAGGATCAGGTGAACCGGTATCATAAACAAATACTATTTCAATCCCCGTCTGTAACCCATCAGGGTTCCATGGTAATGCCTTGGAAGCCAAATGTTGTAAACATGGTGGGGCAACTGTCCTTGTTCTGGTCACAGTAACGGTATAATCTTCTTCTATTGATTCTGGAGCTAAGGCAAGAACGCTTGCAGCTAGTAATGTTGACGACAACAAGTATTTTAAATTGAATTGCATGTCGTAAAAATGTAAAGAATTAAGTTTGTAGTTTTGAAAGAGAATGAAGATTAGAGTTGATGTAATTTTACCTTCTATTTATGCAAAAATTTACATCTGCCATGTCTCTCCCAGTGCAAGGCTGGTTAAAATTGGCGGAGGATTTTAAGAAAAATTATAAGGAATTGTTTTGCAATCGGCTAAGAAAAAAAAAATATAATTCGGACCAAAAACAGTTTAGGTTTTTGTGGACCCGGGCGATTGTGCAACAAAGAATTCTGCTGGCAATTGAGCAAGTCTAATTTTAACTAATTAACTGATAATATGCCGCATGTTATTGTGTTACGAGGAATACTGTCATAAAATACATTGTCTAAAGTTTATTTGAAACTCGTTTAATTCTATTTTAACTGACGTGTTTTGTTTGGGATTTATCTTGGCAAAGAAACTTTTTTTTGCTTGCTAAAATGCCCATTTAGTCAACACACAGGTTGAAAAAAAAATTACTTTGGTTGCAAACTCTTTTTGTACACCTAAGTTTACTGTTGGAAAACGAAAAAAAAGAAATTAATCAGAGCAAACTGAGATGGTTTCTTTTTAAACTCGTAAATCGAGTATTCTTCCGCCTAAACGTGTCAAGTTAAAGATCATATGCAGAAATGGTAACTTAATTAGAAAGCAGGGTGCTTCGTGAAAACAATTGTAATTGTTGCTCCCCAAGTCTAGAAACAAGCCATTTCTTCCATATTCTTGACGAATATTGCTCAGTCATATTCATTACTATAGTCTGGAATATAAAACAAAATCAAAGATAGCTTTAGGGGCTTAGGGGCAAAGTGGATATTTGCTCTTGACAATTGAAAAAAAATAACACAAAACTGTGGAGAATTCTTCGGTCATGGTCAAACTAATAACCACGCCACGAAATCATCCACCTTGTTGCAAACCAGTAAATTGACACGCTGGTCCATATGGAAAAGCTTTGCCATGGTTTAATCAGTTTACAGGTAGTCATGATTGAATAAAATCTGTCAACAATCCTAGGAGATTTACAAGATTGATATGTTTTGTTTGGAGATCACGATTAGAAACGATAGTTGTTTCAATTAGTTTAATTACCATATCAGTAACTTTGTTATTGAGTTTTTCCGCCCGGCAAAAAAAAGTAGGTTGCAATATTACCATAATGGGGCGGAAAAAAAGAATTAGCCAGCCACCATGTTTTTTTTCCTCTCAAATCTATACTTCACCGTTGTTCGTTAAGCAATCGGCCAAGGATTTAGATTACCCAAACAGTTTCAAAAGTGATTACATTTGGACGAGATTGTGCTACATTGCCAAGCCCAGTATACGATGTAAATTATAGGTATCTTGATTTTGAAACATCCACTCCTAGAAATGTTTAGCTTGCGGTTGATTGTGCCCTTAGCCATAGGTTGACTAGCTTTGTAGGTGGAACATGAGGTAAGCCCACTTAATGTCACTGTAATATGAATTGATGAGAAAGAAAAGCCAAGATTATGAACTAATTCACCAGGAATAGATAATTCTATCTACAAGCCCTCTATTAAACGTTGAAAAGGTATGCTATCACATCCATTCGATTACCTTCTCCTTTTCTAGAATAGGGGAGTTGATAAACTCCTCTAGAAGTATGTATCTGTTTATATCCTGAACACATATTTTAGTCAGCCTACTGTTTGAACCACAAATTAGTTTTTTACGTATTTGCTTTTCCTCGGATAAAGCCAGATACGATCCAAATTTTCACCACTTTTTCTCCGCGTTTTGATTTATAGTTTTCTAACATTTTCGCACTACATTTTAACCCCTAAATACTGTTCTTTTAATTCAAGTCACCAACAATGAGTTGTACCATTGTAATTTTGGGAGCAGGAGTTATTGGCTTAACAACAGCCCTTGAACTTAAACGTCTGAACCCCAATGCTGATATCACGATAGTGGGAGAATTCCTTCCTGGAGATATTGATAAATCATACACTTCTCCATTTGCTGGTGCTAATTGGCAATCATTTGCTACTCATGAAGACAAAGAACTTCAAGAGATTGATAAAGTTGCATATAAGAAATTCTTGCAACTTGCTGAAGTTGATTTTAGAGCTGGTGTTTGGAGTAAGGATAATATCTCGTATTTCACTAAACATGAAGTATCTTCGAAAAAAGCAAATTTTAAACAACTTCTTCCCTGGTATAGAAATTTTGTTGATAATTTTAAAATTATTGATAAAAATCTTCCTGAAGGAATTTCCTTTGGTTTTAGTTTCAAAGGTATGGTTATTTCTGTTCCAACATATTTGAAGTTTTTGGTTGATCAAAACAAAGAAATAGGAAACACAATTAACAAGGTAGCCAAGGTTAAACATATTGAAGATGCCAGAAAACTTCATTCTTCGGGAAAGTTGGCAGATTATGTAGTAAATGCTACGGGATTACTGGCAACTTCAATTAAAGGAATTCACGATAATAAAACAAATTTTGTTGTCAGGGGACAGGTTCTCCTTGTTAAGAATAATGCAAAGAATTTATTGACAGTTGAAGGATTTCCTGGATTAGATAATGAAATGCTTTATATTATGCCTCGAGTTGAAGGTGGAACTATTATTGGAGGATGTTTTTATGCTAATGATAAAAATTCCAAAGAAGATAAGGAGTTGACCAAGAGAATAATTAAAAGAGCACTTCAATATGCTCCTGAGTTGGTTGATTCAAAATACAAGGGGAACCCCCTGAAGATTGAAATCGTTAAAATCAATGTTGGATTTAGACCCTTCAGAGATGATGGAGCCAGAGTAGAGGCTGATAAAAAGTACAATTGGCTTATACATAGCTATGGTGCTGGAGGAGGTGGATATCAAGGAAGTTATGGAATGGCCAAGAAAGTAGTTGAAATATTCAAAAGTAAGAATGTGAAATCGAAATTATAGGACATCAGTTTATATAAGAAAAATATTATGATCTAGCTTATTGTAGTTATTACTTAAATCATCCTGCATATAATCCTTGCAAGATTAAAGAAAAAAATTTTCGTTAATCCAAAATGAACTGTTACAACAATTGAATTACAGTTCCCCTTGCAAGCACAATAAACCCACAATGAGAGCTTCTCAAGTGTTAAATTTCCAAAATACCACTCTTAACTCGTTAAGAAGACCTTGGCAAACATATAAAAATGGTCAAATATGGTATGGTATGATTAAATCCGGATCCAAGAGACATGCATTAACTACCAAACAAGGTAACCATACTTTTTATAAAGGTACCCGTTCCTCCGGTGTAGGGAGATTGAATGCAAGAGGTCAATATATTATGAACTGGGAGAAAGTAAGAACATACGTTGTACCATCAGATTTAAACACTACTGAATTAAAAGCCCTTGTTTCTCCAAATACTCCACAACTTCGTATTAAAACAGAAGGATATCAAGATGGATTAAAATCAGCAGAATATGCTTTTGATAGTATTGTAAAATTTGTGGAATATGGTGAAAATTATGATCAACAAGATCTTGAAAAGCAAGATTATGTGGAAAGAATTGTAAGTCCGGAAATATTAGAGAAGGAGAATGCAAAAAGTTTGTAAGATATTAACTAATGTTATGAGTAGATAGTTTGTTACTGTAAATAGGCCAACAATATAATGGACATTGATGGATAAGTCAAAGTTAATGTAGTTACGATTCAATTTCACGTGATTGAAACTATTTCCGAGGGTATGCGTCCCAAATGAAAATTAAAACTTACAAAGAAGTTCAACACTTTAATCTTTAAACAAACATGTCTTTAAACAATGAAGTAAATGGTAGTAGGCAGACAACGATATCCCCTGGGGATACTCCTGAAACAAGTTTACCAGTAGATAAATCTTCAGTTGAACCCATTGAAATAGATGAGCCAGAAGAAACAGAAGCTCCAATTGAACAGTCAACAGGTGAAGCTGAGGCTGAAGCTGAAGAAACCGAACAATCCTTATCCCTTCCATTAGCAAAAATAAAGAGAATATTTAAAATGGATCCAGAATACCTTGGCGCTTCACAAAGTGCTGTATACACTGCTGGATTAGCCACGGAATTATTTGTGCAATATTTTGTAGAACAAGCAAGTTTATTAGCTAAGATGGATAAAAGAAAGAAGATCCAATATAAAGATTTCTCAACTGCTGTGGCTGGTCATGATTCGTTAAACTTTTTAAGTGACACTATTCCTAAAACCCAACCAATTGGTGATTTGATTCAAAATAAAAAGGTAAATCTTCCCAGATCCACCTCAGTAAAAACTTCAGGTTCAGCAGGGAATGCAAACGATTCTACATCAAGTACCCATGATAATTTACCCAAAGGACAACAAAAGCTTCATTTCCCAGTTGCAAACACACCAAAGGAAGAGGTGCCTATGAGAAAAGCCGTAATACATGATTTAATAGAGGACGAAACAGCCACCACAGATGATGCCGAAGGTCTGGTAGATGTTGTAATGATAGATTAATATTTTCTCTATGTAAAAATAGTATATTACAATTCATGACTTTGTATGACTAAAATGATACCAACTGTATCTCTTGATAAGGTAATATCACGGGGGATGGTCAATCGGTGACAGAAACTCACGATATTGTATCGTACAGTATCAGCCAATGTTGGTTCATACGCTTGAACACCAGTGATTAAGAATTTGATAAGGGCATTTTTTAACTTTGGATGGGTTCCAAGCGGACTTTCCAGCAATACCAATTGTTTCTCTTTTGAAGATTTCACATCTTTAGCACTAGGTATGAGTTTCGAATGTTCAGACATGAATTCCCAAGCTTCTATAAATTTCCTAGCAAAGAAATATTCTTGTCTGTTTACATCTTCAGTGATTATTTCAGTTACAAATTCTAAAGATCGAAATATCAAATTGGTTTCTTCCATAGTATACCCATTGAATTTAATATTGGTAAAAGTTGCAAGTGATTTAGAACCAGATATCAAAGTAATCAACAAGGGCCAATTACTTGCAAGTAAAGGTAAAACCAATTTATAATTAAAACAAAGCAATGGGAATATTAATCGTAAAGTTCTTACTATTTGGGCTTTTAAAGAGTACGATGGTTGAGAAATTAAAGTGAAACCATAGTTGAAAATCCTTTGCAAGATAAAGTATACCTTCTTTGGAATAACACACTCCCATACTTCTTCTTCAATCTCTTCCTGCTCCTCCTCTTCATCATCTGAATCTTGTAAATCTGAAAATGGCAAGTCTGCTTTCCCGGTAAAGTATTCTTTATTATTGTCATACTCGATAGTTTCAAGTCGATCATTATTCCAAAGAAGCGCCAACATTTGTTCTTTGGTAGTCATTCCCCAAGGTTTATATGGTGAAGTATTCAAGTTACCATCAATTTCTATTTTCTTTATTTTGTTATACTGTCTGTCAATCTGTTGAGTCAACGATTCAAACACCACAAAGAAAGATTCTGACAATCTATTATATCCATGATATGCATCCAATAAGACAAACATTTCAGTTAAGATATCTGTAAGTTGATTTGATTCCAATAGTTGAATTCCCGCAATTTTAATTAGAATAAGTAAAATACCTGGTAACACTGGAGTTAAATTACTTGCCACTGACATTTGTAAACTAATGCTATCAATTAAATAATCCAGATTTTCCATAATTAAATTCTTCATAGAATTACCATAATAAGCTTGCAATATAGATTTTATGGCATTTTGTGCTCCTAGTTGTATTTTAGGTCTGTTGTTGTAAGTTAATGATTTCAATAAGAATATAAGATTATCCATGAGGAAATCAGATTGGAATTGGTCCTTGGGTAGTTTTCCAGCTAATACACTGATTGAATTAAGAGCACAACAATAGGTCAATTCGTCGTGAATGTTTAACTCATCTTTGGAACTAACTAACGAGATTAAATCTTCACTTTTAGATAAAATCAAGTAAAGAGCTTCCTCGTTAGCATCTTCAATAGGTGAAGCTTCTTCAGTTTCTGTGAAATTTAAAAAGTCATTAGGATCAAACGATTCAACCACTTTTGAAACTGCACGAGTTTTGATAAACTTTGCAGCTATCCATAATGATAAACTACTTTCTAAAGTATCATCAGAATTAACAAATATCTCTTCTAAATCTTGCAACATTGAAATTGGATCATTGTCAATTCTCAACCTTGATAAAAATTCAATGAATCCTTCAACTTTTTCTTCAATAAACTTGGTACCAATTCCAATAGAAGAAGGTTCAGAACTTATCATAGATGATTCATTCCAATTACGTGAAATCAGTTGAAGGTTGTGAATATAAGAATCAGACGTTTGTGATGACTTGGTAACAGCAATATTTTGAACATTAACATATTCAGGAAGTTCAATTGAATCTAACTTGTTTGATGTTTCAGTATTTAATGTCAAGAAGTTTGAACTAATAGCTTTTGCTGTTTTAGTATTTTCTAAATTAAATCGATCCAACATGTGTTGACGAAATAACTTTAAGGTCAATTTCTTTAATCCACCCAATACATTTGAGTCTGGATCTTGACTCCTAGATATATTAAAGACCAATTGAAAGTTTAATTTCAAAGAAATTATAGTCATTGATACTTTTTCCTCATCAATAGAAAACAAAGTTGATGTAAGTTTGTTTTGTAAAAGATATGATACCTTTGCATGAACAACTTGGAAAAATACCCTAGCTTTCAAATCGTCATAATCTAAACATGAACATATTGAACTGCTTACCAAGAATATCTTTTCATTAATTGTAGTTTCCTCGTCATATGAAGAGGCATAAACCAAACTTGAAAGGATATCTATTGCCAATGAGGCAAATTCCGTGAAAAGTGTAGCAAAACAATTGTTTAAAATGTTTGTCACGAAATCTACTACTTCATTATACAATTCAGGTTTTGATTTTAGTCGTTGTTTATTCTTTTCTGAATGTAATATAGATTTGAAAAACACGGTTAAACTTATTTTTAATTGTTTTGAAGTTGCCTTTATCCAAGATAAAGTACGATGATCTGTTTCTGAAATTGAGATATTGACTTTCTCACTAGTTGCTATTTCATCAGTATTCCACACTACTTCAATATCTTTCAAATCCTTAACATCTGGGATATTTAATTCTGTATGAAGTTCAGTGTCATTGAATGAATTACAAATTATAAATGACAATACTTTTAGTATGCGTATGGTTAATTCACCTGGTATGTTTGAATTCTTGGAAGTGAATGTTGTAATGGAAGATACTATTCCAGGGAGAATTTGTGACTGTTGACTCGAAGAAAGACATTGAACAAGTACAAGTATTGTATCAAATGTGAGTTGCAATGCTTGAATCGATTCCTGTGAATTTGGGATTGTAGATTCAATAATATCCAATCCAATTGTTATAGAATTACTTAGATAAACAAGTCTATTCTTCTTGCCTTGAAAATAAGATTTAGTTAAGATTTTGGAAATACTAGATAATGCCAGGATGGAAGACAACTTGAATTGCAAGGGTTTCCCACTTATTGAAGTTTGTTGAGTTTTCATATCACCACTCAGAAGATATACCAACAACGGAAACAACTGATCTATTAAATCATAGTTTACATTAAAACTCCAAGAATTGTCAATTAGAAATCCAACAATGGTTAAAATATGCTGAGTAATTGAATCATCCAACTGAGGAAGTTTTAATAAATTTGAAATTGGATAAAATATATAATCAGAAATAGTTTCTGGTAGTCTGTATATGATAATTTGTTCTTGTTCCTCCTTTAAATGTGTTTGTAATGTAGATTCTAATGAAGTTAAAAGTGATCTAACTTTGTTAGAGTTTAGTTTAGATTCATTGGATACTTGAGATAACTCTACACAAATTGGTTTGATTTTGATGAAAAGTCGTTGAGCTAGTAATTTTGTAGCATCTCCACTTATATCATTTCGAAGAGGCAACATGTCATGCTAATATATGAAGGTGTACCTTGTTGAGCTTATTGATCTATAACTTGATTCAAATTTTATATCAGTCACGTGATGGTATGAAATTTACACTCACCTCAGTATATAATATCACCATAAAAGATCTTTTTTTCGTTTAGTTGAAAAATTTTTCAATTCTAAATCAATCCCATCTTCTTCTTAACTACTTTCAACTCATAATAATATAATTTGTATGTAACACTTACTCCTAAAACGTTGCCCCATGAAATAGACCTGTTGTACCCTAGTACAACTAGTTTAAACTACT
Organism: Spathaspora sp. UFMG-CM-Y285; assembly: GCA_002911495.2. NCBI lineage: Eukaryota > Fungi > Ascomycota > Pichiomycetes > Serinales > Debaryomycetaceae > Spathaspora > Spathaspora sp. UFMG-CM-Y285. Next base: position 619,712 of record PPUV02000002.1, read on the forward strand.
AATCTTATTACTTTTTCAATTACGAGGTATTTTGAATCAATATGTCTTTGGATTGCTTCACGAGATTTTGTACAAGGAACTCAAAACCTTTCAGATTCAGGTAAGGCAAGAACTTTACAGAGACTATTGATACCATATACTTCAGGTTAAGTTATTGACCATGCTCGTGACTCCATATTAGATTGGACACTCATGTGGCTATTGATTCTTTTTTGAAAAAGTTTTAGCTTTATACTAACAAATACAGAATACCAAAAATGACCAGAACTTCCGTCTTAGCTGATGCCTTGAATGCTATTAACAATGCTGAAAAAACCGGTAAACGTCAAGTTTTAATTAGACCTTCTTCCAAAGTTATTGTCAAATTCTTGACTGTTATGCAAAAGCATGGTATGTATATTTACTGGATTTTGTGAATTGGTGTGTGCTTTATTTCTTTTCTTTTTTTTTTGGCTCCGAATTGATAACTGGATGGATTGATCGGTGTTTAGTCCCTTTCTGTCTTTTAAGTATTCGGAAGAATAATTTGGAAATGCTTCTTACACGACGGTGATATCTTTCTAATTGTTTCAGTCGTTTACTTTTCCTTTACATTTTTTCTTTTACACACACTATATACTACACCTGTTAACAATACTAACAAATGAATAGGTTACATTGGTGAATTTGAATATATTGACGACCATAGATCTGGTAAGATTGTCGTTCAATTAAATGGTAGATTAAACAAGTGTGGTGTCATCTCCCCAAGATTCAATGTCAAGATTAATGATATTGAAAGATGGACTGATAACTTATTACCTGCTAGACAATTTGGTTATGTTATTTTAACTACTTCTGCTGGTATTATGGACCATGAAGAAGCTAGAAGAAAACATGTTTCTGGTAAGATCTTGGGTTTTGTTTATTAAAAAATTTTCTTCTCTATATATAATGTATCATTAGTTTATGTTAATTTAATTAGGTATTTCACAAATAAATGTGTTTTTGGTGAACTTTTGATTTGTAAGTAAAGAGTAAAAACAAAAAAAAAAAAATTCACCACTATCAAAACTGACTAAAGCAACTACACTCAATGTCAATTAAAGAAAAGTTAAGATTTGGTTGGCTAACAATAACATGGTCATTAAGAGTTGGTTGTGCAGTTCATTTGATCCACGATTATACTTATGAATTCACAGAAACAAGAGGAGAATCAATGTTACCTACTTTGCAAAATTATTTTGATTTTGCTCATGCAATAAAGAAATATAAATATGGAAGAGGAATAGAAATAGGAGATTGTATAGTGGCAATGAAACCTACAGATCCTGATCATAGAGTATGTAAACGAGTTACTGGGATGCCAGGAGATTTAATTTTAATTGATCCTTCATCTTCGTCTCCATTAACTAATACTGTAGCAGAAATAGTACAACATGACGGATTTAACAAGTATATACGAATACCCGAGGGTCATGTTTGGTGTACGGGGGATAATTTGAGTCATTCACTAGATTCTAGATCTTATTCTGCCTTGCCTATGGGTTTGATAATTGGGAAGATTGTGGGAGCAAATCATTTAGATAAAGGTGTTTTAGGATATCTTGATTTCAGACCAATTAAAAATACATTTATAGATGAAGATTAGATATCTATGTATATATAACTACTAATACTATTTATTTTTCTAAAGCACGATTAACAGCTAAACTTCTTAATACACGTACACCAAAATATACTCCGGCAATAGCCAAGAAAAATCCATAGAATAAAGTAGTGAATATGGATTGACCGAGATAATAACGAGCAAAATTTAATTCAAATCCAACAAGGGTAATCAAGAAACTAATATTGTATAATAATTGACCAGTGGTAATTCTTTTGAAAGATCTGGCAAATTCAGAACCAATAAATGAAGTCCAATATCCTAATAAACCAAGGAATACAACTCCAGCAGCACCACTAAAAACAATTGGGAATATTGGATTTATCGTCTTTTCTTCTGGTCTAAATTGATGATGAATTTCCGGTTGAATACCAATTCTTGGACTAGAAACGAATTTACTTGTTTCTTTCAAGTCAGAACTTGGTAATATATCAACCAATTTAGTATGTAAGTTACTAATTTTCGATCCAGCAATAATAATACTCAAAGTCAATTTATCCTTTGACTTTAAAACTTCAGGTAATTTAGCAACGTTGATTGTAGATTTAATTGAATTATCTGAGATTGTAGGGACGAAATGAGTAACTATATTAGGAGCAGATGCATCAGACAATGCTAAAACTATTTGTTCCGGTTTATTTGAAATTAAATCACTTTTTAAATTAATAATAATTGAATCCTTTGGTGATTCAATTGCTAGTTGTTGAGATTCATCATAAACCTTGTCAAATTTAACTACATTGTTATTGATTTTGATTGTACCTTTCACACCAGCAAGGGCAAAAGCAACAGCCAACAAATTGAGTATAGCAATAACAATTGAACACTTCATCTTGATGTCAATTGAACAACAACTGTATAAGTACTTTTTTTCAGTTGTAAACTTTGACGTGGTCGGTGGTGGTGAGAATGGGTGGAAAAAAAAAACTTGCCAAAGTACACACCCTTTTCACCACCATAGTAACCCTCACTCTAATAGTAGTCCTTCCAAATCAGTTCCTTCTTGAGAAGTGATAAGAGAAGTTATCAAAACGAATGTTCCTATTACTATTTGCAAAACAACAAATGCAGGAATCAAAATTAAACCTGAATTATGTTAGTAAATGCTTTGTTGGTTGCAAATAGAAGGTACAACATACAAATAAGAAAAAAGATTAATACAAACATGATCCCAATTAATCCCATAGTGATTGATGAAATTGCAAACATGGTTTAGTGAGTGGGTAAGATCTTGTGTTTGTTTTATGAGTGGTTTCTCTTTGATTGAAGTTGAAGTTTTACCTTTAAAATGAATTCGATTATAAATTTATCCTAATCAATTGTAGATGATTAATGTAAGTATATGTATGATATTAGATGTATGATATTATATGTATGATATTATATGTTCTTCTCTATCTACCACCAAACTGTCAGATCAAAGTGGTTACTTTTTATTTGCAACAAAATTGCTAACAAAAAAAAAAGACGCATTTAAAAACCGCGTTTAAAAACCCTGTCCAAATTTTTTTTCTCAAATTTGTTGCCATTCCTTTTTTTACAACCAAAGACTATGCAATTCCTAACTGCTAAAACTCTACTCTATGTTAGAGTGATTTTCCTTTTAACCATTTCCTTCTACCTTATTAAGGATCCCCTGGTTTTATCAACTGCTGGTTTTGTTGTGTTATTAGGTCAAGCAATGCAAGTTCCAGTTTTACAACTTGAATCTTCAAACCCAATATTGGCTATTGCTTCTATGTCATTTGCTTCTTTGGCTATGAGTGATGTTATCCCTTTACTTGCTGACAACGTTGTTTACTTTGAATCTATTGTTCCTATTAGAGTTGCCTGTTATTTTGTATTAGCTGGTTATACTTATATTGTACCTACATCAATTTTAAGTAATAGTTTGGTGGTTACATTTTCATTTTTTGAAATTTGGTTAAATTTCTTAATTTATAATAATTTAAGAGATGAAAAATATTATAAAATGAAACAATTTGTTGAAGAAAATGCTAGTGAAATTCAACGAGTTCAAGGTGAACAAGTTCGAGTTGTTGAACTAGACGATTAATTCACGATGAAATTTTGAATTGACCATTCCAAACATTCATCTATTTCATTAAAATCATTAAAATTAATTTGTAATACATTAGTTCCATTAATTTTATTTTCAAAATCAACATTATTTTCAAATTTGATTATCGTTAAGTTTATAATTAAATTAACAAAGATTTCATTTGTGGTTAATTCTAATTTAATTTTTAGCACTTGATTTTGAGTGTTGGTTAAAATTATATGAAACTCAGAAATTGGTTTTTCAATTGATTTTTGAAAAGGATTTCCTGATTTATTTTGTAAATTAACAAATTTATTTAATTGCAATTTAGCATGGGGGAATCTAGTTAGGATTCGAGTTAAAATATCATTCATATTCTTTAGGTTTAATTCATGTCTCATATTTCCTAATAATGGACGTAATATTAAAGGATGGGAATTAAATTGTTTCCATTTGGTTAATGATGTGGGGATTTTTTGTTTTAATTTAAGATTATATTTGTAATAACAACAAAGCATAAGTTTTAAATAATTTAAAATCAATTGACATTTGGTATTATTCATTGACGAAAATTCATTGATATTTTGATAATAATTACTTAATTCTTCTTCATTTAATTCATCATAAACAACCAGTTCAATTTCAATTATTTCCTTGTTAATCTCAATAATAATTTTATTAGAAATTATCGAAACATTATAATTTATTAACATTTTAGCTTCACGAGTTAATTGATAAAATAAATCTTCTTCGAACAAGAAGAACCTCGCAGTTTCAATATCATTTATAATATTGGTTTTACTTTTAGTAAAATCATATTGAAATATGGATTGTCCCGTAAGCATATAATCACCATCAATTTCACTCAAGATTCTAATTCGAACATATTTGTAAACTTTCTCGGTGATTTTGTTAGTGGCAATTGGATGGAAAGAAATCTCTCCTGTTTGATTATCTTTACGTAATAACGCCATTCCTTTATCATGAAAATTTGAACCAGAATCTCCATATCCATACATTACACCAATTGCTCGAGCATTATTCAAGGGGTCTCTAATACGAAATAATACTTCATCATTGGCCAATACTAAATTAATCATGTTCCAGTATCGTCTTTCTTTTAAAACTTGTTCGTTTAGATTTACACTTGATTCTCGAAATAAACTTGTGATTTTATTAAGAGATTCTAATTTCCAACCTTGACCAATTTTACTTGAATTGGCCTCTCTTGAAGTAGTTGTATCTGAGGACAATCTGTCAGAATTTAAAGAACCAGGTTTAACAAATTTAGATAAATGTGGTGATATGGTTGATTTAGCGATGTTTGCCTTAACTGATGACATCAACAAGGATACAAAGTCAAGTGATAATGACGTTTCATTAAGAGCACTATTTATATTCTTGGACAATTCCAACTTATGTTTATTGAATGTTTCTTGAGGATCTTCAATTTGTTCATCAATAACTCCATCAGTTGATATAATTTCTTGGTCTTCACTTTTAGAAATCCCTAATGAAGTTTTCTCAATTTCCTTCTTAAGTGAATCTTCAGTGACATTGACAAATGATTTTCTTTCAATCAAGATTTTAGGTATAAGTTCTTCGAGATTAAGTTTGTCTCTGTGAAATGTTAGTATTAGTTTATACCATGCAAGTGTGAAATTACGCATACTCATTCTGTATAGAAGGATCATTACGACCTTCAGCATATTGATCCAAGTTTAAATCTATATGAAAGCCCCCATTGGTCATTTTACAACTGATTGTTAATTACAAGAATGTGTGTTTATTTTTTTTTTCAGACATTTTTTACTTTTGTCTGGTTCGAGAAAAAAAATTGTCGGAGATTGCATTTCTATATATTGAACTACTTACTAATCCATAAAATCATCTAAATCTCCTTCTTCAATAGCTTTCAATAATTCAATTTCTTCACTTGGTTGAACTTCCTTTGTCGCATTTTCTTTATCATTATCATTGGGATATCTCATTGATTTTACACTTTCATTATGTAATGATAAACAAAATTTAATTCTTTGATCAAATTCAGTTTGAGGTAATTTTGTCGAATAAACATCTAATAATTCATTTGATTGCATATATCCCTTTTGATGATTAATTGTGGCTTCAATAACTCCATCTCTAATTGCCTTTGACACAATATATTCCGTCAGTTCTTCGGAATCTAGATGTAATTTAATACAAATATCCTTTAAAGAAATCTTGGAATAAGATAAGGAAATAATTCTAATCCCAGTCTTGATGACATTTTGACGTAATCTTGAAACTAAAGTAAAATTATCATCGCTTTTAAAACTTGATTCATATTTCTTTAAAACTTCTCCAAATAAATTTAAATCTCCTAATCTAACTGCTCTGGTAACATTAAAATAAGGTTCAAAATTATTTTCCTTAAATGTTTTTAATTCAGGAATATCTCCCATTAATAATTCAATAACAATACTTAATTTATTAGCACTTCGAATAAAACCATTGGCCAAATGAGTTTGTGGAGCTTTTCTTATAGCAGCAATAACACATTCATGTGCTGTTGAATAATCCAATTGTATAGCATTAATTCTTGCTAAATAATAATAATATCTTGCAACAAGGGCATTTCCAGCATTTTCAGGAAATTCAACTTTTTCCACTAAATTTGATGCTTGATTAATATCATGACACAACAAATAATTTCTTAATAAAAGAGTAATTATAGAAGCAGTAGTTTCTATATCATGTCTTAAAGTAGCTGTTCTTAATCCATATAATAATTCAGGACGAATTGAATATAAATCTCCTAACAATTCTTTAACTCGACAAACATAAAACCAAACTTTAGCTTGAATAAAATCTAAAGATCTTCTATTAAAAGATTTCATTAACCCAATTATAATATCACTTAATTCATTCAATTCAGTCAATTTTTCTTGATCTAAAAGATATACTTGAACTAAAAGATGAATATATAATTCAACTTCAGGAAATATGTTATTATTTTCGATATCCATATCGTCTGATTTTTCAAGAGGTTCACCACCAACAAATCGTAACAAATATTCTCTTGAAGGATGATTAACGGGATATAAATTGGTTATAATAGTAGGCAAAACTTTATCTTTGGTGGATAATTTCCTTCTTAAAGGACCTAAATCCCGGAATACTTTGGAAATGTATCGATTGTCAAAGGAAGATGCTGCTTTACCCAACAAGGTAAATGAAGATTCAATTTCATGAATCAAAGCTTGAGTTTCAGAATTTGAAACATTGACTTCTTCTTCGGTATCTTTCATAACCACATCTTGTTTGGTCTCTGACATATTTACTTGTAAAGAAATGTTGGTGTTGATGTTCAATTTTTTTTGTTTGGTCAATTTTTCGGTGTTGTTGCCACCAAAAAGATTTTCTAGTTTGAGACCAAAGGCAAAAATTTCAATGATGTCAATTGACAGAAGTTTTCCTTTGTGTGGTAGCTACAAACTCAAAAATAAGAGTAGCACCAGTATAGGTGATCTCACTGAATCTAGTTACTTTGCAAATCATTCATTGAAATGTTATTATATAAGCAAGTTAAATAGTAATTACGCTACCAATTCACTTCACTTACAATTGATTAAGGTTAGTATTTCCTAAACCGTGACCAGTTGAGTTATAAACAGTCTAGTTCAACTTCCACGTTCCAAGTTATAAATGTGTTCCTGGTTGCAAACCCTTTGTAGTCTTTTTTTTTGACACATTTCTCTCAACTGTTTAGTGGTCTGACTATCTCGTGGCTACGTAAACAATTGTTTTTACAAGTGACTTCCAGTTTACAGAGTTATAAGAGAATATAAGTGTATCTTCCAACTCTCTTGGCAAAGTTAAGCCTTCTCTATATGTGTGTTGAGTTATTTTTTCGTGTTTTGGTTTTTCCGCAGATTTCAAAACCAAGGCTACAAATAACTCCCCCCTCCCTTCCGTCACCCCACGCTGGTTTCTTTGCTCAACATATTTAATTGAGTTTCCTACTTCATTGTAAAGTCTCATTCATACCTTCAATTACTTATTCCATTACCAAAAACAATGTCACTTAAATTAGATCTTCCAAGTATTCCTGATCCAACTGAATTCATCCCTGTTTTCTCGTTTAATTTGAGACTTGCAGGAGATCCAACTCCAATTTTCAACGATCCTGCTTCAGATAAAGCATTGAGTTTAGCCACTGTTTCCCTGGGTGAAGTCAAAACCGTTGCTAACCCCTTAGGTTTAGAATTTGAAGTTGACCACATTACTGGTTGGGACGATTTAACTCTCAAAATTTCCGCTGCAACAAATTCATTAGATTGTAAATTATATGGTAAAACCCCAAATGGTGCTGGTGTTTATATTCATTATGGAGGTAAAGTTCAACTTACTGATTCTTCAATTAATGTAATCACTAAAAAGGCTCAAATTGCTTCAATTGAAGAAAGTTATGTTACTTGTAATCCAACTTTCACCTTGGATGAATCAGTTGAAGATAAATATAAATGGGTTTTAAAAGAAAATTTCTTTGGTAGAGGTAGATTTGGTAGAGATGATGAAGGTAATCTTTACGTTCAATATTATATCTATGTTATTCGTTAGAGTATATACAGTTCTTCTAGTTTCAAATCAACATATATATATATATGAAAAATTAATCAATGTTGGAAGCAACAACTATATATATAAAAAAAATAGAGAACTATCCTCAATTCACACCATCCACTCTCTACAGGGGCCAAGTAAAAAAAATTCAAACAAGAATATAACTATAGTAACATTAAGGGAAAAAAAACACGCAAAAGGGTAAATCTATAACCTTTAACAACATGAATTAGATTGATTTGAAGTTAATGACTCACCTCTCAAGTTTACATTAGATTTACCTTTAGCATTATTGGCATTTCCTGAATTAGTATTGCTAGTCATTTGTGCCTTAATCTGTCTTGCCATGGTATAAAATGCTTGTTCAACATTTGTTGAAGAAAGAGCAGAAGTTTCCAAAAATGGAATATCTAAAGCATCAGCAAATTCTTTAGCAGCAGTATATTCAACGATTTTCTTATCAGATAAATCAGCTTTATTACCCACTAATAATTTCATAACACCACCTGTGGCATAACGATCAATTTCTTGTAACCATTGTTTAACATTATTAAAAGATTCTTGATCAGTGACGTCGTATACAATAATAATACCATGAGCACCACGATAATATGAAGATGTAATAGTTCTAAATCTTTCTTGACCTGCAGTATCCCAAATTTGTAATTTAATTGTCTTTCCATCTAATTCAATAGTTCTAATTTTAAAATCAACACCAATGGTGGAAATATAATCAGGTGTATAAGTATCATCAGCAAATCTCAATAATAAACAAGATTTACCCACACCGGAATCACCGATCAATAATAATTTAAATAAATAATCGTATTCGTTGTTCATGGTTTAGATTGACACGTAATTAATATGTATAAAGGAAGGCAATGAAAGGGAAAAAAAGACTTACAAAAAAAAAGTATGATCGATAAGTTGTCAACTCCTCGGAAATTGGATTTGTTTTTTTTCTTTTGATTAATAAATATCACAAAGAAACAACAATGGATGAATCACGTGTAAGCTTTGATGAGTTGTATACGAAATATTAATATATTCCTTCTCTCTATAAGTTTGTGTTGAAGGAAACTTACTTGAAATGTGGTGAAAAGGGGAAAACAAAAAAAGAAATGGTGGTTCTTTTTTTTTTTCTTGTGGTTTGGACTGTGAAGGTGTTGTTGTCTAACATGCGAGTTTTTCTTCGTTTCGGAGCTTGACCATTTCGCACGACCCTTGATAAGAGAGTTTGTTTATTTTAGAGTCTAAAAGTTTAAATGACTATACAATCTATTTATTCAATCTTTTCAGCTTCATGAGCTGCTTCTCTTGTAGATTCTTTTCCTGTAGCTTTCTTTCTGGCAATCATAAGCATTTTCAGGAACCAAAAAACATTAAGAGAATCCAAGGAGAAATTCAATGTCAACATTGTAATTGGTAAAAATGCAGGAACTAAATGCCATGTAGCAAACATATCCAATGCAAGCATATAAATTGCATAAAAACCCCAAACTATACGAACCAAAAAGAAACTAACAATTAAACATAATCCATTAATAATAATAGTTCGTTCACTAAATGTTCCAGCAGGTAATTTTGAAGCAAACCAATTTATATTAACAAAGGGAGTACTTAACTCAAATGTTAAAAATGGTCCTGCCCAAGGTTGACAATAAGGAACTAACCCTGCACCAAATGCATAAGCTGCTGCTAATCCATGAAATAAGAATCCCAACCCAAATAGACTGAAATATTTAGTACAAACATAAATATCCCAAACAAAATACCCAAGAGTTACAGCACAAACCATACCTCCAAATGGTGTAGTTCCTAACAATGAACTTTCAGGATCATTTACTCGATTAGTCCAATGAAAATTGGATAAATGAGGGACTAGTAGACTAATTGAAACAACACATTGAACCATTGAAGTGACATGGACATCAAAATTAATTCTAGTTCTCTTGGGTAATTTCGTATAACCTGTGCCCATAATTCTTGAGAAAATAGGAGCAGATAATTCTTGTACAATCAAGTAGAAAATAAATGAACCGAGAATTTCATGCCAATGAGCAGCTACAAGTGATTGAGGTTCAGCTGGGAATGGTCTATATTTGGCAAAAGGATCTTCTGTACCACATTGAGGTAAATATTTAGTAATAAATGACATGTTTTAGAAAAAAAAGTAATTGCAAAAACAAAATATAAAAGTTCTATTAATGCTGGTATTAATATCTATATGTCCACAAATATGAATCAAGAATGTTTGATCAGTTTGTAATAATTGTGGTGAATCAATGTGTCAAAGAGTTTGTAATCAGAGTAAGAAAGAAAAAAAAATTGGTGTTGGGGTTGTGTTTTTTTCTTTGGTTGAAAGGCGTAGATTACCTAACTCGGCTAAAATACAAAACTATTAGGCCGATCGGATTCACTAGAAAAAAAAAATCTGGGTAGCTCCTATCAACAAGGTACGAAATTGTTGGGGGAATCATGCATGAGCGCTAACTCCTTGGATCTGATATGCCAAGGAGGGGAACCATTTCTTTTCTCTCTCGTAATACATCGTATTGTTGTATTAGTTATATTTGCCATAACCTGTACTCTGGCAAAGGTGAACAGTTTATGATCAATCTGCACTAGTTACATGATAAATCTAAGCTGCTAAGATTTCCACAAAACTTTAGTAACTATGTACAAAACTCAAAAGCTCTGATTGCACGCCTTACCAATTGAACAATAGACTAACATCCCGTCAACTCTTAGAACTTGCGAGAAGTCCACAAAATTGAAATATTGATGCCGTAGAATATGGCTTGGAGTGGTTTCTTTTTTTGCACTTTTTCTTCCACCACAGAAAAAAAATTTTTTTCAACCAAAGCATCAACACCAAAAATATAACAATGACCTATCTTTGTAACAATTTATATGGATAGGAAACATATTTTTGAAAAAAATAGGTCGTACCCGGATTCGAACCGGGGTTGTCCGGATCAAAACCGAAAGTGATAACCACTACACTATACAACCAATTTACATTTTTGGAACTTTATTCAGCTAGCCATTTGTGTTGAACGTGAACGCAAGGAATAATTAAATTCACTAGCATTCTTGAAGATATATTTCTTGAGAAATACAAGTGTCTACATGGAAATCATGACATCATCCCATAATAATTTAAATAGAAGATAGGGTTCAAATAAAGTAGCGAAACATTTATGTGAGAATGATGAGCCGATACAACACCTGTAGTACTCATGTCTTGTAATTTATATATTGACATAAATCACTAATTCGAGCCATTAGAAGACTAATTTGGTTGGTTCTTAGTTTGTATTGAAAATTTTTTTCTATAGTGTATCATTAATAGCAAGTTTTAGTTAGAAACAAAAAGCTGCAAAAAAGAAGGGAGTAATCCCAGCATAGACTTTTCAATGAAATTATTTAAAACATTCATCAATCATTCTTGAAGGTCAATGATGGGTATGCCGCATAATTTATAAACCAACATAACAAAACGTGGAAAATTATTTAACCATTTACAAAATCTTTTTCCTGTTAATGCATAGCAAAGATCTCACCACAAACCTTTGATGCAAATGTCAAAAAGGAATACCGTCTTTGGCTCACTTCAAAACTTCTTCAACACAAGAAGATCCATTGACAACTATGTTGATTACGCTTCTGTATTTAATCCATTTGTCTCATTGCCAGACGAAATACTTGAGCTAATATTTGCCCTTCTCGATCAAACGGAGGTTATAAATATTATAGCAACACATTCAAAATTTCATCAAATTGGACAAAAGAAATTGTTCTATTCAATTTATGTGAGAGGTATGATCCATTAAAAATCTCAACTAAAATACATACTCCGTTTTGCCTAAATTTCACTATTATCAAAGATCAAAATGTTATTGACAAATTTTTTCTTAAATGCAGGTTAAATATCGTAAAGAAAATGGTATTTTGCTTTGACCTCTTTGAGAGTGACAACGAAGCTTGTTTATACAAATGATGCCATATGAAAATGGCGAGTTAATAAACATTTTCTCCTTAATATACCCCCACTCCTGGAACACTACCGGGAATCGTTCACAAGGATATATTTTAGTGACGAAGTAACTCATCCTGTTTGTTTAGACTCATTGGAAGGATTTGATAAAATATGGCGGTTCCGTGATAAAAACTTATTGCAGGTGATACTGGTAAGATATTGAAAGATGGTTGTTGCAAATTAAAACTAGTTCTGTTTTATAGACGGAGCTACCTTATTTCAAGATAGGGAAGTGGCAATTATTGATTGCTAAGTTCCATAAAATATACATGGAAAAAAAAAATCAAAGTTATTGCAGGTTAATAGACTACTTTCCAAAGTTAAATATAAATGAGTCACAATTACATAAATCTAAAAAAACACATTTAAAGTAAAACTAACTATATTTAATAAAATAGTGTTCTTTATACTTTTTTTGTGAATTTTAAAAGATCCTTCAATTGAGAAGGATGTGTCATAATGTTCCATATACTGTACGATCAGTATCAATTCATATTGTTTCTTGCTACAACCTAAACACAATCTAATCTCATGAGACTTCTTAGCTCACGTAATCGTCATTCTCATGCTAAGATTTTTTAACCTTCTGGACTCTCTTTCGATGAATTTGTCACTTTTTTCATGCTTGTCTTTTATAGTCTTCAATTATATTGACATTCGTTTGTGCGATACATTTTTTGAAGAAAAACGTCTATAAAAACGACACAATATGGTAATTTCTGATATTGATGTATTTATACTTACTTGAGGAATGAATCCTTGAGAAAGGAATGACTAATATAGTAACATAAATTTTATAAAATTTATAAATAGAACAAACTCCAAATTATAGAGGGATTGAAGTCTCAATAATCAATCGTCCTCCCCCATCAAGAATAAACTTATCTCAATATTAACTTCCCAAACCAAGAAATCATTAACCATTGGTGCTCCTACTGGAACACAAACACCATCACCCACCCCAATCTAATCATATGCAAACCCGACTAGCACTTGAAGAACGACTCCCAATAGTAGAATTAACAATGAATAAAACCCGTTAGACAAATGCTAAACGAGTGCGCATAAGTGTTGGGATAAATAACAACCTGTTGTGTTCCAGTGGGCGTTAATGACTATATTAGTTGGTTTTTGGAAATAATATCATCAATACGTATTAGAATCAACACTTGATTTTTATCTTTTTTTACTTCGAGGTATTGAAATTTTCCTTTATTTATATTTGTTAATTTATAATATTGTTGATTTTAATAAGTACCTATTTTTTTGTTGATTCTCGAGTCAAGTGGCGAGAATAAGTAATAGAAATTTCCTGAATACTTTTCTTTTCACTATTCTTTCCATTTTCTTCTAGTTGCTCCAATAAGTGCAGAAATATGCAAAATCTATATAATTTTACACGAATCTTCCCAAAAAAATTAAAGCCCCTTCAATGAAAATAAAATTTTACTTTATCTCCCATAAACTAACCTCATCATAAACGGAGATCCAGAAGTAGTAGCTCCACCGCTAAAAATAGGAGCAAACCTCACTTTTCTCAAAATAATAGGGGATTTTCAATGAAAGACGAAACAAATGCATAAACAACTTCACACTTACATGTCATTTTTTGAATACAAGAAAGTGCCTGCGTAGCGTAATGGTTAACGCGTTTGACTTCTAATCAAAAGATTCCGGGTTCGACTCCCGGCGTGGGTTCTCTTTGCGGTTTTAGCTCAGTTGGGAGAGCGTCAGACTGAAGAGATTCAGTCAACAGTATAATCTGAAGGTCCTGTGTTCGATCCACAGAAATCGCATTGTTTTTTGAATATTGTTTTCTAGTATTATTGTGAGGCTGTATTTTTTTGGTTTCAGTGCATATTTCCTATTGTTCTACAATATCTCGCTTACAAGGTGAATACTGAAGATCATGTTAACTATATCTTGAGTTGGCACCCAATAAGGATAGTAGAATTATAAAAACTACCTCAATTGAACCCTGTAGATATTATGATTTAACCCAAGTGAAGTTCCTTTAGTAATCCCAAATGTGGATTTTACTTTTGTATAATTAGGCGAGTGAAGAAAAAAAGTGAAACAAAACATATAAATACTGATCTGATACAACTGTCTCTCTTGCCACATCACTCCTAATACCAAACCAATGCCGTTTCGAATACCATTTGCGTATCCCCATACCGAGAATTCTAATGTCAATTTGACAAAGTTGGTTTTGACCAATGAACTTGATTCAGTCAGAATAATTATAACTTTAGATGAAAGCAAAGGTATTGAATCAATCAAGAAAGTACACACAAATACTTTACAACCAATCAACGACCTTATTAACTACATTGAAAACCCTGATTCAGAAGAGAAACAAATATTTCCATTATTGGCCAGGATAGATCCTACTTTTAATCGATTGAAGTTAAATGTCTCGATAAAGCCAACACCTGGTTTTACTAATCGATCCTTAATAATTGTTAAATCTGCTGCTAATTCAGATGTACAAAAATTGAAACCTCACCTTTATAATGATTTTCCACTTGAGAATGCTGTTGAAATTTCCAAATTGGAGTATAGTAAACTACCTATTGATGCCAATAATGAAGATTTTCAAAGGATAATAATTAATGATGTGTTTGACAAATCAATTGTGAACAACTCAAACTTAACAATTTCCCTTTGGGAACATGATCCAGTATCTAATGATTACAATTACCTTTTGAAGTTTAGTTTGTGGGTGGATAAATATGACAAAGAACCAGAAGCCCAAAATAATCAGTTATTGAGAAGTGTGAACAAAGAAAAGCCTCGAGATTCAAAACTTTTCAGTTTGGGAGATTTTAGAAAAGAATTTAATTTTAATATTGAAGATGGTCCTGAATTCAGAAGATCATTAAGTGCCTATGAACTTTCTATTCCAAAAGCAAGAAAAGTTTATTCTAGTCTTATAGAGGATTTTAAAGCATTAGAGTCAAGTTTAAGACGACTAAATTCGTCGAAATTGAGAATTATTAATGGAATAAATTCATTACTTGATTTACATTCTAAATCATTACTTCAGGAATTTGGATTCAAGGATGATTTTGATAAAATGATCCAGTCTATGTTTGAACCATTTGAAAAGAACATAAAATTTTTCCTTACTGAGGTATGTAACCATGCCATACTTTTGAAGATTGCTCATAATTTATCAACTGATTTACATGATTTACCTTCTTTAAGCGCACCAGGGGGATCTTCAAATTCTCAAAATTCAATTGCTATAGAATTATTACAACGAAAGAAACAGTTTGAAAATGATTCAAAAGAATATTATAGTTGGCTTAATAAATACTTGTCGAATGAAAAGGAAAGACCAGAACTGAAATTACTCACAAAGAGGAAAGCTTTTGAAATTTCGAAATTTGAATATTTGAACCATCTAGATAAAATAACTAATAATCAATATGTTAATGGACTTTGGGAAGACCTTTTCAAGTTTATCAATTTAAAATATGATAAACATAATGCCAAGTTGCTTGATTTTATTGAATATAGAGATAAAAAGTTAAGTCAACAATTGATCGGAGAAAATTATCAACTTTATATTCATGCTCTATCAAGATTTAATAGTGAAAAATATCAATTCCGACAAATGATAGAAGCGTGCAGGACAAACGAAGAGTTGACCAATCTTATAAGGTTTAATAAGTTGAGTCACAATTCCCTGCCTCTGTCAACAGCAATGTCTACCACGGGAAGTTCTATCACAGGCACCAATGATTTTATAATAACACCAGAAAATATAGATTTGATCTTTTCCGATATCCATCCTCCACTTGAAACGTCAACTAGTGAATCAGAAATGTCGGGGATTTTATTCACTCTTGGCGGTCAAGGTAAACAGGGATGGCATAAGGAATGGGTGGTCTTAAGCAAAGGTCAACTCAAGGAGTATGCTGATTGGAGAAAGGGTAAAACTCCAATTAATAGACCAATTGAGATTGCCCTTTCTAGTGTAAAACCAATCACCTATGAGAAAAGACAATTTTGTTTTGAAATTATTACTTCAAGAGGCACTAAACATGTTTTCCAGGCTATCAACGATAATGAAAGAGATAAATGGGTGAAAACATTGTATAATGCTGGTCAAGTTGTCAATACGCAAAGATTAGAAGAGAGATTCCGAACTAATAATAAATTCCCTGACAAGAAAAAGAATTTGGGAAAACTTATTACTAATTTTGTTGAAACACCAGAAAATATTGGACGATATATTGAAAAACTTGTTGAGAAACCAATAATCCCTGGACAACCAAGAGATCGATCCGTTTCTCCAGTTTCAATTATATCGAGAGCACCCACGGTTTTAGAAAAGGACTATCTTAACCTAGTGAGGTCAATTCCTGAAAGTGATAACAATAAATGTGTTGATTGTGGGTCAACAGAACTGGTAGAATGGGTGTCTATCAATACATTATCATGTTTTTGTGTTCCA
The DNA here is from genome assembly GCA_002911495.2 of Spathaspora sp. UFMG-CM-Y285. Classification (NCBI taxonomy): domain Eukaryota; kingdom Fungi; phylum Ascomycota; class Pichiomycetes; order Serinales; family Debaryomycetaceae; genus Spathaspora; species Spathaspora sp. UFMG-CM-Y285. The sequence continues at coordinate 636,513 of PPUV02000002.1, forward strand.
TGTGCTTCTGGCCACCGGAATATTGGATCTCATATCACCAAGATTAGATCATTAAAATTGGATAAGTTTGAAAATGAAACTGAATTATTATTACAGTTTGTAAACAACAGACATGTTAATTCATTTATGGAAGAAAATATGGGCCCTAATGAAAAGATCAATGTCAATTCTACCAGTGAAGCTAGAATTGAATTTATTCGTAAAAAATATCTGGTAAAAAAATACAAATCAGTAATACCAGATATCAATAATAAATTAATTAAAGCTATTCAAAGAATCAATATCCCTGATGTTTTGAAATATACACTATGCGGAGGAGATATTAATATTAATATTCATATAAATATCCCCAATAGAAAGGATTATTTGTCTATAACATTATACGAATATTCATTGCGGAAGTTTATAGAAATTGAGGATGATAATTTAATGTGTCATCCTAAGAAACTATTTATAATTTCCGAGTTGTTAATCTTGAATGGATGTAAGATTGGGTCAACAAATGAAGTGAATTCAGATTTGGGACTAACTGAAGAAGCTATAAAGTATTGGAAACAACGTTCTTTGAAGTTGGGTGGAAGACTTTTAACGCCTTAATGTGTAAATCCGTAATGCTGGTACAAATAGATTCAATTGTCGCAAAAGAAAAAAAACATTTTCGCAGCAAAAAAAAACATCACATTTTTTTGTCTCATTTCTTTTCCACAAATACAGTTTATCTACATACTATACTTTTATTTCAAAATTTTAAGAAAAATAGAAGGCTAATGAATACAACATGAGTTTGGAGCACACAGATTTTGAAAGTCTAAGCAATGGATATCATCTTGAGAAATGTATTGGCAGAGGAAATTTTGGAGATGTTTATCGAGCTAAAAACATCAATACTGGGAATTTAGTAGCAATTAAAGTAGTATGTCTTGATGATTCAAGTGAAGATATGAAACAAGTAATTCAAGAAATTCATTTTTTATCAAAGTTAAGAAATCCATTCATTACTCAATACCTTGAAAGTTTTTTAGAAGGTTACAATATGTTTATTGTTATGGAATTTTGCGGCGGTGGTTCATGTTCTGATTTATTGAAATTTCAAAAACATTTAGATGAAGGTGTTGTTAGTTACATTATCAAAGGTGTCCTTTCCGGGTTAAAATATTTGCATTCGGAACACAAGGTTCATCGTGATATTAAACTGGCTAATATATTGTTGACTGGTGATGGTGAAGTGAAATTGGCTGATTTTGGAGTAAGTGGAGAAATTACCATGACTAAGTTGAAAAAGAATACTTTTGTTGGAACTCCATTTTGGATGGCACCAGAAGTTATTACAAGATCAAGGACAACAGAAGAAAATGGATATAATGAAAAAGCAGATATATGGTCGACAGGTATTACAACAATTGAATTGGTTACTGGATCTCCTCCATTATCTCAATATGATCCATTGAAAGTTTTATTTGAAATTCCCAAAAAAAGACCACCAACACTTCAAGGGTGTAGTTTTAGCGGTAATATAAAAGATTTTGTCAAGTATTGCTTAATTAAAGATCCTTCCAAGAGACCAAGTTCAAGCACTTTGTTACGTCATCATTTTATTACTCGTGGACCAAATGTCAGGGAAAGATTAATTGATTTAATCAAACTTAAGAACCAGCACATGGAACTGAAGATGAAAAAACCCCGTCATAAACTATCGTCAACAAGTGAAGATGATTTAACTGTATTCAACCCTATAGCTTGGAGATTTGACAGTGGAAGTTTAAATTCATTAGTGAAGATTCCTTCAGATGAAGAAGAGATTCAACCTCTTGTTCCGAAAAAGAAACAAAAACTTGAAGAAGAAGAAGATGAAGAGGTCATAATAAATGAAACTGAAATTGAAGCCATTTTACCACTGTCTCCCATAGTCCCAAAAGTTGCCAAAGACAAAGCATCTATATTATTTTATTGTTTGGATAGGGTATATCACAGAGGTAAAAATGAACAGACAAAGCAAACAGTGGAAGAGTTAATGCAGAGTATCCAACACTATGAAGAACAACAGCCAGGCTTATGCAATACAATTGTTGAAGAGTTTGAACATTTACTTGGATCTAAAACATGATTTTTATATAATTTTCTGTATAGTTAATTTTTATTCTCTCGGAAATAATCACCCGAAACCCTCCGGTTGCAAACAGCCAGAAAAAAAAAATGAAATTGTCAAAAAGCGCGTTCGCGCTAAAAAAAAAAACAATCACAATTTCGTGTCTCAGGGTTGGACTACGGCATTTACTATCTTGTTTCATAATTACTGTTTATATAACCTCTTTCACTGTTAAATACATTTCCCTTTCACTCAGTTACATGTCTCTTTACTATAACCACTGAATTTCCTTTACCATTTCACATATTACTTAAAAGCAAACCATTCATATGTCCAATAACAATAGTTCAGAATCAACATCTAATCTGATACACCCTGAAACACCACGAACTTCTAGGAATGCGTCAAATGGAAACCATGCTCCAACTCCTTCATTCACATTTAGTCTAGGTTTCCTGCCTGCATTTAGTTTCAACTCACCAATTTCAGCAGTAACTCCAAGTAAAGTGCTCAATATTTCAAACAATCTAAATCGAGTAGTTAAACGTCACCTAGATTCAAATAGAGAATTCACTACCCCCAATACAAAGACTCCAATTAGAAATCGATTTTTGGATTCCCTAACAAAGGCAAGAACCCACCTGCCGCTCGGAAGCAAAGTGGAAAATGATTCTAATGACCAATCTGATGACGAATTATGGACCACACTTGATAATGACGATACGTCACATGGAAATCTCACAAATATGACAACAATTTCCCATAATGACAACGAAGATAAGAAAAATCAAAACTTTCTAACCCCTCATAAGCTTGTGTTGTCTACTGAAAAGAAGGAAACATCAAACGATTTGAAACCATCACTACTCCCCAACAAGGAATCCGAAGTGAATCTAGGAAAATCTCCTCCTGAATCAGTAATAAAACAACAAATCAAACGTAGAAAACTTTCAACTGGTATTCACGATTCTCCAAACAACTCTGTAGCATCCCAAATTGATTCAATGGAGTCTCCGGTTACCCATAGACAAATTCCAATGAATTCAGCAAGCACTGAAGTTCTTGATGCTGCATCGGCTGTTTTGGCAGCTTCCAGTAGTCAGAATGAAGAAAAAGTATGGTACCCTGAATTAGATGATGTATTAATCAAATCATTTTTGAAATATCGCGAGTTTAGAGAGAATCAAACAGGATATAATTCTAGCACAGTGTTGAAAAATACTTCTCAAAATAAAGTATTGTCGAGAATGTTACTTAATAAAACTGGTATATTAAGAACATCAAAACAGATTTCTTCTCGATTATTCAGATTATCAAAATCAAATCGATTGGACAAGAAAAAGAAGGGTAGTGGATCATCAGTGAATATGCCTTCTTTGGCTGAAATAGAAGAACTTATACTGACTCCGTTGGAACAATTAGTGGAATCTACAAAAGAAAATAGAATTATAAATGAACATGAATTCAACGCACTTTTGTCGTCTTCACCTGGAGATGACATTTTAGAAGAGAATTCCTTATATCTGTTATCATTAACTAAATTTAGTTTACGTTTCAAGGCTAAATTTAATCTGTTGGAAGACCATACATTTGCAAGATTTAATGCAACTTCAATATCCAAGAAATCAAGTCAAGCAATTCAATCTTTGGTAACCAGATATAAACTTGACGCAAAAATCCTCAAAAAGCTTCATGATCACAATCTTCCTGTGTGGCTTTTGGAGCATGAAATCAATGCAACCATCAGTCGACAGAATATTACTACATCTACTCCAATGTCAGCGTCTCCAGGTGATCAGTTTCAATATCCTATGAATTTAATGAATGGTCTGTTTGAATCGTATATGAGAGTCAAAGCATCAAGTTTAGATTGTAATAAGTCATTCTTGAATTGGAATATCTACACTGAAGTTTACAAGGGAAATAGTAGATTGTTTGAAGCAGTCGATATAATTAATGGTTATTTCGATGAATCAACAAAATCATTCACATTACAAATCCCGTTTATGCGAAGCTTTCTTTCTGGCTATATCAGTTATCTTGTAAATGGAGTTTCAATGATTACACCTGAAGATAATTTGAGAATAGTTCAAGTGATTTACAACAACCAAGGATCAAATTCCTGCAAATTTGACAGCGAAACTTCAAATATTAGGGGGTATATTGTTCATCAACTCGACATGGGAGGTACTATGGGGAAATCCATGTTAACTGAGATTAATATATCCGATGACCATGATACATCTGATTCTATACAAGATGACAATGAAACTGTATTTGTTGGATCTTCACCATGCAAGGATTTATCGCCTAATAATTCACAACCTTTTGATACTCCACAAAAACTGAATTTACGAATTGATGTTAATCGAGCCAATGTTAACGCCGTAATGAATTCGGGACCCAAGACAGCTCCAGTCATTTACACTATGCAAACTTTCAGGAAAGGTTTGCCAATGAAAGGACCACCTCGTCAACTTCAACAAAATTTAGCTGCTATTAGTGAAACACCAATGGTACACTCAGTTCCAATGCCAAGTGTGCCACAATTTCAAAATCCAAATGTCATGCCTTCAAACCCGTTTAATCCAGGAAACACATCGTTTTCCGCTTCGTCTACACCATACATGAATGCACCACCAACTTTTAGAAGTCAAAGTGCTGGTGTTATTCAATGGGATTCTGATATGTATACAGAGATGTACTCGGGACCAACCAATACTTCATTTTTGCCCAAACAAGGACAATTTAACCAAAGTATGCCCTCGCAAATTCCAATGCAACAATATTCTCAGAAACAAGTACAACTAGCCCAATTTAATCAATTCCCAGTACCATATGACTTTACTAATCCCCAGCAGATGCCACAAATTCCTCAAAACTATATAAATCTTGATACAAGTAGATTTGGTGGAATGGGCATGCCAACCTTTGAAGTATCCAATGTGAAGCTGGGTAATAATGGAGACAACATCCAGAATAAAGAAAATATCAAACCAATGGAGATCAAATTTGGTCCTATTTTAGAATATGATCCTTCCAAGGATACAAAGAAGATACAACAAACACAAAAAGTGTCAAAACAACCTATAGGAACAAGTACATTTTCGATAAACCCACCTGTTAGCATTTACAAACCTAACAAAAGGTGAACATTTCCAAAGTCTAACGAACTTTTGTATCTCACAGCATTTTTTATTTTAGTTCTTTTATTTTTTGTTATTATATATGTATTAATTGAATTGTACAATTTATCTAGTTATTAGTTGCATGTGTTTATATGCAGGAACATTTTTTGGTAACGAGGACATAAAACCGTAAAATGTCGCAAAACTTTATTTCCTCCTCTAAATCAAGGATATCAAGCTTGTTACTCCCAATTACATCAAAATGCTGGCAGAATCATCTACAAAGTCCCAGCAACAACAACTGATACCCAATGGTAGTGCTGGCACTGCAATGGCTCAGGGACGAAGCAACAGTTCCTCCAGTGGAGACGTTATGGGTAGATCCCCATCTTCCGAAAGACCAGCCCTAACTCGTCAATTCAAATTAATTTCCGTCAACTTTAAAGAAGCTGCTTTAGATAGTCCCAGTTTCCGTGCTTCAATGAACCATTTAGATATGCAAGTTGATAATATAGAGAAATGGCTTATAGCTATATCCAGTTCAATTAAGAAAATCCCTCGTTATGTTAACGACCTTCAATCATTTTGCAATTCATTCTTGGAACATTTGACGCCTACATTTTTACAAGAAGGATTGATTGATCAAGAATACACTGTACCTGCACTTCATACATCTCTAGCGGGACTTAAAATGGTATGGGGTTTGAGTTTTCAAGCACTTGCTGTGAATTTACATGTCTTGGAAGATATTGATACGTTTATAAATAATGAGTTTCCACGATATAGAGAACTTAGAAAGAAATTTGAAGCACGCCAAGCGAAATATGATAAATATTTGAGTGTGTATGTGTCAACGCCCAAGGCCAAAGAAACCACTATGATAATGGATGATGCTCAAGAACTTTTTTTGGTAAGAAAGGAATATATCCATGTATCGTTGGATTTGATCATTGAATTGCAAATATTGGGTAACAAATTGAATAAGATATTTGTTAATATGAATACAGAATTGTTTCGAAGTAAATGGAATATCTTTTCTTCCTTACATCTGGATACCAACTTTCGGGACCAGTGGGAAAAGGTTCAAAAAATTCAATATTGGAATGATTCTTATGCGGTTGCTATTGATAAATTAACTCCTGACATGTTGGCAGCTAGAGAACAAGTAGAAGAAGGTTGTCATATCCAATTCCAACCCTCTTTGGTACCTGATGACTATAGTACATTCGCCATAAATGCTAAATCTTTAAGTGAGATTGATGAACAAGGAATTGAAAAACATGGGTATTTATTTATGAAGACTTGGACAGAGAAATCTTCTAAACCAATTTGGGTTCGTAGATGGGCATTTATAAAAGGGGGGATTTTTGGATTATTGGTTCTTAGTCCATCCCAAACATTTGTTCAGGAAACAGATAAATTGGGGGTTTTATTATGCAATGTCAAGTATAATCCTAATGAAGATAGACGATTCTGCTTCGAAGTTAGAACAAGTGATATTATTTTGGTTTTCCAAGCAGAATCTCTTGTGGAGTTAAAGTCTTGGATAAAGGTTTTTCAGAATGAAAAGAATAGAGTATTGAACTGTAATGACGATGACATAATCAAGATCGCATCAGGTAGGTATCCTCCTATAATTTTGGAACTTGCTTCAACTATTAGTACAGTTATAGACCGTGAAATGACAAACACCAGAATAAGGAATACTGAAGGCCAGATCATTACTTCCAGTACCTTATCAACTCACATAGAAAAAAATGAAAAGTACTTTCAGAAATATATTTATTTTCAAATTCCCAGAATACGTCCTCCATTTATAACTGATACAACAAAGTCATCAATAATTGCTTATAGTCTTACATCAGCCACTTCCCTACCAACAGCATTGACCGCCAATATCTGGGGTTCAGTTAATTGGGGTATTTATTATTTGCATGACTTATTACAAGAAGGAAAGAATATCGGCACGTATCGACTCGAACCTGATCAGGAAATGATTGAATTTCAGGAGGAAAATCTTGGAAATGGGATATATCATCCAAGCTATTATCCCAAAGACCTTGTCAGTTTAGATATTCAAATGAGATCATTGTTTGAATCAGCAATTGAACCTGGAGAATATTGTATTCTATCATTCAGTTGTATTTGGTCCCCGAATTCCTTGCAAGAGCTCGGTGGTAGGTGTTTTATAACAACCCATCGTATGTACTTTTATATGCAAGCATTGGGATTTATTGCCTTGTTTAAAGGGTTTGTGGGACTGCTTGTGTCAGTAGATTATGCTTCGCAAAAACAATATGATTTGTTGAAGATTTACAATGTCAATGGAATTATAAAAATGAAGCTATTCTTGGATGATGGGAAATTAATCAAGAAAAAGTTAGTGTATATAATTAATAACGTTGCCAGTGATAAACCCAAAGCGCTAAAGGAAGTGCTTGCAGCATTAACCGAAATTGAAGTTCAAATTGCCAAAGAAAAGGAAGAACAGATTCAATTGAAAGAAATTAATCAAATATCTAAATCATTACCCAATGGTAGTGGAAAGAAATTGATTCTCGGAGATGCATCATCTCTCGCTCCTGCTGTCGAAGGAAAACAGAGTATGCATAAAGTTGACTTCAGTGATGAGTATTACCTAATTGGCGATCTGACTTATGATTTGCCACCCAAGGCAATGTTTCACGCATTATTAGGAGACAATTCCGCTATTTTCACGGACGAGACAGTTTTTACAATAAAGGAATATTATATTAGAAAGCCATGGAGAACATCATCTCATGGTACTCTCTACCGAAATCTTAATGTGCCTGCCAGATATGGAACCAATCTTGGAGAAGTTCATATCCTGCAAGAGATTGATCATATGGAAGATAATTCTTACTATACATTTACATATTCTCGATCAAATTTTGCGTTTTTCTTTGGTCCCAAATTTTCCGTTGTATATAAAGTGGTTATTGTCAGTGTTGCTGGAAAGCGTTCACGAGTTTTATTCTATTGTCAAGTTATGTTTGATCGTGATACATTCTATACTTGGATCCTCAAAGGTATTTGTTTGAGAACGGATATGCGTCAAACGGGAAGAATTGCGAAACGACTTCAAGAAGTTGTTAAAGAAGTCGGTACTCATGGAATGATTGTTAAATCGATTTATCTATATGGTAAATTAAGCCATACTAATGAACCCGAGGAAGAATTACCTGACGCATTGGTCCAGTTTGGTTTCAATTTTGTCGCTAGGTATTTCCTCACAAGACTTACCCATAAAACTATATCATTTTTCTATAATACATTTTCAACTATATGGATGTTATTAGGTAAGTTTTTGGAATCTATCAGGATGAATCAACTCTTACTTTTTGTTATATTTTGTTCAACATTGCTAAATTTGTTTTTATTTGGGAAAACGACTAGTAGTTACTGGACAGCCAAGAAGGCAGACCAGTTGGCATTTGAATATGTCAATAAGGATCCTATTGTTTTGCAACGATCAGTATATCTCAAAGATATCCAAGACCATGTCAATGGTTGGAATGTAAGTTTTGAGAATTCAAGATTATTTAGCTTGTTCAAGAATGTCTCATTTGTTCAAGGCTTTACCCCAAGTTGGACGGAGGATTATTTTGATGATAATACTAGAGATGTAGCGAAACGATTGAGGTTATCTTATCAAGAAATTGGGATTAAGAGACATGAATTATTAGTCAAATTAAATATTTTAAACGATATGGAGAGGGAAATTGCCAAGGCTGAATGGAACAACTGGTTAATGAGTGAAGTTCAAAGGTGTGACTATTTAAAGGAAAATATTGTAGATAAGTTAAACCTCGATACGGAGTTGATAGAAGGAATTGAGACAGTGATGGGATTCTGTAAAGAGTGTCGAGAAGCGTTGGCAGGTTTAATATAGATGGATTCTTTTTTTCATAATGTACATATATCAAAATCCTTTTTTAGCTAGGTTATTTGCAATCTCCAAGTATAATAATATAGGATTGAAAGGGGGATCTTGATTAAACATAATCTTATTAAAAGTATCGCGGGCGTTATTTGTCCAATTAATCAAATCTAAATGATCCACTTCATCAAATGTACCCATATATTGACCCCATTGAGAACTAGCAACACTAACCAAACCATCATTATCAACCAAGCTTTGAAATTTTGATTCAATTTTATTCAGTTCTTTTTTGGTTTGAATTTTATATTTTGTAATCAACCAAGTCAAATAGAAGTAATTGTACCACCGAGGATTGAATCGAGCTCCATATGAAAAATACCCTACTTCAGGATCATCCAATATTTGCTTGTTAAATACTTCCATATTGGTTGTTGTCATATCAAAAATTGACTTGGGCACAAGTTTAGAGAGTACTGGGTTATTCCCCACAAGATCTACTATAAAATCAGCACATTCTGACCCATGATGAGGTGTAGATATAGTAGTCAAGGATGAAATTTTGTAAGTGTTGCCGTTGTTATGTAGCTTTGAGATTAAATAACGACTATCCAATCCACCCATTGAATGACTTATTAAGTTTAATTTGATCGGAGTGTTAATTGATTGTTTCTCTTGTATTATTTTGCCTCGTTTATTAAGAAAATGATGGAGATTAGTTGCTCGACTTTTAATATCGTCAAATGCAGGAACTCTTGCTATTAGAACTTGAGATCCGATATTTTCAAGGGCAAATTGGATTCCTCGCCAATATTCAAATTCGAGTATGCCCTTGGAGGAAACTTCTTCTAGTTCTTTTGTTTTGCTATTTGTAAATTCACCTGGTCCAGGTATCAACGTTAGTTTGTCAAACCCTGAGAATCCATGGCATAGAACAATGGGATTGGTGGGTGCTAAATAATTGTTTAGACGTGTTTGTTTCAAGAATTCTTGAGATTCTTTATATATATCGAACGCTTGATAGAACGTGGTGAATCTTCTGGTACTTATATAGATCAATTGAAAGTTCATACCTTGAAAGCATGTGTTAGGTGCCCTTATTGAAAAAAAAAATCATAATCATAATCTATATATAGGAAGAGAAAAAATACAACACAAAATCTAAAGACTAATCAGTTTCATCATCATATCTTTAACCGAGCCAAACATATTAACCGACCTCATTCCAATACCTCTAGCAACAACTAAGGGATAGAAATCCGTAGAAAATAATTTATGCATTTTATCACAAACCCCAAGCATAGCATGATTTGCTGGCCAGGCATTAGCAAAATAATTCTCTAAAACAAGTGTAGATCCAATATCTAATCCTCGATCAACACCTTTCTCTAATGCTTCGACTAGATGAATAACATCAGATTGACCCATATTTAAACCTTGACCTGCTAAGGGATGTATGGTATGGGCAGCATCACCTACTAATGCCACTCTTGGTGCTACATATGTATCAGCATGAGATAACTTCAAGGGGAATCTAGCACGAGACCCATCAAGCACGGAAACTGCTGCAGGAGGGTATTTTTCATCTAAAGTTTCTTCAGGAACTTGAGACAATCTCCATTGAATTTCTTCAACTACTGAGAAATCATCGGGGTTTGCTTTCAATAATCCATAAATATATTTCAAATCTGTTTCCTCTAATATCATAGCTGCTGTTACAAGATGTGGGAAAATATCTTTATTTGTCTTAAGAAGAATTTCCAGTAATTCTGGAGTACTAGACCACACTATAGTTGCATTATCTTCTGCCAATGGTAAAATTGCAAGGGGACCTGTAGTCAAGAATCTTTGCCAACCAACTGCTCTAAAATCTTCATATTGTAATTTTACAGTTGCCACTACTCCAAATACATTATATTGCCAACCTCGGGATTCAATTTGGGCATATTTACGAACAGGTGAATTATATCCATCGCATCCTACCAAAAGACGAGTTTGAATTGATTCACCTGAAGACAATTTCACAATTGGCCAATCCAATTCTCCTGTGCCTGGCACTTCATCAATTTCATTTAGATCGTGGTTTTCTAAATGCACAGGAACTGGATTTACAATTTCAACAACTTTGGTATTATCCTTGATGGTAGTATCTTCAACTGCAAGACTTTCAACTTTGGCTAATAAAGATGCTTGAATGTTGATATTTTCAATCATGGCAGCAAGAGTATCTTTCCCAATTGAATTAACATCAAATTCAACTCGCGAATCTGCATCTTGTCCATCATAAGCAATAATTCCTTCATATCTTTTTACTCGATCTTCATGTACGAAATCCCAACTACCAATTTTATGTTTCATATAATCAATGGTTTTTGGAGTAATCGATACACACCGGTTGGTATAATTTTCAGGTGGATTGCTAGCAAATTCTCGAACTTTATCTAAACTACTTCCTTCAATTAATGTGCATTTCAAATGTTTTGTCTTTGGTGAATTTTTCAAAGTGGTTAATAGAGATAATCCTGCTGGTCCTCCACCAATGATAACAACATCTTGAAGTGCAGAAGGACTTGTAGATGTAGCTGATCGTATTACTGACTTGGAGAAACACCTTACTGATCGAGAAAGCATTTGGTTTGGGTACATCTGAATTAACTTTATATCCCTACAATTGCACCACCTTTTTTTTGTCAGATTTTTCAACTCGCTCAATTATACGACAGAAACACTACAAACATACTCTTTTAACCATAACCATTAAAAACAATTACAAAAGTATTAAATATCTATAAATTTCAGCTCTTTGGAATATTTTCCAATTTTACTTTCCCAGTTTCAATCCAATAAGGATCAATAAGCTTTTCTCGTTCCTCATACATAACCTTATAAGAAGTCTTGATAGTTCCATCACTAACACCTGTTTTATCAGAAATCTTAGAAGGTGCTAAATCAGCACCAAATACTAGAGCTGCCATATAAATCACAGTTGCAGCAATGGTAGTAGGAGAACGACCAGCAAGAACGCCAACTTCTTTACATCTTCTAGCAATATATTCTGCTCCATTAGTTACTTGAGTATGTAACCCTAAATGAGAACAAAATCTTCTAATTAAATCTTCAGCCGAGGTTTGTGTAGTTTGAATATTATCTTGACTGAAATAAATTGCATTTGTTGGATTTGCTGCATTCTTTTCTCGAATTACTTTATCCATAATCTTGAATACTTTACCAATTTCTTTCCGAGGAACATTAGTCAAAGCCCAAATTTCTTTAAAGGATCGAGCAACTTTTGCCTTTCTACATCCAATAAATATTGATGCTGCCATTATTGACTCTTGAGATTTCCCTCGTAATGGTTTTTCATCATATACCATTTTATATACTTCTTTAGCACCATCTTGTACGATCTTCGGTAATTGATAACCATCACACATTTGCAGGATTTTTTGATATGCTGCTGCCAATGCATTATCTTTCTTATCTACAGTATTTTTCGAATGGGCTCGATTTAATTCTCTTCCAGCTCTACTATTCTCCGGTACATAAGAAATCATGGTTGACAAATCTTCGGTATCTAAAAGTGGATTACCAGCATCACCTACACGAGATGGATCATCACCATTTTGATCGTCATTACTAAATGTTCTCCATTCAGATCTAGTATCAACCACTCGATCACTCAACACCAAACCACAACTTCCACATACGATATCCCCTTCACTAAACCTCTCAATTAAGTCTGGGGGAAAAATCTTACATTCAGGACAGGTAAGCGTGACGTTTAAATTGGGCCCCGTGAATTGATCTTCAATAGTATTCATGGTTCCACTTGGTGTCATTGTTGGGTATTACAGGTAAAAGCTTATAATGCTATAACCACTGGTAGAGATGGAAAAGAAAAACTCCTATGTCGTTGATTACACTTGCTTTTGTAAAGTGCAAGTCGTATTAATTATTTGTGTGAATTAGTAAGCACAAACAATTGCTTGATATATATATGTACGCCAATATAAACTAGACGTGGTGTGGTTCTATTGTAGGACTCGAATTAACGGCACAACGGAACTTCTGATGATGAAGGCAACGACACTTGAATGCAAAAACCCAAACACGCTCTAATCGCTGAAAGAAAAGTTGATATGTTTTTGAAGGCTGGTTTTTAACCTTAAAAACATGAAGGGAAAAAAAAAAGAAAAAAGTCATGTAAAAAATTGTTTTTTCCAACGCCTTCAAAAAAAAAAATAATGAAGGATGCGAGGTTCGAACTCGCGCGGACACTGTCCAGTAGATCTTAAGTCTACCGCCTTAGACCACTCGGCCAACCCTCCAATTTTTACTCAAAAATGCTTGATGGTTTTATGGCTGGTTAGGGAATCACATTTATTTCACGTGATAGAAAGTTGCAATAGTTCTTTATATTTGATCATTCATTAGGGCATATGTATTGTAAATGGTGTAAATTATGATAATATGGATGATTAAATATTAAAGAATATCAAAGAATAATAAAATGTAGTAAAATACTGTGTAAACTTTTATTTCTAGTTTTTGGAAAAACTCCTTAAAAATTATTTACTAGAGAAAGACTAATTGTAGTGAATTCATGCTTATAGAGATTTATATTATATTGCTCTCGATAGATCTCTGAAATAAAAGAGAATCGCTTTGCAATCGCAAAATAAAAACCCTGATACGACCAGCGCAACAATCTAACTACTCTAGCGAATTACTTCCCACGATATAAACACATCCAATTCTTCACCATTGAACCACTGCTTTATTTTTAGATTATTTAAGTTAATTTCATCACCTTCTTTCAATTGCAACAAACTATTTATTTTCATCAATAACACCACTTCTTGTTGTCGAGATTGTAAATCAATTACCTGTGTCATTATCATGAATTTATCATCAGAAGCAATACTAACAATTCTATGTGTAGGAATAATGGATTTTCGTAATTCAGGAGTAACATATACACATTTATTTAAATTTGAAATTATTTCATTTTCAATTGGTTTAAGTTGGACATGATGTGACCCTTGTTTTGTCACCAATTTAGATATTTCATTTTGAACTTTATGTGTCTTATACCAATCAACTACACTTTTCATATTTGCCACACACTTGGTAACTATTGGATCTTCCACGTCAGTAGAAGCTTTCCTTATCTCCTTGTCAATTTCTACAAACTGATATTGGAATCCTCTATTATCCAAAACTTTGAATTTAGTCCGAATAGTTCTTACCAGAAATTTCTTGGGTGATTCTTTGGCGAAAGCTTTGTTAAATTTGTTTAGAATATCTTTAGAACTAAGTGGTTTATTTGTGGTTTTTGGTTTCTTGAATTTATTAATATCAGTAAGATTCTGTAACGCTAGTCTATTCTTGTTGCTGGGATCAGTTTTCCCAGAAAGCTTCCTGTTTTTCATTCGTTCAACATTCAGGCGATATTTCTGTTCATATACTTGAAATGAATCCATGGTGATGAAGAAAAAGTTTGTAAAGAAATGTTTTACTTGGAATAGGCGCAAAAAAAAATATCGCGCGTACAGAACACGAATCTTCAGCTCGGAGATAACGATTTCTTTTTTTTTTTAAAAAAAAATGAATAAATAATAAACTATCTATGTAACTGACTTTCTTCCGACACGGAAGAACTTTCCAAGATGTAATGAATGTCTTCGCTTTAGTGGTTCCTCACAATCGCTTCGTTCTTGTGAATGGGAAAAACGCGGTAATGATAAACTTCGATATCCTAAAGAATCTCTTCGACTTCGTGATCTCCCTGTAGGATTGGACTTTGCAGTATAAAGTTCATTGGTTCCAGCACTATTTTCTACCAACTCACTGGTGTAAGGATATAATGGGGCAAAACCTTGTTCTTCAACTCGTTCAGCCTCTTGATCAAATGCTTCAGCATAAGTAGGCACTTTTGATAGGGTTTCTGCATCAAGTGTTTGCACAGGGGCTAAACCTACTTCTTCATCACTATCTATACTACTATCATCAAATTCTGGCATTGTAACATATTGAGAAAGGTTTAATACTGAATTGTCTGGGGATGAGAGAGGACTCGTACCTGGAGGTCGTTGTTGAACTTGTTGTAAAGGAGATTGGGACAGATTCATATCATATTTCTTATCAAATATATGTTGTTGATATAAAGGTGGTGCCATTTCTTCACGATCAAGATCAACTTCATTATCAGATTCTTCTTCATTTTCATCTTCAATAGCTACACGCGCACCAGGTCTAATTTCGCTTTGACCACTATTTTTGGGAAACAAAACTTCTTCTAATCGTTTATTAGGAACAAATGACCCCCGTGAATCCACATCATAATGTCTTCCAACAACAAATCCCGAATTAGCACTTATATACACCGAAACAGGTAAATTTACTCTTAATTCACTAATATGACCCCCGGGGTTTTTAAATTTGATTAATATTCGTAATCTATGTTTAACAGATATCATATGATTCTTAAGTTCACAACTTTGTGTTAATTCACGTAAATTATAAGGTACTCTATAATGAGTTTTAATTACCCATTGTTCATAATCAAGTTCTTCCATTCTTGGTATACTCAATTGTTGTTTGCCAATAATTTTTTCATAATCAGGAGAACGAGTATAAGGTTGTAAAGAATGCTGGATACGGAAATGTTCAACAATACAACAACCAATTGCATGTAAACTCAATCCTTTTATCATGGGTACAATAATCACATTTATAGGTATGGTTGAACCTATAGCTA
Source organism: Spathaspora sp. UFMG-CM-Y285 (assembly GCA_002911495.2). Classification (NCBI taxonomy): domain Eukaryota; kingdom Fungi; phylum Ascomycota; class Pichiomycetes; order Serinales; family Debaryomycetaceae; genus Spathaspora; species Spathaspora sp. UFMG-CM-Y285. The sequence goes on from PPUV02000002.1 coordinate 652,388, forward strand.
TTCCCTTTTTCGTCATATTAACTGTATATTGCATTTTGTTAGGCCAAGTATTATGAATTTCTATACTTTCACAAAGATTAAAATTTTGCGGATGTAACGTTCGTATAACTCGAAGATATTTACTTGTTGATTCAGTTTTTTCAAATCTCCCCCGTTCAATATTGCAATGCATACGATAACGTAAACTACATGCAGACAATCCTTCCACAGTCTCACAAATATCTGTTGGTAAATATATTTTAAAAGGTAAACTATAATTACCCTTAGGTAGTAAAAATGTTTGCTGATTATTATTTTGATCTTTAAATGGAGTTCCATCAAATCCACTTTGTGGTGCTTGAGGATCAGAACTTTGTGCTGGTAAGGATTTTGTTCTAACAAGTGTTGGCATAATTTCAGGAATATTTGTAGGACTACTAGAAACACCTCCTCCTGCTTCAATATATGAATTTCTTCTAGCATCACTGGTTGTTCTGGTCACTTTGTTAAAAGCCATAGTAGAATCACCATAATTTCCAAACGCAACTACTCCATCCTCACTTGTCAATAAATTATTCCAATCCACTCGTAATACACATGCTCGATCATTAAACCTTATACCATAAAACCCATAAGTATCACCCCGTGTGACATAATCATATTGATACTCTCCCACAAGAAACAAATGTATTCGTTTAACATGAACATCTTCATTTAATGATAATTTCACTTCCCCAAAAAATGGCACTGATTCAACTTCATATTCATTTCCTCGAAGAAACAATAGTCCTTTATAAGGAGTCTTTAGTTTGATATCGAATAATGCAAGATTAAGTCCGAGACTAAACATTCTAGTTATACATTATATTCAGAAAAAAACAACAACAAATTTTAAGAAAAGGAAAATAGAAGTTAAAGTATAAATGTTTTTATTTATGACATGTACAGATTAGGGGCAAACAGATGATCTTTAAAAAAAACTTTGTGTGAAAAATATTATTTTCTGGGGTAGTGAATGACGGCGATTGTTTCACTTCCGAATTAAAACCTTGGATTGTTTAAACATTTACCTTATAACATCCCACAATTATTAAGGTTAATGATACGATCACCCCTCTAAAAAAACAAAATTAAGGGTCACATTCCTTACTTGACAAAAATTAAATCTTAAACTTTAAAAAAACGCTAAGCGCAAGTTGGCTAAAGTGATTTCTTGGAACCAAGCCAAAAAAAAAAGAAAAAAAGCCTGGGTATTACGTATTACGTAAGAGTCATGAATGACTAAAAATATCTTAAAATTTCTCTATTCAAAATTAAACATTCTAATTCGGAAATAAAACAAAACAATGAAAAAAATTAGAAAGAATCGCTAGTTTTACATTCCATACATAATGTGGAGCCATTTAAACTAGAACTTCAGTGAATTTTTGAAAAAATTGCTCAATAACTTCAACACACCAGAATTCACCTGAAGCTTTGACAAACCCTAAATGACCTCCCAAGTTAGTTTCAACAAGACACAAATATGGATTAGTCTTGGAATCAACAATAGGTAATCTTGTCCCAACAGCTGGATCATCTGTGGAATTAATAATTAAAAGCGGTGTTTTAATTTTTTGAATTCTTCTTTGAGGAGATAATTCTCGATAATATTCAAATGCATTCAGATATGGTGTGGTTCTACAAGTGATGGCATCATCAAATTCCCAAGTTGTTTTAGCTCTTGCTGCTGCTTGAATCATTTCTTCATTCAAGAAATTTGGATCGTGCTTACGGAATTCTTCAGCATTGTTCTTGACAACTTTATTCAAGAATTGAGCTAACGCCGGATTAAGAAGATACTTTCCAGTCCATGATTCTTGAATGTGGTAGGCACTATCGACAAAATCCCAGGGACAACCTACTACACAAGCAGCTTTGACAAGATCTTCATTTTTCTCTAAGTTGTGTTCTTCTCCTAAGAAATTGGCAAGCATAGCACCTCCAAATGAGAATCCTGCAGCATATATTGGTCGTTTTGGATATCTCTTTTTAAAATCAACTAGAACTTCCCTAATATCACCCGTGGAACCTGCATTAAACAATTTGGCACTGGTGATTTTAGTTCTACAACAACCACGATTATTTACAACAACAATACCCCAATGATCATTAGTATTCTTTTGAATTGATTCAGCAAAATTACGAATTAAAGATTCATGACTACCACCAGCCAATCCATGGAATATAACCACAATTGGTGCTTCAGAAGTTTCATCAACTTTACGAACAGTTTGTAATTCTTCTTCATTGAAATATCTTGTTCTTGGATGTAATTTGGGAAATCCTTCAGGTATACTCTCCTTGGCTTGTTTCTTGAAACTCTCCTTAGATTCAGGTTCAGGAATGACCCAATCTAATGAACAAATACCTCCATCAGCATAAGTGAACAATTCCCTACCATAATAAATTTGAAATTTCGTAGAACTATCTACAGATGAATAATACAAAGTTTGTAAAGAACCAGTGAATAAAAGTGGATTCAACCATAATTTCTTACTGGGATCAATAAGAGACATATTGTCTCGAATGAATTGGGAAAATGTGATATTTCCTGATCCATCTTTACTAGGCAATGAAATCGATTCAGAATCTTCTGTTTGATGAACTTTAATAGTTGCCCTAAAACCCCAGTTTAAAATACCCATATCTGAAAAAAAAACAAACTTCTAACCCCCCCTTTTTCGTCAGTTGTCTGTCAAAAACAAGGGAAACTTAAATTCTTTTTACGCGAAACACGATGGAGTGATATTTCTACTTTCTTACAATTTTCGGCATTAAGGGTTTTACAACACAAAACCGGAATTAACTGATTTCTCGGAGATTTTTTTTTCTGTTGAGCCAAGATTTCAAATTTTCCACCACAAATTTGCAATTAACCTCGGTCTGAGACAGTGTAAGAGATTAAGTTGCAGCTACACACAACACAACACACACACAAAAATAAATTGTCTCTTTGCTATATATGATTACATAATTCAAACATTAAATACAAACTCAAATGTCTTGTTTTTTTTTCATTTTTTAAATCTTGCCATTAATAGATACTTTATTCATTTCTTTTTCAAGACTTGCCTTTCTTCGAAGACTTACAGCTCTATTAATGGCATTTTTGGAACGTTCAGAAGATTCACTATTTGCTAAATGTCCACGATCATCCAAGTCCACAGTTCCAGCACTTTCAAATAATGAAACTTGACCAGCTAACAACCCCAAAGTCTCCAAAACTTGTGAAGGTTCATTTAAATGAGAAGTAGCTACTGTTTGTTTAGATGCTGGTCCTACAGCCACTGGGTAAACTCCATATGATCCAAATTCATTTTTGGGTAAATTTTCATCAACCCAATCTGCTTCAATTGCTCTTAACGATCTAAACATATCTTCATCAGTTAAATCATCCCCTAAACATAATACAAAATCAGGTAGTTGATCAGGTGTAGTTATATCATCTTTACAATGATCACTGGCATGAAGATCTTGCTTGGATCCATGAGGGTGTAATACTAATCGTTTAACAATTTCTCCCTTATTAAGAAATTTAGGTCGAACTTCAATATTAGCTTTTCCTGCCATAACTTCACAATCATATTCTTTGGCTATAGTTTCATTTAATTGACGAAGACATTTAGCTGCTTGATAATTACCCAATTCAGGATCAGCACGACGATAATGCCAAGTTAAAGCAACTTTCTTACGTTCAATATGAGACCCAGGAGTTTTCTCAGTATATTCTCGATAAACTTCTTCAACTTTGGCTTGCCACGACATATCAAATGAAGCAGCAAGATTAACCCATTCTTTCGAGCCAAGATCTTTCATAAAACAACCATGTTCAGCTGATAATCCTACATTCTTATCTCCCATCCATTTATCTAAAAATGCTTGGTCTCTTCCAGAAATAATCCAAATCTGATTTTTAGGATCAGCCGATAATACATTCAAGATTCGATTCAATTTATCTGAGGGGATAGCTGCCGCTGGTTCTTTAACAATGGGAGTTAATGTACCATCATAATCAAATAAAAATAATCTTCTCTTGGAAGCTAAATAATTTTTCAACAAAAGTGGTCGATTTAAAGTTGGGGTATAATTTGTAACATGAGTTACAAGTGAATGATCAATTATATCACGAATGAAAGTAGAGATCCAATTTTGAACTGTATTTGATGTAACTCTTTGATATAATCTTGCTTCCAATTGTTGCTTCTCCTTGTCTGACAATAAGAAAGCTTCATTAATTGTTTTGGCAATTCCTACTGAATCCCAGGGGTTGATTAAAATAGCTTCATTTAACACCGATGCAGTACCTGTAAATTCAGACAACACCAAAGGTGAACTATTATACTTTTGACAGATAACAAATTCAAAAGCAGTAGTATTCATTCCATCTCTAACTGAAGTAATCAATGCTAAATCAGCCACTCTCAACAATGCCAAATATTCCTCTTTAGGAATCATCATTTGGTAATGTAAAATAGGAGTATGATTCAAATTCCCATATTGAGAATTAATTTGATTAATCAATTCAGTAACTTTACTTTCAACATTGGCAGAATGAGTGAAACCAGGACTAGAAACTTGAATTAAAACAACATTTTCTCGCCATTGGGGATACATTTCCAAAAACATAGCAAATGCTTCTAATTTCTGAACTACGCCTCTTACTTTATCCAATCTATCTCTACCAACAATAATCTTTTTACCTTTATAAAGTTCCTTTAAAGCATTAACTTTTTCTTCAATTCCTGAATCAGGTAAAAATGCATCATGTTCAATTTTTTTAGTATCTACACCAATAGGTAAAGTTTCGACAGATATAGTGGTACCAAAGGCAAATACTTTATCTGATGTAACTTCAAATCCTAAAAGTCGAGCACAACAAGAAAGGAAATGTCTTTGGAAAGAACCAGATTGGAAACCAATTTTATCAGCTCCCAACATCCCATCCAACAATTGACTTCTCTTGGAAAGACATCGGAAATATTCTGAAGAAGGAAATGGAATATGAAGGAAAAGACCAATATATGCATCAGGAAATTCCATTCTTAACAATTGGGGTAAAAGTAACAAATAATAATCATGAATTAAAATGACATCTCCTGGTTTATAAACACTCTTTATCTTGTTCAAATAAACTTCATTGAACTTAACATAATCATGCCAAGCTTCAGCTTCATCCTTACCATCTGAAGGTTGTCCTTGAATATAATGAAACACGGGCCACAACACTTTTTCAGCATATTTTCTCCATCTACTTTGATCACGTCTCAATAACCAAACAGGATGAATATTCTCTGATCCATTGGCTTCACGTAATTTTGTTTCCAACTCCCGTTTATCTTCATCTACCAAATAAAGAGCATCCTCAAAATTATCTCCACCATTTTTCCAACGAGTAATTTTACTAGCATTGATTTCCCCAGTCCATGCAATCAAATGTGATTCCCAATCAGTATGTTGGTCTAAGAAATGTTGGGAGGAATACAATGCTGAATTCCCCCGGACAGCATCAATATCCCATTGGTATTCCCCCGAAGAAGAATCGTAGTTGCTGATAATTTGTGTGGGGAGGGTGGTCATAACATTAAGGATCCGACCGGAGAGTTTAGCATGACCGTGGTTAGAATAGTCCTTAGGAGAAACTGTATTGCATTCAGCAGGATAAGCCTTTAGTTCTTCAATTTCGGATTTCATGTTACAGCTTTATATATTGATGTGGTTAAAAATAGAAATACAAAATTAATAAGAAGGGAATGATGAGTATGAACAAGTGTGAATAATTACCCGGGCAACAAAATTAAAAGGTACCTGTTTAGAAAAATATAGAAAAAAACAGATAAGGAAAAGCCAAATTTGCATTGTATATAAAGGGGGGAGGGAGAAAGAAAGAAACGGTTTGTGTGGGATTTACCGTCCGGCATATAAAGAATCTCACATTGACACACACCCACACCTGAGATTTAACCACGCAACTGACACACATAATGTACAAACTAAAAAATATAACATGAATCGGGAGAGGGGTGAAATTTTACACACCTGAACAGGGTTCACCAATTAAACTAGTAATAGATTAAATGTTTAGAAGGGGTATATTTTGTAGTAATTTGACACAATGGGAAAAAGTCCCGTTTTGGAATCTTCGAGAAGGTGAAAGCAAACAAGAGATGTACACTGTAATTCTCACAAGTGGTTATAACCTTTACGAACAATTCAATATTTTCCAAATGTAACATTGTGCTTTAGAGTATTTTCAAAACTTTGAAATCTCTAAACATTCCTTACTGCTAACTATTCAATACTACATTGTCAAATTTCAAACATTTTCATCTTTTTATTGCTATTTTCTTATTTAGTATATAATTATATTATAAATCCTTTAACCCAAAAGTATTGAATACCATAAAAATACATAATATACTTTCAAAAATAGAATACAAAAATTAACATCAAACCTCAAATTTCCTCCCAAAAAGAAAGAACAAAAAGGTATATCAATATTCAAACAAAAGGAATACAACAAAAAAAACAAAAAACACCACCACCAACAACAAAACACACACTCTCTCCACACTTCTAAATTGTCAAAATAAATACAATTAATATAGACATTCTATTGAATTCTCTTTTTATGTTCCACACTTTTATTTGTTTCTATTTTCATAAAAATATATCTTTCTCTTTTTTTTTCTGTTTTTTGTTTTTATTTTGTCAAATTGAAATAATATGCTTAAGCTTGTGGTTGTTCAGCTTGAGCAGCTTCAGAATTCTTGTATTCTTCAAAAGCAGTTAAAGCATCTTCAAAGTGGTTGTTAAATAATTCATCATCTTCCAATAAATCTAAAATTTCTTGGTTTTCCAATCCCAACATCATACCAGTGATTTTACCTGCAGCTTCTGGTTCTTGAGCTTTACCAGTAGCAACAATCTTAGGATATAATTCTTCACCTAAAATTCTCTTTTGTTGATCAGGTGGAGCACTAGCAATAATAGCAGCTAAATCCTTTTGTTGACGACCACCCTTGTTTTGGTTACGGTTTGGATAGTAACCACCTCTTTGTTGTTGTTGTTGTTGTCTCATTGGTTGACCATTGAAATCTTGGAATTGAGGTGGAATACCATAAACTGGAACTGGTTGACCATTTGGTCCTGGTCTTGGCCATTGTTCTGGTCCAGCAAATGGTTGACCTCTTCTCATCATCATTTGAGGGTTTGGCCCTGGGAATGGAGCATTACCTCTACCATTTGGTGGGAAGAAACCTTGTTGGCCATAAAACATTGGTGGGATAAATTGACCTGGAATACCGCCAGCAGCAGCAGCATTTTGCATTCTCATTTGGTTTCTAGCTTGAATTTGTTGTTCCAATTGAGAACGTCTAACATCCTTACGTTGAGCCAAGGCAACATATAATGGCTTACCATTAACCATTCTTTGGTTCATTTCAGTAATGGCCTTGGTAGCTTCTTCTGGAGAAGAGAAACAAACAAAACCAAAACCCTTGGATTTACCAGCTTCATCAACCATAACCTTGGCAGAAGTAATAGTACCAAATGGTTTGAATTCTTCTTCTAATTTTTCAGAATCAACTGTATCATCCAAGTTCTTAACAAATAAGTTGACACCTTGGTATTTAGATAATCTTTCAACTCTAGTAGATTCATATTGTTTCTTTAATTCTTCCATTCTTTCTCTCTTCTTTTGAGCTCTACCAACATAAATCTTTTGACCATTAATTTCCTTGTCATTCAAGTCTTCAACAGCCTTAACAGCAGATTCATGAGTTTCATAATTAACAAAACCAAAACCCTTTGATTTACCTTCTTGGTCCTTTTCCAAGTAAATAGAAGTTATAGTACCAAATGGAGCGAATAATTTTTCAAATTCTTCTTCAGAATATTCTAAATCAAGGTTCTTAACATAAATGTTGGTGTAGTTAGCCTTCATTTCTTCAAATTTGGATTCACGGTCCTTCTTAGAAATATGCTTACCAACGAAAACTTCACGATCGTTTAATAACATACCATTAACGTTTTCAATAGCAGCTTCTGCAGCTTCTGCAGTTTCATAATGAACGAAACCAAAACATTTAGATTGACCCATATCGTCAGTAGCAACTTTACAAGATAAAATCTTACCGAAAGCAGAAAAGGTATCATGTAAGGCCTTGTTGTCAATAGCAGGATGCAAGTTCTTAATGAAAATGTTACCATCACCAGATCTTCTGGAAGAAGGATCTCTTTGAGACCACATGATACGACAAGGACGACCTTCAATTGGAGTATAATTTAATTCTTCAATAGCTCTTTCCCCATCTTCAATCTTGTGGTAGTTAACATAAGCATAACCCAAGGATTTCTTGGAAACAGCATCACGACAAACTCTAATAGAAGCTACTTGACCAATTGGGGAGAAGATTTCGAAAAGAGTAGCTTCATTGACTGAAGGATTTAATTCACCAACATAAAGAGAAGCAGAACTGTCAGCAACATTAGCAGCAGCTTCAGTTTGTTCTTCTTGTTGTTCAGCAGCAGCAGGAGCAGCAGCAACAGCTTCGGAACCAGATTCAAGGTTCAACTTTTCCAAAGATTCTTGGAGTTGATTAGTTTCAGCAGCAGACATGATGTTGAATTTAAAAAAGTTTTTGAATTTTTTTTTAAAGATTTTTTTTGTGATATATAAAAGGAGAACACAGATGTAAAGCTCTAGATTCTTCTTTAAATATAGGTTTTAGTTTTAGGTTGTGTGTTTCTACCAGAAAAAAGGCTGTATGTCTTTGATTGGAAGATTCCAAGAGTGGGTTGATTTGTGTTTCTTGTAATAGAGAAAAGAATAAATAAGAATACAAAAAAAAAATTTCACTTGTACAGAAATTGGAAGTTCAAACTTTGAGAAACCAAAAAAAAATTTTTTTTGTCTTTCTCGTAACGGAGAAGCTTGCTCTTTGTATTGATGTATGGAGGTTGTTTGTGAGATTTGAGAAAAAATTTTTTTTTCTGATTCTCTTTTGATTTAGTATACGCGATGAGAAAAGAAATATAGGTTACCCGGATAATATGCTCAGTCCTGGGACGTGTGTTGTGACAGAAGATTTATTATAATCTAAGAGAGTGTTATCGAACTAGAAACTTGAGGAAATGTTGTAAAATACTAATCTTGCAATCACCTTAAGGCGATTTCAAGAGTCAAAGTAACTTAGAATTGTCTTTAGGACAGATAGAGACTTCATTAATCCTGCCATTCACAGTTGAAGAGAATATTGGAGGACATGGAGGAGTATATAGGGTACCTAATAAAATCTCAAATTATACGGCCCATGGATTTGTAATTAAGGCGGCAGCTTGTATATGTTAGGAGAGAGATACTTATTCAAGTTTCACCATTTTGTATATGCACAATCAAGAACAGAGTCCATTGTGCTACTTATGGTATAGTGTTTGATCTACTGGGATTACCCTGAAGTTTTGGTTGCAAACGCTCGTTTTTTATCTTGTAAATTCCTTTTTTGATGGCCCTGTAAAACTAAATCCTTCCAAAAGCATGTAGCAAAGCATAGATTCCCAAACCTTACCACTATTTATAGGAATGAGGTTGTGCATTATGTTTAAAGTAGTATGTTCTTCTCATCTAGACCAATATAGCTACTGAATGAGTTAGAATTAAATTAGAATTCTCTATACATATTTATCACACCAGTTTCTCAAATATTAAACAATTATTAGAACAATCAAATGTTCACCGTACCCTATGAAATTACACTGTTTTTCTATTAGGATTTACATATATTGAAACCAAGTCCATTTTTACACACAACATAATTTACATTGTTCTAATGTATATTTATTCAACATTTACTTCTGCAGAGAAAAGAAGCCTATGATGCTCGGACACACATTGAAGTGTATAACTTGTTTATTTTTATATCTACTAGACTTGCCTTGTCAATTCCAGTTTGGCTGCAAAAGGGTGTCTATTTTTCTTGGGAATTCCTTGTTAAATGTACAGCAAAGAGAGTAATGTTTTATAAATTGTTATTCTTAGTAATAGTGAATATTTTATTAAAATACTATATCTCCTTTAACCACGCTTTTTTTGATGACTATCTGCCTTTTCAAGAAACTAAAAGAGATTGGGTTTCGTAAAATGGCAGATAGCAAAGGGACGAAGAAATCTTCCGGGAAGAATAAAGAGAATAATTCGAAGATTCTCCTTACTACAACAAGTTCAAACAACTCTGATTTAACAAACTGTGACAGTATCCTGTATTTCCCAAAGAAATTAACTGACAACTATCAATCAATACCATACTCAAAACAAACGGGTATCTTTGCACTCCCTCAAGAAATAGTCTGGCTAATCTTGAATCACCTTAACCAGGTGGATGCCACAAATATGAGACTTGTGAACAAACAATTGTACGAATTAGGTACTTATAAATTATTTAAGGCAATCTTTGTTTATCTTCCAGAATGTGAAACGGCAAGTGATATTGAAAAACCCGTGACAAAGTCGACTTACGGGCATATGTTTTTTCAAACCAGTTATACTACGATAAACGGATTTAAGGAATTCAATAAGGTTATAGTTATGAAAGAATTCAATATGGTTAAGCGTGTTGTTTTACAAATCCGAAATCCAAACAGTAATTCCGATTTCTGCTACAATCATTTGATTCAGAAATGTCCTTGGATCACAGTTGATGTTATTCTGAGAGATCCAAATTTGTTTCAAAAACAATTCCTTCGAGCAGATAAAGTTACTCAACTCCATGTTCTCAATGACTTCCAATTCTCCACAAAGATCAAAAACAATTATTCTATCAAATATCTATATATAGAAGGTTGTACAGCTGCAGTTTCTGACCCATTGACTCTCATTCCTTATATGAAAGCCTTGACATTTCTACAAGTGACCGATTACCATGTTCAAGACATTATCCAATTGTTCGAGAGCAAGGGAATCACCAAGTTAAAACTCACCCATTTGGGATTGGAAGTTCCCCAGTTTTCAATTCAGAAATTGAACCAAGTGTTTGAATTAAGCGAAATAAATACTCTTGACTTGCAATTTACAAACGACGTGGCTGTACCTTATGAAGACTTGAAATGGCTTTCTTTCCAAATGGAGAAACTAAGAAATATTAATCTTTCTTTTAGGAATGCATCATTTGAAAAGATTATGCAACAATTTGAGGATCATACATTGCATGTAATTCTATTACACTCTTATAGTGGAAAGCAAGTCTTTTCCGCAGTGGAATTTGTTGATATTTTGAAAGGTCATGAGCATTCAGTTGTCCTTTATGGATTAATGAGTGGTACTACAACTTATTGGTGCACTAGAGATTTCCAGAGAATATATAAGAGAGATTATCCTTACAAAAATAAAAATTTACAAACATATCTTCCAAAATATACATATCCAAACCTTGAAATGGTATATATCAATGAGAATGTATACTATGTGTAAAGTAAGCTTTTAAACAACGCGGAGTATCCACAGGATAATATAATGCAACAATCTACTCTTTTGAACAGATATATAGTATTAATAAATCTAAATTACAAGAATATTTAAATACAATTGTTTGTTTGATCAAAAGCACCTATGATGATGCCTTTGATTGTGCTTTAATTCTATTGTACATGTCACGAATCTTCTTACTTGGCACAACAGATGGCCAGTAGAGACCCGTATACGACCACAAATGCTTTTTAAGCTTTTCTGAATCATTGTTCGGTTGATCTTCAATAAAGTCTCCAATTGCAAGTAATTCATTACGTAAAATCTTCGCCCATTCATGTTTATCCAAACCTTTACTCCCCCTGTGTAGTCTATGTAATGATTTAGCCATTGGATGCATAGTCGATTTACAATTGTCTTCATCCATACTATCATATTCCAAATCTCGTGCTTCGACCTTTTCCTTATGATGATGTTTATGTTCATGATCATGTTTGTTCAATGGTGGAGATGCGCTGGTGGCATGTTTATGAAGAGCAGATGGTTTCTTTGGTTTAATCTTTCGGAATGAAGCTTCAGGAGTTTCTGATTTTACAGATTTCTTGGTTTTGGATGAAGGAGCTGGAGTAGTACCAGGGGTTTCCACCTTGGGTTTTCTAACAACCTTCTTCTTCGGCACTGGTGTAGAACCTCCATTACTAGGTTCTTCATCTCCAAGTAAAGTAAACAAATAATCAACTCTTCTTCCTAAATGAACAGCACCAGGTACTTTTTTCGATGATTTAGCGTCTTCTCCTTCCTTTGGTTTATCCTTGGAACTAGGAACAGTTTCTAAAAATATCTTATTCTGTAATCCCAATACAGGATCATCTCTAATTTGTACCCAAGAACCATATCCAAATTTATAAACCCCAACCAATAACATAGCATCATCTCTTGCTGTCCAATCACAACTCCAAGCTTGAACCAGTTTTGGAGATCTAGGCAATTCAAAATTCACAGGATTCTCTTTAGGTACCAATTTTTCCAATAATTTCATATCAACGGGTCTATTTAAAACTAATTCAGCATTGATATTTTTAACCCCTTGATATTCAAATAAAACTGCCTTCTTCTCTTTCTTCTTGGCAATCCATAATGCCGTGGGGTTGGGTTCTCCAGGAGCCAAAGGTTTATCACGTTGTTCCTTGGCCTTCTTCTCCAATTCAGCAAGAGCTTGAGTACGTCTGGTATCTTCTTCTTTAACCAATTGTCGAGAGGTATTGATGATTTCATTATAGGCATGTTTAACCAAGACAGGGTTCTTATTGGTAATACTACCTTCTTCGACTAATTGTTCCCATTTACCTGATAAATCACCTAATCTTAAGATTGATCTATAAATACCTCTAATTTCCTTTTCGGATAATTGATGATCACCAGCTTTTCTTCTGCGACCAACTCGTTCTTCATCATCTTCATCATCCTCATCACTAGGAACAGAAGAACCATTTTCAAATTTCCGTACAGCAGCTTTTCTTTTAGAATACATGGCAATTTGTTGTTGTAAATATTCTTCATCAGCTTTACGTTTCTCTTCATCTTTCAATTTAATCAATTCGTCTTCAGGTATAATATCGTCCCATTCAACATCAGCTTTATAATCTGTAACTTCAAATTGTCTAAGAAATTCTTCTGAACCTAAATTAGATTCTCCTAGATCAGGAGTTGTAACATGATCTTCAGCATGACTTAAAACATCATCTAAATTCAAATCTTCTAATTTCTTTTGATTATCATTTTCTTTAAACATGGTTCCGGCACCAAATTTCAAAATTTGACTCAATTCACTAGTACTTGGTTCATTCTTGGTCTTTTTAGAACTGGGATCAGTAATACCCAATGAAATAATAGCATATTCTAAAATCATCTTTTTCCGGGCTCGTTCCAAGATTTCTTCTTCCACGGTATCTTTACTAACAAATCTATATACCGAAACATGATTCTTTTGTCCAATTCTATGAGCACGAGCCATGGCTTGTAAATCAGCTTGAGGATTCCAATCTGAATCAAATATAATCACAGTATCTGCCGTCATTAAATTAATACCCAAACCACCAGCTCTTGTAGATAACAAAAATATAAAATCTTTGGAATCAGGTGCATTGAAATGATCAATGGAAATTCTTCTTTGGGCAGACGGTATTCCACCATCTAATCTTTGGAATTGATATCCTTTAATTGACAAATAATCTCCTAAAATATCCAACATTCTAACCATTTGTGAGAAAATCAAAACTCGATGACCTTCCTTTTTCAATCGAGTTAATAATTGTTCGAGAAGCACCATTTTACCTGAAGACATAATCATACCTTTAAGAATGTTTTCTCTGGAGGCGGATCCTGCCTTGGCTAATACTCGATCTTCAGCTCCATCAAATAAGTAAGGATGATTGGATGCTTTTTTCAACTCACTCATGATATTCAATAATGAGATTTGTGAACCTTTATTTCCAGCATTTAAAGCAGAGTAGTTTTTAGTGATGATGTTTTTGTAATAATCAGTTTGAATATCCGATAATTCCACACGTAAAATACGTTCTGTTTTAGAAGGCAAGGATTTCTCAACATCTTTTTTTAATCTTCTTAAAATAAACGGTTGAATCTTTTTCTGTAAATCTTTGATATACATTTCTTGTTCTGCATCTGGAGATTCAAAATCAATTTCTTGTTCAATATTGAATTTACCCGGCATTAAGAAATTACATAATGATGCTAATTCTTTAAGGTTATTTTGTAAAGGTGTACCAGTAATCAATAATCTATTGGCAACTTTAAATCCCTTTAACGATTCATACAAGGAAGATTCAGAATTCTTTAATCTATGAGCTTCATCAACAGCCAAGAATTGCCATTTAATTGAACCTAATTCATTACGATCTTTCAAAATATATTCATAGGTGGTCAACAAGACATTAAATTTTGGTTTCCCATTAGGAGTATACCATTCATATTCACGTATGGTTTTTCTAGCTTCTCCATTTCCCAAATAATACACACAATTTACTTCTGGAGCCCATAATTCAAAGGTTTCTTGCCAAGCTGGCATTGTTGAAAGGGGAACAACTACCAAGTGAGGACCATTTTGTCTTCTGGCATATATCAACCAGGATAAGAAAGAAATTGTTTGAATTGTTTTACCTAACCCCATTTCATCAGCCAAAATCCCATTTTCATTTCTTGACCATAAGAATGCCATCCAATTTAACCCAGTCAATTGGAAATCTCTTAATTCTCCATTCTTTATGAAAACTGGTTGTTTAACTAATTTTTCAAATCTTGGTCGTTGTGAAAGGGGATAAGTTGCTGACAAGTTTGGTAGAATCTTTGATTTTAATCTTTGTTGATACTTGGAAACTTGTTCAGGAGCAATCTCAGCAATTTCTTCACCATCTTCCCAAGAACATTCGTCATAATAAAGTCTTCTCCATTTAACAAAATATTGTAATTTATTCTCTCCCAATTCATTTTCAATTCTTTTACTATCAACAATTCTTTCAACATGAGTATATTCATCTTGTTCATCGCGTCTTCTTTCACGTTCAATATCCATGACTTCAAGATCTTCTTTCGTGGTCAAGGGATCGTTTCTAATTTCTTGATCATATATTATAAATTGTTTAATATAATTCTCAACTTTTCTAAATCCTTTAAAATCTTTTAAATCTTGGTATTTTTCCCAAGTATTGTGTAAATGAGAAGCGTCAGTCCATTTGATTTTAAATACATAATCTAACTTGGGGTCGTTGGTAAGCAATGGGTTTTCTTCATTTAATTTATGATCCATTACCAAATCAACTCCTCGTTCGTCTTCTGGTTGTTCATTTGCTTGTTGATAGTAATAATAGTCTCCTTCATCATCATCTTCATCGAATTCAGGCTCACTTTCAAGTAAATCGTCATCGTCGTAATCAATCGCATAATTAACTTGTCGATTATTTCTTGAAGAAAAACGAATCTCTTGTGGGGAATTGTTTGTTACTTTCTTCTTTTTCTTAGGTGTATGTTTCTTAGTTCGTTTAACTTTCTTTGTTACAACAAAATCATCGTCTTCATCGTCAATATCATCATCTTCGTCTTCTTCTTCATCAAAACCATCTTCACTTTCGAAATCGTTATAATCTTCATTTAACTTTTTCCGTTTTCTTCGTGTAGGGGCAGAATCTTCGTCCTCAGAGTCACTGTCTATAATTGCTGGGCCATGTCGTTCACGATGTGATCTTCTTAATCCATACAATTCAGGATTTAGAGAAGCTTCTTCGGGTATGTATAATTTGACCATGTTTATCTATGAGATCTGGAGAATGTTCGTGTTGGATTTTGTAAATTAGCGTCTAAACTCGAGTAGCAACAGTAACAGGTATGAATAGTATATGTTTCTATGTCCAATCAAGTTAAATATACAAAATTCAACTTAAAGTTTATATAGTTGACCAATGCTTGATTTGATTCCAAATTTCTTTGTTTTTCTTTCTTGAAAGCTCTTTTTATAATACAAATGTTTGTTTGAAAATTTACCAAAAGTAAAAAAACGACTAGATGCTTATATAACAGAATGTTGATTCTTTACTGACAATAGGCTGAACACTTTGTAAATGAAACAAAATCTGAAAAGAATAAAAATGTTGGGATAACTATATGGTTAAAAAAAAAGAAGAAAAAAAATCGAGAGGAGGGAAAACTGTCTCCCTATTCTACCGACGACGACAACAGTAAAAATTGGGTAAAAAATTCGCTGTTATGCAATTAGCGAACGTTTACTGAACGAAACAATAAGAGTTTTGTGAAAAATTTACAATTTGCTACAAATATATCATTCTCTGAACGTCAACAGTATGTCGAGTTTTAGTATATTTCAAAACGACTATGTAGTATAAATCCGTTTATTTTGGGGCATTGTGTGAAAATCGCAGCAGTTTGGAATGATAGTTTGACCGAAAATCTCACCTATTAGTTCAATTGAAACTTCAACTTGACAACCAAGTTCAAATTTTGCAGCCAACACTTGTCAGACAACATCAAGACTAATAACCAATATAAAGAATAGAATAGGAGTGAACTTTAATCTCGATTTATATTGGAAAATATCTAGTTGAAAACAGTCAAATAATCAACAAGATTCAACAATTAACCAACGTCAAATTTCCATACAGCAAATCTGGATATCACACCAACATATACCAACTAACGATTTGCCTTGTACACAGCACAATATAGCAGACCAGCAAGCAAGCTACTTGTGTACAAACTTACCAGTCTATGTTGACACTTTGTACTTCCAACACTTAGCAATAGATCACTACTTAACAACAGTCAATAATATGCAACAGTCATACCTAGGCACAGAACAGTGAGCCATATACGACAACAACATAACTAAACAAGGGTTAATCAAGGCAATCACGCCCTAAGAAATATTTAACCTTTTTTCACTAGCTAACATTCCCAATTCTCATGATTTAAAAACTGGTTAATTCATAGCTGAATTATATAATAACCCAATAATTAAAAAAATCTTCCTTACTTTTTGTAAGACCAAAAGAAGGAAAAAAAAGTGAACGAAATTTGAAATGTGGGAATCATGGGAATTTTGGAGGTTTTTCTTTTTTTTTTAATTTTGGTAATTGGTAGTGGACACGACCATTGATTCGCGCACGACCTATTTAGGTAAAGCAACTGTTTGTAAAGCAAACTAGTGGAACCAGAAAGAGTACGAGTTGATTGATGTTAAGCGGTGGTATATGTATGGTTCTATTACAGTCTAGAATTATTCTTTGATTCTCGAAAACCAAAAAGATTGAAGAGTAAATGTCATGGATAAGTAAATATATATGTAAAACTCTTCTCCAGATTAGTACCAGGTCCTTATCCCGAAACAAAAAAGGTCTAGTTGCTCTGAAAACCATTTACAAGAATCATTCAAGTAATTACAAGTCAAAATGTTTAAAGAAAACTCGAGGTTTCATGATTTTTGGATCACACTTACGAGCCAATCATTTAACAATCGTTAGTAATGGTCTGAAATTTACCGCGACTGTTTATGGATCTCTAAGTAAACTACATCCTTAAATCACGCATCTCAAACATTGTAACACTAAAATTTTTTTTTTTCACTTTTTCAAAAACGAGAGACAATACAGCAAATACACTATACACTTAAACACCTTTTAAAGATGAGTGCTCGAGCAAAGAATAACACCAAGGGTGAGACAAGTTCCAAGAATGAAAGAATTGCTATTGTATCTACTGATAAATGTAAACCAAAAAAGTGCAGACAAGAATGTAGAAAAAGTTGTCCTGTAGTGAAAACTGGGAAATTATGTATCGAAGTTACTCCTGCTTCCAAGATTGCGTTTATCTCAGAAACTTTATGTATTGGTTGTGGTATTTGTGTTAAGAAATGTCCTTTTGATGCCATCACCATTATTAATTTACCTACTAATTTAGAAGGAGAAACTACTCATAGATATTCCGCAAATTCATTTAAATTACATAGATTACCTACACCAAGACCAGGTCAAGTTTTGGGGTTGGTTGGTACTAATGGTATTGGAAAATCTACTGCATTAAAGATTTTAGCTGGTAAACAAAAACCAAATTTAGGAAGATATGACGATCCACCAGATTGGGAAGAAATCTTGAGACATTTCAGAGGTTCTGAATTACAAAATTATTTCACCAAGGTATTGGAAGATGATATCAAGGCAATTATTAAACCACAATATGTTGATAATATTCCTCGTGCTTTGGCCAAGGCTGCTGTCAAGGATGTTGGTTCTATTTTGAAGGCTAAGAATGAACGTACATCGGAATTTGATTATATTTTAAATGTTTTAGAATTAAAGGGAGTTTTAAATCGTGAAGTGGCTAATTTATCAGGTGGGGAATTACAAAGATTTGCTTTGGGTATGACTTGTGTACAAAAGGCCAATGTTTATATGTTTGATGAACCATCTTCATATTTAGATGTCAAACAAAGATTAAGAGCTGCCGAAATTATTAGATCCTTATTGGAACCAACAACATATGTTATCTGTGTGGAACATGATTTATCGGTTTTGGATTATTTATCTGATTTTGTTTGTATTTTGTATGGTGCTCCTTCAGTATATGGTGTGGTTACTATGCCTTCTTCTGTTAGAGAAGGGATAAATATTTTCTTGGATGGTCATATTCCTACCGAAAATATGAGATTTAGAACTGAATCTTTACAATTTAGATTGGCAGATGCTGCAGATGCTAATTTAGTATTGGATAAATCTAATTCTATGGCATATCCAAGCATGCACAAGACTCAAGGAGATTTCAAATTAACCGTGGAGGCAGGTAATTTCACCAACTCTGAAATATTAGTGATGATGGGAGAAAATGGTACTGGTAAAACAACATTCTGTAAATTATTAGCTGGAGCTCTTGCACCAGATGGTGGAGATGAAGAAATTCCAAAATTGAATGTTTCTATGAAACCACAAAAGATTGCTCCTAAATTCGCTGGTACTGTAAGACAATTATTCTTTAAGAAAATTAGAGCTTCCTTTTTACATCCTCAATTTCAAACTGATGTTGTTAAACCATTAAAGATTGAAGATATTGTTGATCAAGAAGTTCAAACCTTATCTGGGGGTGAATTGCAAAGAGTTGCTATTGTATTAGCCTTGGGTATTCAAGCTGATATTTATTTAATTGATGAACCTTCAGCATATTTGGATTCTGAACAACGTATTATTTGTTCCAAGGTTATTAGAAGATTTATTTTACATGCTAAAAAGACTGCATTTATTGTTGAGCACGATTTTATTATGGCTACATATTTGGCAGATAGAGTTATTGTGTTTGAAGGTAAACCAAGTATAGATGCTATTGCCAAAGCTCCAGAATCTTTATTGACTGGTTGTAATCGTTTCTTGAAGAATTTGAATGTTACATTTAGAAGAGATCCAAATTCTTTTAGACCAAGAATTAACAAGTTAGATTCTCAAATGGATAAAGAACAAAAATTATCAGGAAATTATTTCTTTTTGGAAAACACCGAATTATAGACGACTTCATCATACCCCCTTTTTTCATTTCAAAATGTTCTGATATTGTTTCAGCTTGTACATTATACTTGCATTGTTGTTGACAGTTTAATTAGAGAAATCTAGTTTACTGTATTAGGAAACAACTGGTTTCAACTTACACTAATATTTATATAGTTAATAAAATATCTTTTATAAGTATGTGCGGCTCAATCGAAGAAAAAGGACACGCTAAACGTCAAAAAAGAACTACGAAAAAATTTTTTGGCAACACTCAGACAACACTTAAACAAACAAAGGTCAATATGTCAGCACAGAATGGAGGAGTTCAAATTCAGGTGTCTCAGCAACAGACACCTGCTGCTATAAATATTGCCAATTATTTATATCAAAACCAAATTATCAAACAAAGAACTGGATTATTTGACAATGAAACTGATATGGATTTCTTTAGATATAAACGATTTGAACGAGCTTTATTAAGTGAAGATTATAAATCCAAACAAGCCAATCCCAAGAATGGATTAATTCCAATTGCTGATTCTACCGAAGTTCAAAAAATCTTAGTTATGTTGATACAAAATCAAATGATTATACCAATTCAAAAGTTACATTATGCTGAAATCAAAGCTATAAAAGGGTGGAAACCAAATAAACAAAAACCCACCTTGAAAAGATCAGCTAAGGCTATAATCGATCCTGATGCATATTATGGATGGTTATATCAAAAACCTAATCCATTCATTATGTTATATAGTCTTTTAGCAATTGTTGGTGTATTTGCAGTTATTTTATTCCCATTATGGCCAAGAATAATGAAGAGAGGTGTATGGTATCTTTCAATGGGAGCTTTGGGGTTGATTGTTTTGTTTTTCGTTATTGCTATTATAAGATTAATTATTTATCTTGTTTCCCTCGTGGCTTTCACAAAGCCATTTTGGTTATTTCCTAATTTATTTGAAGATTGTGGTGTTATTGAAAGTTTCCAACCAGTTTATGCTTGGGAAGTACCAAAGAAATCCAAACATAAAAAGTCTAAAAAGAGTAAGCAGGAACCAGAGACTGAAAAATCTTTAGGTGAAGCAAGCAAAGCTTCAGGCTCTGAAGTTACTTCTACAACTGCTGGAAAGAGAAAAGTTATATTAGAAGAAGTTGAAGAGTAAACTTGTATAGAAATATTTTATATTAAAATTCGATTAAAAAATATATATTTGTGCGCGCGGAGATTAAACCTTGGGGAGGAAAATACCAATCACTCGTATTCTTCTTTGTATACTTAACAAACATGGAAATCAACGACTTGGCATTCAATCCTGATTATTCTTGTATTGCCATATCAACATCACAATTCCATAAGATATTCAATTGTGATCCGTTTGGAGAATTTTATTCCTCATCTCAAGAAACTTTGCGAAGATCCTTATCTCATTCCCTTGAAGATACTACACATAATGGTACAGATCTATCAGGAGACTATTACCCTACTGCGTTCCTCAAGATGTTATTTTCAACTTCTTTGACTATAATTGTTCCTGAATTACCTTCAGGCAATCGATTATTAAAGATTTATAATTTAAAACAAAATCTCAAGATTTGTGAATTGTCATTTCCTTCAAATATAATTGATGTTAAATTAAATAGGAAGAGATTATTGGTGATATTGGAAACAGGTCAAATATACATTTATGATTTAAGTTGTGTGAAATTGTTAAAAGTTTTACAAGTTAATATAAATTCTCAATTTATTGGTGATTTAAGTGCTGATGATAAATCTTGGTTAGTGTTGCCAGTTGCTTTAATTAGTCACCAGACGGAGTTGTGTGAAGTGTCTCAAACTATGTATTTTGACAATTTGATTGAATATACACGCAAATCAAACAATCAATTATACAATAAAGAACATATTACGCTTGAAGATATTAATCAAGATGCCAATGGATGGGTTTTAGTATATGATACAATTGACTTGAAACCAATTATTGTATTTCAAGCCCATAATTCTTCAATTGGGAGGATTAGTATTTCCGCGAATGAGAACAAAATAGCTACTGCATCAAAAAAAGGAACAATAATTAGGGTATTTAATTTACAACGGGAAGAAGATAAATTGCGAATCAAACAAGTGAAAAATCTAAGACGAGGTCATAATTTGGCTAAAATTAATGCATTGAGTTTTCATAATGATAATCAAATTTTAGGATGTGGCTCAGAGACTAATACTATACATTTCTTTAAAATATCAGGTGAACATGTAGTTACCGAAGATGTGGAAGAAGATGACAGTCGTGATATGAATACAAGTACGGAAATTGAAGATAGTGACGATGAAGGAGAAACAAGTAGATCTTCAGAAGATTTAAATGAAAATTTAGCTAATTTACTCATATCAAAACCAAAAGAGACAGCTTCACAACCTAAAGAGACTTCTTGGTTTAAGAAAACCAAGAAATATATAAATAGCCATTATACAAATACCATAATCAAGAAATTACCCTATAAGGATTATTTTGAAAATCTTATATGGGAACCACCAACAAGATCATTTGCTTATATTAAATTACCTGAAGTACAAGATCTGAATAAAGTTGAAATTGGATTTAATGGTAATTTAGTATATTTAGCCAGTTATCAAACTGGGAAATTTTACCATTACCAATTACCAAAACATCGAGAATCAATCACATCTCTTGATGAAGAAGAGAAACGAGCTGCATGTCCAATAATAGGCGAATATAGCTTGATATAAGACTTATCTTTTGTGTGTGGGGTTAAACAAACGCGGGTTATTCCAAATTCGGCTATTTCTCGGTGGTAAGGCTCCAGTTTTCCGAGGAAAAAAAAGACTTTAGGGGTGGAAAACTTTCAACAGCTTTGAACCACACTTAACCCCACATTAACAACTTTTTAGTATAAATAGTATACCAAATAAACTTGAGTTTTTTTTTTCTCTTTTTTTCTTTTTTCCGACTATGCTTAGATCATCTGGTAGAATTATCAAATCATATAAACCATTAAGTATCTTTACAATGTCCAAGCCAACAATTTCCACAACTCCTAGAACAACAACTTCTCCCGATGACGTTGTATTGTTTTCAGAAGATCTGGGTGCTAAATTCATTACTCTTAATCGAGAAAAGAAATTGAATTCTTTAAACACAGAAATGATTGAATTGATTACTCCTAAATTATGGGAATACGCTAGAGCTGAAGGAAACAGTGTTATCATTCTCAATGCAAAATCTCCTAGAGCATTGTGTGCTGGTGGTGATGTTGCTGCTTGTGCCAATGGAATTCTTCAAGGTGATCCTCATTATGGTGCTGATTTCTTTTACAAGGAATATAATTTAAATTATATGATTGCTACATCCCCCAAACCATATATTTCAATAATGGATGGTATTACCTTTGGTGGAGGTGTGGGATTATCTGTTCATGCTCCATTCAGAATTGCCACTGAACGTACTCAAGTGGCTATGCCAGAAATGGATATTGGATTTTTCCCTGATGTAGGAACTACTTTTTTCTTGCCTCGTATGGATGATAAAATTGGGTATTATGTGGCCCTTACTGGTGCTGTTTTGAAAGGAGCTGAAGCTTATCAGTCTGGATTTGCTACTCATTATGTCAAATCGGAAAATATTCCTCATTTAACTAAGGCCTTGTCAAAATCATATTCTTTGACTGATAATGAAAAGTTTTTACAAGAAGTTAATTCAATTATTAATAATTTCAGTGAGAAGGAATTTCCTGAGAATTATAAATATTCCTTGACTGCCGAGAATTTACGAGTGATTAATCAAGCATTTAGTCAAGCTTCAATTCCTGAAGTTTTCCAATACTTGGAAAGGGAAGGTTCTAAATTTTCCCTTGATACTTTAGATAAATTAAGTAAGAAACCCACTACTTCACTTACAATTGCTTATGAATTACTTAACCGTGGTGCCAAGAACACTATCAAGCAACAATTTGAATTGGAAATGGTGGCTGCAACAAATATTGTTTGTATTGAACCAAAGCATAACGATTTCGCCAACGGTGTAGCTCACAAATTAATTAAAAAGATCAAGAATCCATTTTTCCCTGAATGGAATCCTCCTTCATTTGTCACCAAGGATTTCTTACAAGGAATTTTCCAACCTGGTGCCAATGTTGAGAAATATTTACCAAAGACTTTGATTTCTCCTTGGTTTGGTGTTGATTTCGATCAATATCCTCATAATTTTGGATTACCTTCAAATAGAGAAGTTGAACTGTATATTAAAGGATCAGATGGGTCGGAAAGAGCTTATTTACCAACTCCTAATGAAGTTGTAAAGCATTTTGTTAATCGTAGCAAGAATAAATTAGGTGTTGCTGACAAAATTGAACAAATTTTAAATTTACATGGAGAAACTGCTAAATATGATAACAAATATGTCAATTGGAAGTAGTAGTGTTACATTATAAAATTTTATATAAACTTTTATTTATATTATACTTTTATTTATTTAAATTTTTCAACAATTAAATCTTCACCTAATTCTTCATAATCAGCTTTTGTAATAAACCAATTATCCAAGGCAATCTTGGCACTATTTGAATCTTCATTTTGATCATTCAACATACTAGCTAAATTACATGCACCAAGCCAAGCACCAAATTGACGATCCCAAGTTTCAGAATTCTCAGTATTGTTTGGTCTAATTTGTTGAACAGCATATGAAAAGGGATAATTGGGGAAATATTTCTGGGTCAATGCTCGTAAATCGTTTATTATATGATCAGGTAATCCATTGGCCAGGGCCGTACCACCAGTTATAAAAACATTCGATAATAATTCTTTAAAGATTTCAATAAATCGAGCAAATTTATTTTGTGAAGTTGTATCATTTGCACTAGGGAGTAAACTTGCTTCCAAATTCTTTAAAGCCAAGAATACTAAATTAGTCAATCCATGTGAACTTGGTTTGTCCAATGTTGGTTCAGGTATGTTGACACCAGGTAATTTATTTAAAGTTGGATCAAATAAGTTTTCCAAGTAGTTTCGTTGATCTTGAACATTTATAAATTCATGATTATATAATTGATAGTTCTTTATTTGATAACTTATTGATAAATTCTTGTAATCTTGTAAAATATTATGACTAGCATAATAATGTTTAAATGAATCTGAAGCATTGGCAAATTTCCCAGGAATCAAATTATTAAAACTTGTCTTTGACTGCAAATAATTCAATACATGTAAATTCAAGAAATCTCCAGCATATTTTGAATGATAAGAAGATTTTGTTTGAATAATCCCATCCAAAATTGGCGTAACACTAGTTACACTTGATCCAATATCAATTACTAAACCTGTAGATTTACCAGCACGATACAATTGAGCAATTGGAGTTTTCACCAAGGAGAAAATCGGTACTTCCAATGTTTCAAATACAATTTGACAAGTGGTAACTTTATTTTGAGCAGTATTCCAAGATTGTTCAGTTAATACTAAAGGATATTCCTTAGCATCAATAGGATTATGATTATCGATATTATCATAAACATATTGCCAATTATGTACAATATTGTCATAGTTGTAAATTAATCCATTATCAAGCAATGTCATTACTTCATTAGTGGAGTTTGCTTCCAAGGCTTCATCACCAACTATAATTGCTTGGGTTTCAGGATTGACCATATAATTGGAATTAAATACTAACGAAGGTAAATCTTCACGAGCAAAACCAGCCTTGGTAGTGAATGAACCATTATCAATAACAACTGCTGGTGAAGTATATGCCATGGTGTATACTTGTTCTATGTTTATTGGTTTCTTTGTTTATGTTGGTAAACAGTAAATATTTGGAGAGTTGAAAAAAAAGAAAAGTTCCTACAGGTCGTGTACTTTGGCGAGGAAAAAAAAGTGTCTGGGCTCTAGATTTGAAGTCAAATTATTAATATCAAGTTCATTTGTGAAATCTACATCTTGCCACTGTTACTTCTTCCAACAACATGTTAAGAAATAGCTTAAGCAACTTTACTAAACAAACTGGTCGCCGCTTGTTTACCACTGCTGTTCCAGGTGCCACTTACAAAACCACCGTATTACCAAATGGACTTACTGTTGCTAGTGAATCCATGCCAGGAACAAGAACTGCTACCGTGGGTGTTTATATAAATGCAGGATCTCGTGCCGATAATCCCATTAGTAGTGGAACTGCTCATTTCTTGGAACATTTGGCTTTCAAAGGAACCAAGAAACGAACTCAACTTGGCTTGGAATTAGAAATTGAGAATCTTGGATCACAAATCAATGCTTATACTTCAAGAGAAAATACTGTATATTATACAAAATGTTTAGCTCGTGATGTTGATCAAAATCTTGATATTCTTAGTGATTTACTTGCTCAATCAAGATTAGAAAAACGAGCTATTGAAAATGAACGACATGTTATCTTACAAGAAAGTGACGAGGTTGATAAAATGTATGATGAAGTTGTATTTGATCATTTACATGCTGTTGCATATAAAAATCAAGATTTAGGTAGAACTATTTTGGGACCACGAGAGAAAATCAAGACTATTGATAGAAACGATTTGGTCAACTATATAACCACTAATTATAAAGGTGATAGAATGGCCTTAGTTGGTGTGGGGTGTATTGATCATGAAGAATTAGTCACCAAGGCCAATAAATATTTCAATCAATTCAAGAAAAGTGATACTCCATTTAAACAGAATGGCGATGATTTACCTATATTCTATGGAGAAGAAATTAGAATTCAAGATGATTCAATGCCTACAACTCATGTTGCTCTTGCTGTAGAAGGTGTTTCTTGGTCTGCACCAGATTTCTTTGTTGCCTCTGTGGCAAATGGTATTATTGGTACTTGGGATAGAGCTCTGGGAAGTGGATCAACTCATCCTTCTCCTTTGGCTGTGGCGGCTGCAACTGGTGGACCGGGAAATACAGCAATTGCTAATACTTATATGGCATATACTACTTCATATGCTGATACTGGATTATTAGGAGTTTATTTCACTGCTGATAAAGATGTTAATTTGAAATTATTTGTTGATGCTGTACAAAAGGAATGGGGAAGATTAAGTTCAGGTCAAATAACTGAAGAAGAAGTTGAACGTGCCAAGGCACAGTTGAAAGCAGGGTTGGTCCTAGCATTGGATGATTCCACGGCTATTGCTGAAGATATTGGTAGACAAGTGGTAAATACTGGTTATAGATTATCCCCAGAACAAGTGTTTGAAAGAGTGGAATCAATTACTAAAGATGATGTAGTAAATTGGGCAAATTATAAATGGAAAAATAAACCAATTGCCATTGCTGCTGTAGGTAATGTTCGTACATTACCAAGTCATAAAGATATTAGTAAAGGAATGTCATTATAAAACTACTTGTATATATATAAACTCATACTTTTTGAATAATCTCAACTGCTGTAGATACATTATCAGTATTTTCATCTTCTCCTGGTTCAAGATCAACTTCACCTTCTTTAACCAAGATAGATTCTGTTGGTACACGTTTCATTATTTCTCCAGAAGGAAACAATTTCCCAATATTCTCAATCCACCTTTTCCTCTTTTCCAACAATGCTCGTAATCCATTATTAAGTGCTTGTTGTTGAGGAGTATTTGCTTCAACCTTCTTCTTCTTACTCTTTCCTTTCATTCGTTTCATATATGCTTGATCTATTTGTTTATCCAAATCTTCCAATATAGCACTATATTCTTGAAACGCAATATGTTCTTCCACAAGGGGAATCAACTTTTTTCTATTGACTTTATTTCTTCTTACTGTTTCCTTTAATTCCTTTTGTAAAGTTCGTATTTCAGCACATACTTCATCATCTTCCTTATTTTTAATCCATTCATCATTATCTATAATACTGGCAGTTAATTTCTTGGGGATTCTTCCTGTTTGTTTAGGTTTAATTTTCCCATCTTCATTAGTCAAGGGTAAATTCATGAAAATACCAATATATTTCAATTCTCGTTTCAATCGTTCTTCAATAGATTGAAAATCATTTACCTCTGTAGTGACCTTATAATCTTCAATACTATCTAATTGAGTAGCAATATGTTCATCATCAAGTGGTGATTGAGAAGATTGCTTTTCTGATTGTTCAGGAGTGTCTTCAATAGATGACATGGAACCTTCATGTGTACTTAATATAGCTGATAATAATCTACTTGATAAAGGACCACATGAAATCTCTTCTGTATATAAAAGATCATCGTTTAAAATATCAAATGACCCCTTAGGTTTATATGAATCAGATTGAGGTTGTTGAAAAGCTGGGGAATTTAATTTTGATGATAATGTAGCATCTTCTTCACTCCAAACATCAGCATAAAATCTACCTAATTTAGGAATCAAGAATGGTGTTACATCAGGATCATAGTCTTGATGACGGAATCCAGGAGGGATTATATTTCGTTCACGAAGAAATTCAATATCATCACTCAGAAATAATCGGAAATATGGTTCAATATATGATTGGAATGTCGTAAATTGAACTTGATTTGTTGGAGGTTTATTTTTGGAGAAATCAATATTGGGGATTTTACCAGGAAGCAACTCTTGTAAATCATTTTCAGGAAATGAAGCTACACCAAATTTCCGTTTTAAATATTCTTGATCGGGTTTTTCATCAGGAGAGAATTTCTCTTCCGAGAATAATCCTAATTTGGCAATAGCTTCAACTGAAAGGGTTTGGGGTTCAACATATTCCGATTTAGGGTTTTTCAAACGAGTATCATTGTCTTGAGTAAAGGACCCAGTTTGTACAGGCGGTATAGGGTCATCCTTGGAGTTGACTCTTTCTGGTGACTCCTCCTGTTCCTGGTCTTGCTTTTTGTCTTCCTCTTCTTCCTCACCAACAGAAGTTCCACTTAATTTTCGTCTTTTAGCCAAATTTATAGAATCATCCCCTTCTTCTTCATCTGGTGCTATAGCGACTGCCTCCTCGTTCTCGTTCTTTACAGTTTCGCTTTCATCGTCAGATTCTCTTGTTCGTTTCTTGTCACCTTCTTTTTCTTCTTCCTGTTCATTTTCCTTGTTTTTTTCCGATTCTATTGACGCATTTATCGCAGTAATAGCTTCCTCATCTGCCAGTTCAACTTCATTCAAGCCATTATATAATTTCGTCAATAATTTATTCAAATTCAATAATGTATTAACATTGGGGATATTTTGAATAGATTCTCCATCAAGTAACCCTACAGTTGAATCATATGAAAGTTTTAATTCTGTTATGATATCATCAAGGATTGTTGATGCTGAATGAGATTCTGCCATTGGTATGTTTGATAGATTGACTTGAAGAGTTGGTTGCTGATTTGAATTTACACTTGTGTTTTTTTTTTTTTGGAACCGAATAGAATTGATATGCAGGATAATAATTCTATACAGGAGATTACAATGACATATAAGTTAACTGTTTATTTACAAGAATATATAAGGTTTATGGTGTTATATGTTTAAGATATGCTTCATCTTTGTGTTTCTTTAAGTTGTCAACTACTCGGTTTACAATGGCATGTTTAGTAATTGGAGCATCTTGAGGTCTTCTCCAAGCTTCAGGAAATTCTGGTTCTGGTTTTTTGACAAATGGTTTCATGTGACGTTTATCTAAGGGAATATCACTAAAATCATCAGTTAAATCCTTGGATTGAGTTAACAACTTATTAAATGTTTCCACAACATAATTTGCATTTTGTGCTGCTTCGGGGAAATCTCCACGATTAATTGTCAATGTATTTGATTCATGATTAAACTTGTTTCCAGCTAATACTTTAAATTTATGTTGTTGTTTTTCATTCAATTGTAAATTTTCAAGATTAACAGATAAACTGACTTTTCTATTATATTTATTATTAACATTTTCAGTGAAGTCAGAATAATAAGTCAATTTCAATGGAGTTTCACTTTTTGGTTTTGGAACATATGGTTCACGATATTTAGCTAATAATGGCATTTCATAAGCAGAAACACGATGTAATTGTTCAATTCGTCTTTGCTTATGAGGAGTTTCCCCTTGGTTCGCAACCAAAATATTACTTTTTCTTGGAGGACGACCTCGTTCATTCATTGGTATAGCACTAGTATATTTTTCTTTGAAATTTTCAATAGCAAACACATAATTCAAACTAGGTTTGTTTCTCACTAATGCACTAATTGTAGATAAAATCGCTGTTCTTTCTTGGTTGTTAGGATTGTAGTTTGTCCCCATATATTCTTTTCTCATTCTATGTAATTCAAAGATTTGATCAGCAGGTAATCCTTGCCAAGCATGAGGATTAAGGTAAAGTGGTACTGAAGAAGGAACATTTGCTAATGGTTTGGATTTAGATGATGAAAAACGGGTAAAGACTTGAACAACAGCTGGAGATCTAACCAACTTCTTAGTGGGAATCATTGTTGCTTGTTTGTCTAGTTGTTACTATTGATTGAATTCAACCCAATTGAAAAAACCAGAAAAAAAAATTTTTCTGGCAATTTTACACTACCCAAGAAAAAAAACAATGTTAAGTTGCAAACTATAAATGATTGTTATATATTTACGATACTATTTCTCGTAAGGGCACTTTGCTAATGTTTTTTTTGTTTCTTAATCGTTTTGAAGGAGGTTCTTCAGTTGTTGATGTTCTTTTGGAGGTTCTTCTAGGATGATTGGAACCTTCGTCTTCAGATTCTTCTTCATCTTCGTATTCCTGTTCTTCTTCACCTTCTTCTCCTGATAATTCGTCCTCTTCCTCCTTTTTGTCTTCTTCAATTTCATCTCCTGCTAATTGGACCCCTTGTTCTTCATCTTGCTCACTATCGACATCTTCATCTTTGACATTTGCTAATTTGTCTTCCTGTTTTTCCCTATTATCTTCTTCCTCCTTCACATCAGGCTCCTTTACAATACCTTGTTTCTTGGCAGTATCCTCTTCATAAACATTCTTTGCTTCTTTTCTCTCCTCATTCTTAACCTTTCTATCAGTAGGTTCAACTTTAATTTCCGGTTTATTCTTATTCCTTTGGAAAAACAGGGAAATTGAAGCTTGTGGTTTTGTATTCACCTTTTTAATCACATCTCTACCCTTATTTGTCGTAACACCAACTTTATTAGACACAGGGTATCCCTCCAACCCATTGTATACTTTATTTGCTGCTGAATTCAAACATGTTTCAATCATAGAATCATCCCATGGTTTCTCGGGATTCAACCAATCATTCCATTCTTGAGATCCTGGCTTTAAAAACACCGGTTTTCTATTATGTAACCAAGATATATCATACGTATCAGTTTTCAATGCTGGAGCAGTAATAATTGTGAATGAAGAAACATAACCTTCATTATTAAAATTCTTGGTATAATTTCGATTATGAGAATATAATCCTGCAAGATATACTACATCAGAACTTGTAGAATGAACATAATAGGGAACTTTATCATTCTTGGATTTAAGCCATTCGAAATATCCCAGAATTGGTATGACGCAACGATGTTTCCTAGCTGCATTCCATACTGGTTGATGTTGATTCAATGATTCGCGTCGACAATTGAAATATTTCCCCAGTTGTCGTTGTAATTCCCGAGAATATTCTTCACCTTCATCAGAGCTACCCTGTCTTACGGGTGTAGGATCACTAGGTTTTGCCCACAGTGGCACTAATCCAAATTTCAGCAATTCAACAATATATTTATGAGTGATGGTGGAATTGGAAGGCGTGACTGTATAGATTGCTAAAGTTGTGTTTGTAGGAGCTATATTAAATGAAGGTGACCATTGTTGGATTCTTGTGGTGTCAAATTCAATTCTTAGGTCGTCTTCAGATCCATGAATGTCATATTGATAAACTCCAGAATTCTCGCGTGTATTTGTTACTTCGTTGTTGTTGTTTAATAGCACAGTATTGGTGAAATGATTAGGTAAATCAGTTACATTCTAGGTTAGTGTTAGAATTGTTTGAGTTGGGAGTTTGCACGATACTTACCACTCCTAAGGCAAAACGACCACACATGTTGAAAGTTTAGTTTGCTTTTACAATTGAAATGTGGAAGAAGTTGCTCATCATATATCTTTTTTTTTCTGGGGAAATTTTCCAAGAGCAAGAGCAAGAGCAAGAGCAATATGTCTAACAAGCAAATTTGCTAATGTTACATGTGAACTTGCGAAGCAATTGATATTACAGAAATATACATTATTTTTCTATATCTTCTTCCGTTTCACTATCAAAATAATCAGGTTGACTATCAGGATCAAGAAATTCATCATAAGATTTACCAAAATTATTTGTACATTCAGGATCATCAATCTCAGAATACAGTTCTCCTTCAAAATATTCTGGTTGAACATCTTTATCTAAAAATTCATCATATCCAAAACTACCTTTCTTTAAAAACTTACCTTTCTTATAATTTTGTCTTAACTTCTCTCTATAATCCCGTTTAAACTTTTCATAATCTTCTTCAGCTAATTTACTCGATTCATATTCTTTTTCATCAACTTCGGAATCCTTTACACGTCCAAGATGTATATCATCTAAAAACTTTATTGGTTCCATCCCCTCAGGAAAATAACTTTGTTTCACTTTCCCATGAACATAATTAGGATTATACTTGTATTCTTTCCCATACCCCAACTCCTTCATCAACTTTGTAGGTGCATTTCTTAAATGTAAAGGAACAGGTAACTTAGTCAATTCTGGTTCCTCGCTAATTAATTTCTGAGCAGTACGTAAAGATCGATATGACTTGGTGGATTTGGGGGCACGAGCTAATTTATTAGCAACATGAGCCAATATGATTTCTCCCTCAGGCATACCAACAAATTCTAAGGCATCCTTGGCAGCAACCACAAATGGTAATACTGAACTATCACGTAATCCAATATCTTCCGAAGCAATCACAATCATTCGTCGTATTATAAATAACGGATCTTCGCCCCCTGAAAGCATTTTCACTAAATAAAACATAGCAGCATCAGGATCGGATCCTCTTACTGATTTGTGAAATGCACTGATTATATCATAATGTGATTCACCTTTGCGATCATAAACTTGATGGAAATTCCTTGTTTTCAAAAGAGGACGAAGAATAGAGGCTGTGATTTTAATAACTCCTTGTTTGTTTTCTTCCTTGACCTCCTCTTCCTTTGTGGAAAACTTGGAGGTTGACAAATATGCATTCACTGATTCTAAAATGTTTAATGCTACTCGAGAATCACCCATACTTAAACTAGCAATATAATCAAATGCATCTTTCAGTAATGATATATAATGTAATCCATACACTTGTTTTCTAAATTTATTCACTTCATACAAAGCCCTACCAAGGATTTTCACAATAGATTCCAGAGTTAACGGTTCCATAACAAACGTATGTACTCGTGAAAGTAAGGCATTATTCAATGTAAATGAAGGATTCTCAGTAGTAGCTCCAATAACCGTAACAATCCCCTTTTCAATTGCTGGTAATAATAAATCTTGAACTGCTTTATTAAATCGATGAATCTCATCCAAGAATAATATTGTCCGTTGTCCAGTTAAACCACGATGATTTTCAGCATGTGTGAAAACTTGTCTAAGTGATTTGGCATTACTTTCTGCTCCCGATAATTCCACAAATTTACAACTAGTTGATTTGGCAATTATTCGTGCAAGTGTAGTCTTACCAATACCTGGGCCACCCCAAAGAAGGAATGATGGAATGTGGTCAGCTTCAATTATGTTACGTAAAGGACCATTTTTCCCAAGTAAATGTTCTTGTCCATAAAAGTCGTCCAAAGATTTTGGGCGTAGTCGATGGGCCAAGGGGAGACTTGCAAGTCTCTTTAATTCATGCATTTCATTAGCCTTTGCAAGAATTTCAGATTGTTTTGGGTGGTTCTCTATTATTTCCCCTTTAATTTGACTAGTATTTGCTGCTGTTGCTGCTGTTGCTACTGCTGTTGCCATTTCTTGCAATTGTTCTTCTAGTGATGGTTCAGGACTCTCTTGCTGTTTGACGCGTCGTTCTTGAATTAATAAACTAGTTAAAGTGGCAGCTTTTGTATCAGTCTTTCCTTTCTTCTTCTTTGAAGAATCAGCTTTTAATCCAAGAGCAGTGAAAACATCTCGCTTTTTACTATCTATTATTTGAATATCATCATTAGTTGTCTCATCTACAGTCAGATTATTTCGCGAAGCTGTTTCTTCACCTTCAAGATTGTCCAAACAACTATTCACGTGCCTTTCTAGTAGTTTCTGATCAATGGACTTTCCGCATATTGGACAATTTTCTTGCATGTTGGTTATACCATAGTAAAAATTGACAAAACCAGAATCACGCGAATGTCGTATAAAAATGTCTCTTCCGATTTGGGCGACAAATTGTTAAAATGGAAGAAATAATTTAACGTATATCGAAAAGGTCAAATGACATTCCATAATCCTTAAATTATTATTCTGGGACATCGTGTAAGTATCTGTTTGGGCTATACTCAGTAATGTATTGAATGTTGTATCAATCAAGTAAATATGTTGTAGTTTGAGATTTCTGAAGCCATTTGATGTTGTGACTTCGGAGATTTGTCCCCCCCTTGATATCTAATTCCTGCTATATTCAGAAAATGAATGAGGGTGACAATATTTATGTATTTGAAGGAAATTAAATTATAGATTCAAATGTAAGTGAGGTTACACAGATGCATTTAATTTTGCAACAAAAAAAGGCGGGTATAAATAGATGGATTTTTTCTCGAATTTGTTTTCCTTAGATTTACCACTTTTATTTCATTTTCAACACATTATTTCTTTCAAATTTCAATGAGATGTGTATCAAATCAAAAATCATTCCGCAATATATCTTGGCAACTACAAGTTTTTGATTGGTTGACTGAGGTTGGTAATTAATAACCGTAGTGAAAGGGATGGTTCTTTTTCCAATACTTACTTGTCATGTCTAGTCCAATATGTATATCAAATACACTCATCATTGAATGAATCTCAAATAAAATCTTTTGATTGACTGATGCAAGGATAATCAGATTTGGGTCAAGTTGAATGTTCAGGAAATAAACTAGATGAAACTTCGTTTTATGGCAGCCAACCGGCAAACAGTTAGAACAGTCAGGGGGTAAAAGACTTGATTGTCCTTTTTTGAAACTGGGATGAGACGATAAACAAAGTTCCTTCTAGCAGCTTACTTGAACATTCCACTTCTCATGATTTGATCTATCATTACATTTATCTATCATGATTTTTACTTGAGAATCATTGATTGAGATTAGTAGTGGTTGTTCTACCTGTTGTCTGTCAAGGGTAATAGGAAATCATTAGGGTAATAATCATCCCTATCTCTAAGTATATTGATTTTTGTAATTATGTCGCAATCAACCGGAAAACTACATTTGAATTGAGCAATTTGGTTTTCATGGCATCAAAGAATTAACTATCAAGATGAGTTTTCTTTGAAGTCAGATTTTTTGATGCTGCAAAACCAGATTGACATAATTGTTTGTGGTTATCTTGTTGTCTTACTTTCAATTCCAATTTTCTTCTTTTACCATCAAGATTACTATGAATCCTTCTAGTTCATTCTTTGTCTTTATTCATTGCATTTATTTTTTAATTTTTGCGATTTAGAACCCAGTATTAAACAATAAAAGAGATTTATAATAGCAAAGAGAAAACTTGAAGGAGTCATTACAGTCTTTATAGTATTTAGAAATCTCACCAACTGTAAATGAAGTAAATCTGGTTCTATATTCACATAATCATATGAATTAAACGTAAGGATTTAGTACTTTCTTTCTTACTGGATTAACTTGACAGATTCTTATGTCCATGCTATATACACCAGAGGTTTATTACACAAACAATACAAATCATATACCAAATAACAATACTGCTTCTATGAATTGTTGCAAAAAAGGGATTGCTAACGAGTGATACCTTCATACAGGACAAACAAAACTACTACAGCAAAAAAAAAAACAGAACTGATTCAGTTTACATGATTTTCCTGAAATGTCGACAATGACAGATAGATTTAATCCATATGAAGAAGATGCATATAGAGAGTCGTCTCCTGAGTTTTCTGACACTCCAACTTCACATCGACGTAAAAAACTGACTCCTCCAATAGCTACAACAACTAGAAAATACAAACTGTCCTCCCCAACCCTTGGTGACCTAGAACCAGAATCTTCAGAAGAAATAGCCAAACAATACAAGAAATTCACCAATGCTCCTAAATTCGATTTCAACAGTGAAGAAGTGTTCTGTATATGTCGTAGACCCGATCATGGGGAATTAATGGTTGCTTGTGATGGATGTGAAGAATGGTTTCATTTTAAATGTATGAATGTTAATCCCAATTATTCTCATTTGATCGCTAAGTTTTATTGTAAATTTTGCCAATGGAAAGGTGTTGGAAATAGTAAATGGAAACGGAAATGTCGATTACCTGGATGTTATGAAGCTATCAAGTCAGAATCGAAATATTGTTCTGAAGAACATGGGAAATTATATTTGAAGCAAGTGTTGTTATCAAGAGCCAAGTCACAACAAGATATTAATATCGGTGTTGTTAAAGATATACTTGATTTTGTGGGAAAGGATTATGAAAGATTTACCAAGTTGGGTGAGAAATTCCCAGAATTAGAACAAGTGGAAAAATATAAAAAGGATGAAATGTTGGATTCGTTTCCTGAAGATGTTAAGCTGGATTTACAAGTGGTTTCTATAAAGTATAGTAATTTAAACGATTTAATTAACCAGGAAAATCTTAAGATGTCTCGATTAATAGAAACAAAGGAAAATATCAAAAATATGAATGAAAGATTAATATCGTTGATATATCCCGAACAAAGTCAAACATTGAATTCTTCCAAAACTAAAAAATCAAAAAAGGGTGGTAATAAAAAGAAGAAAATTGATTTGTGTTATTATGATAAATTAATAAATTCGGAAAAAGATTCAATTATTCATCAAATACTTCATCAAGATGAAATATTTGAACAATTCAGTCAAAAAATTAAAAGGAAATATACTGAAACAGAAGAGGAAGATGATGAACACGAACAACAAGAAGAAAAAAATGATTTATTCATGAACCGATTATGTATTAAAGAAAAACGAAAGTGTCCGCGTCATAATGGTTGGTGGAATCTAGCCTATGATGAAATATCAAAGAGATTACTTGAACAAAACACAAAACTTGAAGTATTGAAACAACAAAAGGAAAATATACTACGAAACTATTCTATAGATGTATATGAAAAGTAATTCTCACTTCTTTTGACCATTAATCGTCGCTACTATCTTTCTTGTATGTCTATAAGTTCTAAACTCACATAAATAAATTCCTTGCCAAGTACCAGTTGCAAGTCTACCATTTGAAATTGGAATATTTAAATTAACGCCAACAGTGGTGCTTTTAACATGACCAGGCATATCATCAGGACCTTCATCTGCGTGAATATAAAAATCACCCTCAGGAACCATTCTATCTAATGACGATGTCATATCTGCTCTAACATCAGGATCATAATTCTCATTTAAAGTTAGTCCAGCACTTGTATGTTGTAAGAATAAATTGAGAATACCAATTTCATAATTCTTGATTTGTGGGACATTCTTCAAGACTTCGTCAGTGATGAGATAACATCCTTTACTTCTAGGACTAAGTGAAAATGTAACTTGTTCCCAAGACATTGTAGTGATTGAATTGATTAGTGGAAGAAAGAGAGTTTTTTTTTTCTGGGTGAGGTAAATACAGCAATCCATGAGAAACCATTTAATTTCTAAAGCAATCACAACAATTAGTATTCAGCAACTTGGAAGTTCTTGAATGGAGGAGGTGTTTAGTTCCTAGCAATTCAAAATTAGTTGTAAAATTTTAGCAACAGACAATCATAGTTACTGAAGAAAATTCGTAAAGAATCTCCTGTGGGGAAGATCAAAGAGTGAACCACTCTATGCAATTGTGGCATTAAGAACCCCATTAGAAATTAGTAATTACTTTTCACCTACGTAATTGAAGTTTCCAGTGGCAGAAACCGTAAACTTTGGAAGTAAAATATGGAAATTTTTCTTCCATATTGTTTAGTAAATCTTCATGGGGTGGTTCCGTTTTCTATTTAAACACTAAGCCACCTTTCCGCCTCCTCCTTAATTCTCTGAAATGTTTACCAACCGTAGTTTCAAACTTTTTACTCTTGCAGACGGTATATGTTATTTACTAGTTTTAATTGGAAGCCAAAAATTTACCTTTTGTAAACCCTCACCAACTTCTCTTACTCTGACTAATGTACATTCAAATGTATATATAGATCTTCAAGCAAATAACTCTTCCAGTAAACTTGCAGCCTTTTTGTATTCTCGGATACGAAAAAAATAACAAGGTTCTGGAATTCACTTACGGTAACGATGACCACATTTATTAGAAAATAATTCCAAATAATTTTCAAAGTATAAAGTTTCCCTTTTAACCCCACTTGCTATCCTAAATGTTCAAAGATTGTTTATAAGTACAACAACTTAAATTAAATATGCAATTGTTTCACATAGGCATATAATTTAAACGTCGGATTGCTAACGGAAGTATTGATATGCATAGTCTACACCGAAACAAAGCATTATGTGTAAGCCACGGGCTTATTTCTTTTAACAGGGCTCCCCCGTCGTAAATGCAATTTCAAATATTATTTAACTTCCAAAATAAAATATTGAGATTTGCAATCTCAAATAATGAACCTGAAAAGTCTTGGCATTATGGGATATGAACTTACGAAGATTTTAATGTATTAGTATGATCAATTATAGAAATAGGCGGGTATATTAGGAAGTTCGTACTCATATTTCCCAGTACTTAAAGTCCAATATTATCCTTTGATATTTTCTTTAAAATACCCAGACCATTTTTTTCTTGGAACTTCAAGCTATGCTGAAATTGTTTGTTTTATTTTATCTATTTTTCTTGGCTTCGTCTAAATATATCCTTCCCTTCTATTTCGGTGGATATGGAGAAATTTCCCCAGTCAAAAGAGAAGAACTAACTGACATTGCTGGGGATGTTACCCAGCCTGATGGTGGAGATGTTACGGAACCTAATGATGGTGGAGATGTTACGGAACCTAATGATGGTGGAGTACTTACCGATTTAGGAGTAGGAGGAGAACCAACTGATTTAGGTGGTGGTGAAACCACTGATTTAGGTGGTGGTGGTGAAACCACTGATTTAGGTGGTGGTGAAACCACTGATTTAGGTGGTGGTGAAACCACTGATTTAGGTGGTGGTGAAACCACTGATTTAGGTGGTGGTGGTGAAACCACTGATTTAGGTGGTGGTGGTGAAACCACTGATTTAGGTGGTGGTGGTGAAACCACTGATTTAGGTGGTGGTGGTGAAACCACTGATACTGCTGACGATCATGAGCATCATTGGAGTGATACTACAGATACCACAGATTTGGGTGGCGGCATCACGACAGATACTTCGGATACTGATAATGGTGGCGGAATTGATACTACCGACACTACTGATACCGATAGTATTGGTGGTGGAGGTACAGATAGTGACAACAATGGCGGTGGTGGTAGTACTGACCACGATGGTGGAAACAGTAACGTTAATAACAATGGCGGTGGTGGTAGTAGTACTGACCACGATGGTGGAAACAGTAACGTTAATAACAATGGCGGTGGTGGTAGTACTGACCACAATGGTGGAAACAGTAACATTAATAACAATGGAGGAAGTGGTTCAAACACTAATGGTGGGGGTACAGGTATTAATGGCGGGGGTACAGGTGTTAATGGCGGTGGTACCAAGACTACTGGTGGAGGTTCTACCAATAGTGGTTCTTCTAATAGTGGAGGTAACACTGCTGCGGAATTGAATTCTGGAACAAGACTTCATGTCTACGGATTGGAAGTGTTTTTATTTGTTATTGTGTTGATCTCATTATAGTTTCTCTGATTTGTTTTGTATAAGTTGCAAAAAATTTGAAAAATAAAAAAAACTTAACGACAACTGCAGGACTCGAACCTGCGCGGGCAAAGCCCAAAAGATTTCTAATCTTTCTCCTTAACCACTCGGACAAGTTGCCTTTTTAGGAAACCCTTGCTTTTTCGTCCGTTCACGTGACCCATTTTTAAAACTCCTATACAGTCTTAAATAATTAGTTTAGTAGTTTTATTAAGGGGCGGAGAGTTTATCATGTACTACCTACAATATTGTCCATTCAGACTTAGTTTTTTTTTTATCGGGCTTTCAAAAAGTTAGTAAAGTCTTTGAATTACTGTGGTTTATGATTTCGCACTAACAGAAAAAGAGCTAGACTAATAAAAATGGTGATTAACATGTAACTTAAAGTCAATGTACAACACCTTTGAACGATTTAGTTGTGATTTCTTTACTTGGAAGATTGTCTAAATGGTTTTCTGTGGCTATCAAGATTGTTTAGTTTACCAAATATTTTCTAGGATTAGAACCAAAATTATTCAAAATCTAAGAATTTCTTATGATTTTCAACTGTCACTCTTAAAACAAGTAACAACAAGGAATATTGAACAAAACCGAGAACACCCAGGTGTAAGTATATCGATTAGTTTCAACAAATAACATTTTGCAGCAATTTTTGTTTTCCTGTATGCCAATCCACTCAGCATTTTTTTTCTCCTTCTAAATCAGCGATGCCCATCAAAAAAAAAAATTGTGAAAAATCCAAACTGTGGTTTTATACTAGACTTCTCATAGATACATATTAATAAAAAATGCAACTCGCTGTTCGTCAAGAAGATGCTGATGTATTACTTAAACAAAAAAACATCTTAGATGATGTTGTGCTTGAGAAATATAGAGTAGCTGGTCAAATCACACAAACAGGGTTGACATATATTAAATCATTAATAAATAATTCCTATCATTTAACTGGTTCAAAACTCACAGTTCAACAACTATGTCTTTTAACTGATTCTTTTTTGATGAAGTTATTATCTCGTCAATATGCAAATACTGTTAATGAAAAGGGAATTGCACACCCAACTACCATTAACGTCAATGAATTAATTCATGGCTTTGCTCCTGAAATTGACGACAATCGTTCATTTACATTTAAAGAAGGAGATGTTGTGACTATTAGTTTAGGTGTCCATATTGATGGATATGCTTCTCAAGTCAGTCACACAATGGTGATTTATCCTCGTTCACCTGATTTCAAACCAACTGGTCCATTATTAGGATCAAATGCTGATGCGGTTTGCGCAGCAAATGTTGCAGTTGAAACTATGGTTGCATTGTTAGGTGCATCATTATCTCCTGAGAAATTACCAGCTAATTTAAGAAATCAAAGCAATACTATTACTGGTCAACAAATCAGAGGTCTTGTTGATGCTATTGCTGATTCATTCAATTGTATTGTAGTTCCTGGTTCAAAAATCAGAAGAGTTAGAAGATTCTTGGCTGGTCAAGCAGAAGGTGTTGTTGCTGAGCGTGATTTTAAAGGTGTTGTTTGGGATGAATCTCATCAAGAAAGTAGATTATTAAAACAAGCTACTACTTCTACTGAATTGATTTTACAAACTACTCAAAAGCCAGCTCAAACAAGTAACTCATCTGCTGTTCCTACAGATGAATTTATTGTATTACCTGGAGAAGTTTATCAAATTGATATTCGTATGGCGGGACTACAAAATGTCAATGAAGTTGGTATTATAACCACAGAAGAAATTGATCATTTCACAGGAAAGAACAGCAAACAAGACTTTAATTGTAAGAGTTCAGTTTTCATTCGTGATTTTGCCATTACTCATCAATTAAAATTGAAAACTTCACGTAAATTATTAAGTGAAATTGATAATGAATTTTCGGTATTCCCCTTTAAATTGGATTATATTGGTAAAAATTTCCCAATTAATGTAGAATCAACCGATGAAGAAATCAAGCAACAAATTGAAGCAATTGGTCAAGATATGAAATCACATAGATTAGGTGCATCCGAATTAACCAACCGTCATTTAATCAAAGCCAAACCTATTCAAATTACGAAATTCATTCCATTAGAACAAATATTATTAACTTCTAACCCAACAGGTAAACATGGTATTGATGCTGCCAAGCCAGTTTTACCAGGCATGGAAATCCCATTACCTAAATTGGGTATATCCTCCTTGAAATTGAAATCTTTGTTAAAACATGGTAAGAATATAAGTAACGTAAGAGAATCAACTACAGTTATAATAAATAACAATGGAAATGAAGTAATTAGATTGACTGGAGGTGAAAAGACAGCCAAGCCAAGTTGGGTACATTCCCAATATAAGTTACCAAGAGAAATCAACGAAACTGTGGGACATTTGATTCAATTAACTAAAGACAAGAGATTTGGTATTAAGGTAAAAGAAATCAATCCTTATAAAATGAGACAATCCAATATGGTGGTTGAATCTATGCAATTAGATTAGAAGATGTTTTTGTAAATTAATAAATAAACTTAGCGTGTTTAGATTTGCTCTTTCAGGGCCACTTAGGTCCGAAATAAGGTGTAAAAAAAACAAATCATTCGAGAAAAAAAGAAAAGGATCTTTTCCTTCTCATGGAAAGGTTGAACCGTAGGCGGACAAAAAAAAACAAAAAACAAAATAAAAATTGGAAGACAAAAGAATCTTGGCTTGATTTTACATGAAAAATAAACAAATTATGTAACCGAACCTCCAGGCGGGATGGCGACCCGTATTCGTGTGATTCTCTTAAATCAACCCCCCTGTACAAATCGGCTACTGAATATTTGTTGATTTTTAAACTGGTTAACGATTACACCCCTACATAGCATGTGATGTTTGGCAATCTTATACACCAGCCTTTTTTTTCGTCATCTCTTCTGCATAATCGCCTAAGCAACCAAAATAATTTTGATCTTCTGTCAAAACAAAAAGAATAATAA
Source organism: Spathaspora sp. UFMG-CM-Y285 (assembly GCA_002911495.2). Taxonomy (NCBI): domain Eukaryota; kingdom Fungi; phylum Ascomycota; class Pichiomycetes; order Serinales; family Debaryomycetaceae; genus Spathaspora; species Spathaspora sp. UFMG-CM-Y285. The sequence continues at coordinate 694,829 of PPUV02000002.1, forward strand.
TGCACACACATGTAAAATAAAAAAGAACTGAACAAGATTAAACTATGCCGTTAAACAAAGTAAAAACAAAGTAAAAATATACATATAAACCCACTTTTTCATCATATTGTATAGTTTATATCTTGCATTTAATCGAATAAACCTGTGGTTTTCACTAACATGTAAACCAAATCTTGCAGGTTACACGATTGTTTTTTTTCCCTGACCCGTCATAACCTGTAAAAAAAGCGAGAATTGATTTTCACACGACGCAGGCAAAAAAAAACTCAAAGTGAACAAAACAAAAACTTTTTTCAATTTCAAGTTTCAAGATTTTTCCTCACAACTCTCCTTCTTTTTTCAGTTTTGTCTAACTTAAAAGTGAAATAAAAACAACGGAAGAGAAATCTCAAAAAGTATGTATTTTTTTATCCATAGCGTTGAAGAGATGGAGATTCAGATTATAGGAGTGTTATTAAGGCAAAGGAATTTAAAGCAATTGTTTTTGTGAGAAATTGATGGCAAACTTTGAGCGGTGCACCATTATCCCTTATTTTGGAACTGACATTGATCTGGTATGCAAAGTGAACAACACAACCCTTATCCATTCAATTGATAGTGACGAAAGTGGATGAATAGATTAAAATCAATTGATTTAATCTATTGCTACCAATTTGATTGATTGATTATTTTACAAGAGTTTTTTTGACTTTGTTTTGTTTTGCGTGATTATTATTACAATATCATATCTTTACAGACTTTCAGATATTGCATGGCATTTGACTACAATTTTATAAGAATACAATGGAGTATAACTTGCAGTTGTACTTGAAAGTGAAATAGCTTTTACAATGATTGTTTGTGTGGTAAAAATAATGTGTGTGGGTAGTCATGCATAAGGTTAATGTGGGTTGTTTATATTTTGTGTGCTGTCTAAGAATTAACTAAAAGATGTTTATTGGGAGAAAAAAAATCTCCCACACAAATTTTTTTCTTTTTTGGACAAAAGTTGTGTTTTTTTTGTGGACAAAAAAAAGTTTTGAGTCATTTTACACGACCTTATTTGTTGTGGGTGGTGTTTTTTTTCTTCCAATCCAAAACTGACAACCAAAAAAGACAACTATACCACATCTTTCTGTTTTAGATTTGTCTGATATTCTTTGGAAATAGTACACAATTTACACATAAACAGATAACACGTAAACAAATTCAAAAAGTGATAGTATGTCAGTTAATATTTTGCCAATCAGATCACTGGACGAACTTCTTTGAATCAATGTCTTTTTTTGGAAATCAATTTACTAACAACTTTTTTTAGCCAACTGAATTCTTTTAAAAACAAAATAGTATTTATTTAAATTTTGTTTTGTTTTTGAACTTCCACTTTAGAAATTTTCCCAACTCCTTATTTTAAAACTCCAAACACTTTACTTACAATGCCTGCTTCCCGTGAAGACTCCGTCTACCTCGCTAAGTTAGCTGAACAAGCTGAACGTTATGAAGAAATGGTTGAAAACATGAAGGCTGTTGCCTCTTCAGGACAAGAATTATCCGTTGAAGAACGTAATTTATTATCAGTTGCTTACAAGAATGTTATTGGTGCTCGTCGTGCTTCTTGGAGAATTGTTTCTTCCATTGAACAAAAGGAAGAATCTAAAGGTAATGAAAACCAAGTTGCTTTAATTAGAGAATACCGTTCCAAGATTGAAGCTGAATTGTCTAAAATTTGTGAAGATATTCTTTCTGTTTTAACTGACCATTTGATTTCATCTGCTCAAACTGGTGAATCTAAGGTATTTTATTACAAGATGAAGGGTGATTACCACAGATACTTGGCTGAATTTGCCGTTGCTGATAAACGTAAAGAGGCTGCTGATTTATCTTTGGAAGCTTATAAGTCTGCTTCCGATGTTGCTGTCACTGAATTACCACCAACTCATCCAATTAGATTAGGATTGGCCTTAAACTTTTCTGTTTTCTATTATGAAATTTTGAATTCTCCAGACAGAGCTTGTCACTTGGCCAAACAAGCTTTTGATGATGCTGTTGCTGATTTAGAAACCTTATCTGAAGATTCATACAAGGATTCAACTTTGATCATGCAATTATTAAGAGATAACTTGACTTTATGGACTGATTTATCTGAAGCTCCAGCTGCCACCGAAGAGCAACCAGCTCAACAACCATCAGAAGCCAAGGCTGATGAAGAATAGATGTATGTAAAGTTTTAGTTATTGTTCTTGTGTGAATTTAATATCAAGTATTTTTTAGTACTGTCGCAATGTTGCCTTTACATTTATCATTACCTTGTCATTTCACATATCTTTATTAAATTTGTTAACTTGTCCTATACCTTGTTTGATTTTTTATTCTTTTTTTTCAATTTTGTTTTTGTTTTGTTTTTAAGTATTAGTCTTTTTTTTGTTCAATTCCTAAATTACAAAATTTTATTCTGTTTCTTACTTGGGTTAACTCATACAATATACTATACATAGAGATATCCTTGTTTGTCACCTCTTGTCTCTGAATCTATATATCTAAATATAAATCGATAACTGTTACAAATAAAAAACGCGTGTAATAAGTCTTTTTTTTTTTGAACTCGGTGCACGCCCCCTAAAACTGAAACAAGTAAACAAAAAAAAAATTACCCGTGAGCACGAAAAAAAAAAAGAAAAAAGTAAACTCCAATCAGAAAAAAAATACAAGGTTTTAAGATTTGGCCACACCTCTTAACTTCCAGAACAAGCACATATATCAAACAATGCCAGAACCTGTTGGGATTACAAATTTACCAGATCAAAGGTATGTTTAACACATTGTACAAATAGACAAATGGATCTGAAATCAATCATTGCTTTTAAACAATCTGTTAAGAATAAACTTTGATTTTTTTTGTCCACCTTGTCTCTTACCAATATGTTGATAATTTACTAATTTATTTAATAGGTACAAGATTGTTTCTAAAGAAGGAGCAACGTTCACAATCATGGTTGCTGGTGAGAGCGGCTTGGGTAAGACTACCTTTATTAATACTCTTTTCCAAACCTCGTTAAAACCTCACCAAGATCCTAGTGAGAGACATAACAAATTTCAATCAGCACAAGAAACCGTGGAAATTGGAATTGTAAGAGCTATGCTTGAAGAAAAAAATTTCAAAATTAGATTAAACATTATTGATACACCTGGTTTTGGTAACAATGTTAATAACAATGATTCTTGGACTCCTATCATTGATTTTATTGACGATCAACATGAATCATATATGAAACAAGAAAGACAACCAATTCGTGCTAATAAAAAAGATTTGCGAGTACATGCATGTCTTTATTTCATTAGACCTACTGGGCATTCTTTGAAACCTTTAGATATTGAAATCATGCAAAGACTTTCCACTAGAGTAAACCTTATTCCTGTTATTGCCAAAGCTGATACGTTATCTCCTACTGAATTGGATACATTTAAAACCAGAATCAGAGAAATAATTGAAGCTCAAGACATTAACATTTATACTCCACCTTTAGAATTAGATGATCCTGCAAGTGCTGAACATGCTAAACAATTGATTGAATCAATGCCATTTGCAATTATTGGTGCTGAAGAAGAAGTTGAAATAAGTCCTGGAAAATTCTCTAGAGGAAGAAAATATCCTTGGGGTGTAGTTGAAGTTGAAAATGATCAACATTGTGATTTCAAGAAATTAAGAAGTTTATTATTAAGAACAAACATGTTGGATTTAATCTTATCTACCAATGAAATTCACTTTGAAAGTTTCAGATCAACCAAATTAGGTGCTGATGAAGAAGAAAATGACGCGGACTCAAAGGAAGAATTAACCAATGAAAAGGGCGAAGTTATCAAGAAACCTTCACTTTCTAAGAAACCAAGAAGATTACATAATCCAAAGTTTAAAGAAGAAGAAGATCAATTAAAGAAATTCTTTACTGAACAGGTTAAAGCTGAAGAACAAAGATTTAGGCAATGGGAAACTAATATCATCAATGAAAGAAACAGATTGAATGCAGATTTAGAAGAAATGCAACTGAAGTTGAAGACTTTGGAAGATCAAATAAAGAAGTTACAATTACCAAAGCGTTAATGTTGCTAATTCCAATTTATATATGACTCTAGTGTATCCTTTTTTTTCTTTTTCTACTTCTTTATCTATATCTATACTTTAAGGTTTTGTCGAGCTTGCTTAGATTATTCTTCTTGTCTAGTATCACTTTTATAAATATGGTTGCTCTTTTTTTTTTCAAATTGTGGCTTGTAAATCAAAATTGTCGCGATTTTTTTCTTCCTACGGTTATAGACGGCATCACAGAAAAAAAAATGTTGTAGATTTCTTTCGTATTCGCTTTTTACATCAGGATTACATAAACATCGTGCAGAAACCGAATCGACCCCGAATCGGTAACTAGTGGAGTATCATTATCCATTTAGTTAAATTTGAAATGTCTGAACTAAATAATCAAATGTTGTCTGGAAACGTTTATGATCCTTTACAACAACAATCCCCATCTCAAGAACCAGGATACAAATTTAAACGTAATTACCGTGCTTGTTTAAACTGTCGAGTAAGGAAAGTCAAATGTGATTTGGGGCCTGTGGACAATCCCCGCGAAGGTAAATGTGCAAGATGTCTTCGTGAACGTAAAGATTGTGTTTTTGTTGAAAGCAAAAGAGGTGGTTCGGGCAATGTGGCGAATGGAAAAAGAAAGAAACGAGAAGAAGTGAAAAAGAATCAAACCGAATCCCCAATAGAGACTGGTCCGGTATATCCCTACGGTTCTCCGGCAATTCCCAAACTTAATAATGGAGGAGCAAATAAAGAACTGCATCAGAAACTTCCTGGTGTTAGTAGTATTCTTGGGCAAGATCAACCACTTCCCACCACCGCGGCTTTGCCACTTCAACCACAAATAACCACTCCACAAATTCCGTTACCACCATTATCTACCCCTCCTCCGCATATTTCAGCAAATTTAAGCTCAGCCTCAATTCAACAGGATTCTCCTCAACAAACTAAGGCCCCTAATCATTTCTCAACTATGGAAGGGGCATTGGTGTTTTTGGCAAACGCAGCTGGAACTATAGCAAAGGCAGATGAGAGAGATAATATAGATGGAAGAGCAAGATATGAACAAATAGAAGCTAAAATGAGAAGTGAAACTAATAGCGTGGAACAATCAAACCTGGATGTACCACCTGAACAGAATTCAAGCGGAGCAGCCTTGTCAAATGGGTCATCAAATGTCGCCTCTCCAGATTTGCAACAAACTGTGGCCAATATAGACAAACCAACTGAGGCGTCTATTGATGATCAGCATAGTAGTCACCATCATCATCACCATCACCATCACAAGAGACCCAAGTCATCCATTCCTGCATTTATAATGCCCAGCACTACCAAAAGAATGACAATGCCACCAGCTGAAAGTGGCTACGCAGTGAGACCAAAGGCTTCAAACAAACTTTCAAGTATCGAATACATCGGTCCTGCCCCTAATGGAATCTTGACTGAACAAGAAGCGGAACGATTAATTAATCTATTTTTCACAACCATGCACCCATTCTTTCCTCATTTACCCAAATTTCTTCATTCTCCAAAAGTTCTTTCAGGATATCCTATTTTATTATGTGCAATTTTAACAATCGCATCTAGATATCATCCATTTGAAAATAACGTAAGCACATCAGGAAATACCACTGTCCCTAGGAATATTGAAGTTCATGATCGATTATGGCTTTATGTCCAACGATTGATTTCTCAAACTGTTTGGGCTGAGGCAAGCACTAGATCAATTGGGACTATTTTTGCATTTTTATTATTTACTGAATGGAATCCTCGTGCTATTCACTGGAGATGGTCAGATTATGCTAATAAGGCTGAAGAGAACAACGACGAAGGATTTGTACCAACAGGAAACAACTTGTCTGGTCTCACAGATGGTGTTGACAACGAACCCAATCTTGCTGGGTTGGGGGCAATGAGAAGAAGTTATAGAATGGCATGGATGTTGATTGGTTCTGCTGTTAGGTTGGCACAAGATATGGGTTTTATGGAAATCAGTTCCAAAACGTTTATTGCTACTCATATAGCTGAGATTAATTCGGTGATGAATATTGCTAGAAGATCCATGTTGGCCCACTCGTTATCAGAAGTGGATTTAGATGAAGATGAAATTACAGAAGAAGATATGGAAGAAGTAGAAGAGGAAGATGACGATGATAAAATGCTTAAAATGTCGGAGGAAGATTTGAGAAGAGTTTCTAGTGAACATGTTCTTAAATTTACAAAATCTCAAAAGGCGCAAATTGAATTGCTTCAAATTATATCACTTGGTCATGAATCATTGTATGGATACAAGGCTCAATTAGGACTGTTATCTCAAAGACAGAATTTGTCAGTTTTGAATATAATTAGTCCCTTGATTAATAATTGGGGTCGTAAATACCGGGCATTTCTTGCCCCATCAAATAACAAATTGTTCAAACATATATCAAATATAACGACTCATTGGTTGAAACCAAACTCAAAAGTGTGCAATGAAATTGCTGAATATGTGGAAAGAGAATCATTTATATTTGAGTACAATTATGTTAAGTTGTACATTTATTCCCTTGCATTAAGTCCTTCACCTCGGGCATTACTTGAACAGAAAAAGAATAGAAAACATGGGAAAGTCACTTTGAAATTGGATGAAATGTCAAAATCAGCCAAATATATTGAGCAAGCATTCACGGCTGCCAATGAGATGTTGAATGCTGCCCATCGAGTTCACAGGTTAAAAATGCTTAGATTTATGCCTGTTAGATGGTTAACCAGAATGGTTAGAGCAGTTGCTTTCATTGTAAAATGTTATTTAACTATTACAGCTCACAAGAATTCTTCAAAGAGTGGATCGAGTAATTCAATGGACAATTATGATTCTACAATTCTATCCCTTTCTTTGATCACTATTGATGATATCACCCTGTCAATTCAAAGAGCAGCTATTACGTTACGTGATTGTTCACCCGATGAATTACATTTATGTACAAGATATTCCAACGTTTTGATGTATTTGTGTTCTGAAATGAAAACGAGAAAAAATCATCAAGAAGAAGATGTGGTTGAAGAAGAAGAACGAATTAAATTACAAGAACATTTGGCCAAAAGACAAAAAATTATTTCTGATGTCGTGCCGTCCGATGATGGGGCAACACAAATGTTCAACCAACAATCACCAGAAAACGTTCTATACCAAGGTAATGTCAATGAAACTCTTCTGACCAATCAGCAAATGGCATATCCCATGCAACAACAACCAACACAACTGTCTATTGAATCGTTTGGGTATGGTCAAGAACTGTACTTTAGAAATACCAACAATGGTTCGATTTCTCAAAGTGAGAGTATGACTCCAAATGATACCAATACTCCATTACAGACTTTGGTTGGGGATAGTGAGGTCATTGATTGGTTTATGAACAATCGTACAATTGGTCTTGATTTCGTTGGACCATGGACGGAAATGATTGAACAACAATTGAACTTGAATGATCAATTTAACTTTAATGATGCTCTTTAAATAACATGTATTATTGCTATATATAGTGTAATTATTTTTTTTTTAATCCTCCCATCCTTGAATATGACTGATCAAGGACATGTAGAAATCTCGAGTCTTTTCGTCAACGGGAATTCCTTGTGTTGAAGACAAAACCTTATCGATTCCCTCTATAGTGTCGGCATATGCTTCAGGTAGGTAGGGTAAGGTAGTTCTTGCTTCAAATAGATAGTGGCTACTTGGTCTAATTGGTGGAGGGTTGTTATAATAGTCATTTCGATCAAATTCAATGTTATGGACATTGACAGAAAGATCAATAGTGAATGGAATACCGGAAGATTGTAAATCGATGCTTATGTCGTTTAATTTCTTAATATACGTATTGGCATTAATATTCCCCAGCCCTGCCAAATATTTAAGTAAAGCAATAGCTTTATTTACTTGAGGATATTGTTTACCACGAAGACTAGCAATCAATAACATAATCAAAGCTGAGAACAAATGATGACTATCCCAATAACCTAAAACAAAGATCTTTTGACAGGTGTATAGTCTTGCAATTATATCGATACTAGCACAAGAAGTGAAAATTCCCCTGGTTATGGTTGCTTCGATGTCATGGTAATTTTCAAGCAACTCAGATGTAGATGTATCTATAACAAGTGAAAGTAAAGGTTTGGCAATTAATATTTTCAATTGGTGGTATCTAAGTAATACATTAGCAAGAGTTCTTGAACCGGGGTTAACATAGTCGATTCCATGAAATTTAGACAACAAGGGGAACTCAAAATTTTTAATTAAATCTGAAGAGGAGACCAAGATATTCTTTAACAAGAGTTTCTGGTTAAATTGGTTGGTATTAATATAATTAACCAGAAAAGTTCTAATGTTTGGACCATAGATTAATCGTACAAACTTGGCAACATACTTGGTCAAATGAACATTAGTTTCAAGAATAGTACCATCAAATGAATCACCAAGGTCAAAAGTATTCTCAGTAGGCAAGTCAACATCAGTATCCGTATATTGGAAATTTTCTGTTTTGGATGCCCATAAAGTATCAATAACAAATATAGTCCACCATAATCTTTTGGACCTTTCTGCAAACACTTGAAGTTCCTGGTATTCTTCTGGAGTTTTATTGGTTGGAATATCTTTTTGACGATGATACCCTTGGGCAACTGAAGATCGACATGCAATCCCCAAATAATTGTAGGCAATATTGTAACGTGCTAGATTAACTGAGTAGAGACCTAATAACAATGCACATTGCATAAATGTGATATCTAAATCAGTTCTAGTTAATCGGAATAGATGTTCTGCCAACAAGTAGTACTCCATTCCTGGGTACTTATTTTCATCAGTTTTAACATTCAACAATTGTTCTCCAAATGCAATTAAAATAAAGAAATAGCAGAGGGAGATTTGAGTTATTGAACGAAGTGGTTGATCAGGGTTGTGATATTGCAGGTTATGTTGTCCCTGCATTTGTTGCTCCTGTTGCAAACCGTCAAACAAAGTGTAGATATCATTTGTCAATTCCAAGAATTCCTTAATTGCTAATAAATAAAATTCTTGATTATAAGTGGAATATACTTGATTGACCAAATTAAGAGCATATGTTCTTTCAGGTAATTTATTTTGACAAGCAAGTAACAAGTTATATTGTAAATCATAGTCATCAAATTCAGGGGCATAGAAATTAACAAGTTCAATTCCATTGATAATATTCCCACTTACAGGAATTCTTTTTGATGATCCGATATTTGATACCAATGGGAACGACTGAGAAGCCCCCAGTGATGTCCCAGTAATCACAGACTCGACGTGTGTTCGGTTAGATGGCGAAGTCGCTATAATTGTCTCTAAATACTCGACTCGTTCATGCAATTTATTCAAGTCTGACTCCATAATAACAATCTTTCTATCTTTAGTAGGGTATACACAAGCATCTTCTTTCCCAATGGTTTTACAATTAGCACAAGGCTTTTCACCTGAGCATTTTATTTTTGAAACTTTGCAACGAGTACAAGCATAATGTGATCTCCCATATACTTTCAACGGTTTTGGTTTCTGAATATTACCACTCATTGTTGCTTTTATTTAAAAAAAATAGTTGGAATACCAAATAATGCTAATTAAAATAGTAGTACAAAATGTAAACGTCCGAAAAGGCAAACAAAATTCAAATGTACATAAATGTGCATACGAGTTGTAAAATATCCAAATATGTGATTGAATATGAATCAGATATCAGATTGGTAAGTAACTCAAAGAATATGACCTTGTATCAAGTTATTGATGTTTCTTTTAAAACTGGTGATTGCCTTTTTATTTATTCTTCGTGACCCCAACCGTAATTGACTCCCTTTTTGAATTCGAAAACTTCTACTTACTCTTTGACGGAGTAAGTTTATTAAAATAATGTGCGAAAAAGAATGTACCTGTCGGAAGTTAATTGCCAAGACCCTGCAGTTAAAAAACAATTGATATTAAGGCTTTGGGTTGGGTACAATGGCTTGAACCGTTTGTTTATTTTTTTTATATATTTCCAACACCACAAATTTAAATGCACAATCAATTAAGTTAAGAGCTTCTTCTAAGTTACTTTTCTACTTTAGCACTGTTGTTAAGTCCCCTTACCTTTACGAAGTTTATGCGAATAATGAAAAATTGATTGAAAAAGATTGAAATTTTTTAATGTAGATTGCGTAACACAAATTTATTATATATGCACATGTATGAAAAATAACCTAACAATTTTACGGCGGAATTTTATTTTTAAGGTAAGACAAAAGATATTTTTTATGTAACTCCATTATTCGCCTTTTTTTGAGGGTGAAATTAAATATCTACATCCAATCATTGTATATATCTCCCGATAATGTGTGATCTTTGGTTGCTCAAAATCGGAACGATGTTCCTACAAAGTAATAATACTAAAAAAAAAAAGGTCAGAGAAACTCATCAAGGACTCATTTATGAAATTAAAAAAAAAAAAACTCTCAACCTCATCAGGAGAGAACTTGCATGTGTAGAAACCATTACAATGGAAATCATCCTCCACCATGCAGAGAATAACATTGCTAATTAAAAAAGAAGTGATATAACTGATGCAGGACAAATGACTTTCCCCATTGTTGAGGGAAAAAAAACTCCTCTCTGATGGAAGGTTGAAGATAGTGTGTGTAAGTGGTGTCGTAATGGGGGAGTCATAATTTTTTTTTTCTCCTCGGTAATTTTATACTATTTTGAACAATCCCCTTCACGCGGACATAAACGGGAGAATAAACAATTGGGGTAAGACATTTCGCAAATAATATTTAATCCAAAGGCGGATTTCATTTAAGGAGAAGGGCTTCATAGTGATGGAATAATCAAAAAAGAATTGTGCCATTACGCAAATGCTCGAGAGATTGTTCTAGCCACAAAACCCAGAAGTAGCAGCCACAAAATATGAATTCGGAGTTTGTCCGTTAAAGGGGATTACTCAAAGCTATATATTTTTGAAATCTCTTTTTAGCGGGATAATCCCAAAACTGATTCACTCTATTGTGAGGGGAATAAGAAAAATATAAGTAGTTTCTATATTGGGTAAAATTTCTAAGCATTTCCATGTAGATGTATGAGCAAGTTATTAGAAAGGAAGGGCGGTATCACGTCAATTTGTACGTAAATGCAAAGCAAATTATATATTAACCAATTGACACTTGACACTAACAAGTTAACAGGAAATGTTAAACCTTTTCAAACAATTAATTTGGTTTTGTACTAGAAATGGTTGCAAAGCAACAGAGTAATCATTCCATGTATGGAAGCCACACATTTTAGTGTTTACCCCAGACGTGAATTAATCTGCCCACATGCACCACAAATGAATTTGTGATATCACACACATACACAGAGAAAGATAACACAAGTTATGAAAACTCACTAAAACAACTCAACTCCCCTTTCTCAGTAAGTGCAAAAAAAAGCAAAAAAAATCGACTAAAATTTCTAATCGAGATGCAGGCGCAGTAGCAAACAATCCACATTCGTTATCTACCAGTTGTCAATTCATTATTTATCGGAAATGTCAACATTTTATTTTATTGCACTAAGATCGCACAGTCAGCTTTTGTGTGTGTCAAAAAAAAGCTCGTTTTAGGAAAGAAGAAACGAGGGTGAAAAAAACTATTGTTTTCTGATCTACAAAAGAAATGGCACCTAAGAAAACACAAAATACCGCCAAACTCTCTTCCCAGAACGTGGAAAGTTGGGTATGACGAGAAGAAAAAAAAACATGCCCATTCGGATCGAACAATATTAAAAAGCCAAGCCTATATAACCGGACTGCAATATGTTTTTTCTTTTTTTTTTTTTGTTGACAAAACAAAGAAAATTGAAGTTTACCCAAGGAATCGCCGTCTAGCAAAAGCTGGTTATTTGAATCAGTACATCCAATCACAGAATCACAACCATGACACGTAGTCACTGGAGAAGTTAGAAGGTACTGTTATCTTAATGAGTGACGTGAACTGAAACCCGTTGTCAAGTGCATCCATAACAACTACATAGAAAGGGGAGAGAAAAAAATATTTCTTAAGCCGCAATAGTCTAAATTTGGCATCTGATAAAGAACTTGATATAGGAGGGACAGGCAAGAATCAGTATGGACAACAGGTTATTGGTAATAAATCATATTTAAAAACCGTACAGTAACACGGGTTATCTGGTCTTCTCCACACTTGTCCCGGTTTGTGCGTAGTGTAAACATTTAAACAAAGGTATCAAGGCTTAATTGCCTCTGCTTTTTTTTTTGCAATAAATTCTCTAAAATTGTTGAAAATGTAAATAAGTCAGCTGTAAATACTAACCTTACTCAGCAACCATATTACTTGAAATTACTCGTTTGTTAGTCAAAACACTGAATAGCCGGTGTGTTTTAATGAACCAGCAGGGATTATGAAACGTATCTCGGACATACCCTCCCTCAACAATGCTGAACAATCCCCCACCTTATCTATCACCGTAGAAACATCAAACTTGAAAATAGCAGTTCAATGGAAACTTGGCGTTTTCTCACTTTGTTTTTGTGTAACAAAAAGAATTTTTCGATTGTTCCGGGATTTATTGACAAAATCCCGAGGTAAATGCACATACAACCCTTAATTAATTTCAGCTCAGGTTTCATCAGAGTATTCCAAGATGTCACAAATACGAATCAAAGTAAATAGCAATCATTTTCATACTTATTCCAAACGGATCATGAAATATGTAACCTACTGTAGAGAATCGGATCAAATTTTAATGATTTCGGTCTGAAACAATAAATAATAAAATATTTTTTTTCATTTTGTGGTGTATTGTCGTACTCGATTTGTATAAAAATTTTATGTTATTCTATTAAGAGAAATTTTTCGAATAAAAATTTTTGAGAGATTTTTAAACAATTGATGCCCACCCAAAACACAACCAGCCCACACACACACACTCTCACAAATTTGTTCCACACACACAGTGAAATAATTTCTCATATCCCCCTATTTTAAATTAATTAAAAAATCTTTTTTTTTAACTTCAATTTTTTTTTCTATTTTAATCTTTTTCTCTTTTTTTTTTATATTTCTTTCTTTACATTCTTAATTAACTGGAAAAAGATGCAATTCAAGAAAGTCTTTACTGTTGCCTCCATTGCTGGTGTTGCCCTTGCTGCAGACAAGAACAGTATGTATCAAATTTAATTTAGAGAAGTTTCCATCGTGGAATATTTACTCTTTGAATGATCTGTGATGGGTTTGGGTTTGGTTTTATAAATCAAAGCAGAGACTAGTCAGGGATCATTCCAAAGTAACTGTATCAAGACCAGTGAATATATTACAACGTTGAATCGAACACTGAATCAAGACACAATCATATATCATATCTATATTTATCCATAGGACAATTTCCATTTTACAATAAATTTCCTCGAGGATTTGGATACTTTACTTCATATCCCAACTCCTGTCAACTCCAGCCAGCATTTTTAATTTAAGTTTGTCCTACAATATGGTGTGATATTACTTAAATAGGCTATTTTTAGAATTTGTCGAGATTTTTTTTTCCTGTCATAAAAAAAGCTCCACCTCACCCCTCCTTCGGACAATGTACTTAATGTCAAAATGTCAAGCTGTCAATGCAGGTATACGATGCGGTATCTGAAGCATAATTTCAATATGCACATGTAACTGCCCAACTTAAAATACCAACATCAAACGTTTTAGCTTTGTGTTTTTAACACATTTTTTTTTATTTGAATTCTGTTTACGAGGGAAAAAGGGGGTGAACGTTTTTTCCTTGGTTGAGCCGCATCGGCCGAAAAAAAATTTTCAGTTTTTTTTCTTGATCTAGTTTACGATTTGAGTAGAAAATATTCACTATAAAGGGAAACTTGCAAAAAATTTGAAATATTCATTACTAACACTATATTCTAGACTCTACTTTGACTACTGCTACTCCATCTGTCACTAGTGCTTGTTCTTTTGATGGTTTCACTGCTACTCAATCTGCTCAAGTTGCTCAAGTTGCTGCTTGTGCTACTGCTGTTGGTGATATTACCATTTATGGTGATGCTTTCGGTAACATTGATTTAACTGGTTTACAACAAGTTTTTGGTGACTTATCAGTTATTAATGCCACCAAGGCTGCTGGTGTTAATGCCCCAACTTTACAATTAGTTTCTGGTACTCTTGAATTGAATGCCAATACTATTTTATCCAACTTAAACTTGGCTCAATTAACCACTGTTGGTACTTTGAATTTCAATGCTTTACCAGCTTTAGAAACTACTGGTTTAACTGCTGGTATTACTTCTGCTGATTCTGTTATTATTTCCGACACTGGGTTATCTAGTTTAACTGGTATTAATGTTTTTGAATTAAAGACTTTCAATGTTAATAACAATGATCAAATTGAAACCATCGATTCTGGTTTAAAGAGAGTCACTGATACTTTGGATATTTCTTATAATGCTGAAAAGGTTGATGTTGTTTTAGATCAATTAACCGGTGCTAACAACATTATCTTACAATCTATCAACTCCATTTCTGCTCAAAATTTAACTTCTGCTAACGGTTCAGTTGCTATTTCTTCTTCTTCAGTTGATAAGATTCAATTCAAGAATTTACAAAGTATTGGTAATTCTTTAACCATCAACAAGAATGATGAATTAGAAGAATTAGATTTCCCTAACTTATCTTCTATTGGTGGTGCCTTGGAAATCTCCGACAATGACAATTTACAATCATTTGATGGATTCCCAGAATTAAAGACCATTGGTGGTTCAGTTAACATGAACGGTACTTTCAACAATGGTACTTTTGAATCTTTACAAAGAGTTGCTGGTGGTTTCACTTTAAAGACTGATGGTGAATTATCATGTCAAGCTTTCAACAAATTAAACTCTAATGGTGACATCAAGGGTGACAAATTCCAATGTGAAGATAGAGTTACTACTACTTCTTCATCTTCTAATAAAAAGGGCTCTACTGAAACTGGTTCTGATGAAACTGGTGCTGCTGAAACTACCACTTCCAAGAAGAATGATGCTCCAGCTGCTGCTGGTAAATTAGCTTCAATTGTTGCTGCTTTTGCTGCCATTGGTGTTGCTTTAATCTAAACTTGAGACTTGTTTCTATTGACTTGACCAAAAAAGGAGAAAGTAGAACTGTACATTATTGAGGTTAGAGAGTTATTCTATAGAAGTTGGTTTGAAAAGGATCTACTTTGTTCTTTTAGTTTTTTATTAATTCTTTTTTGTTATTATTCGTTTTATGTATTCGTGTTATTATTAATCTCTATCTATAAATAATGAACAAGGTTCTATAAAGTAATGTGTTGTATTTTTGGGATATTTAAAGTTTTTGCAACTTCTTCAACATACATGTTAGCTACTTGTTCAACAGTGGGTGTATCTATATTTGGCAACTGTTCCTTTATTGAAGTAGCATGTTTATTATCAAGTCCACACATTATAAAATTATTCATGAATTTTAAATCAGGGTTTATATTAAGGGAAATACCATATTCTGTGATTCCTCGTTTAATTCTAATTCCAACACTAGCAACTTTATCATTAGCAGAAGTCCAAACACCAGGATTCTCGGTAACTTCACTAGTTAATTGAAAATTATTCCACAATGTATTTTGAATACTTTTAAGGAGAACACTTGTAACAAAACATTTTGCAGTTAAATTATGAAATGCTTTGATGTCAAGGATTGAATATGCCACTAATTGTCCTTGACCATGCCAAGTGACTTGACCTCCTCGATCTAATTGATGGAATTCACATCCTGATTTTTCATATTGTTTACGTAATTCAGGACTAACTTCTTCTTTAGAACGTAATCCTCCAGCATATACATTATTGAATTCAAAAGTTAAGATTGTAGGTAATGGTTTTAAATCCATGATTCGTTCAATGATTGCTGTTTGTTGCGGAGTTACTGATGTTGCAGTCTTTTGTAATTTACGTATATTAAATTCTGTAGATTTAAATTGTAAATTCCAATTCATTAATAATTGTTGGATGTGTAAGCCATGTTGAAAAGAGGTTATACCTGGGAAATGTATATGTTGAAGAGTATCATAGCTTGATCTAATAGGGTAGAAAGACTTCTTGGGTTTACCAGTTATTGGACAGATCTTGCTTACTTCTTGTAGCAACGATATACTTCCTTTCATCTTTGGTGTGTTTGTCAATATAATATTGAAAAAAAAAAAAAAGAATTGTAGATCCGAATTATAACCGAGTATTTTTCTTGTGTTACAACCAGATCAAATTAACAACCATACAATAAGTACAGTTACATACTTTATAAACTGAAATCACAAAAGTCATGGTCGACAATTCAAACAATGAAACATTTCAATCTCGACCAAAACAATTATATGCTGTAGTGGCCAAGCCACAACCTATAACCCCATCAATATCAACCATAACTGCAACAACCAATGCCACAATTATGAATCGACATGGCCTGAATCAAATCAGTGGAGTTACAGTTAATAGTGGACGAAAACCTGCTTCACCTGTTGCTCCCTTACCTGGTCCTAGCATCACCAAAAAGGATATAAAGAGAAGACCTCGGAGTATTGTTGTGTCTGAAACTTTAGACGAGAGTCAAGATGATTTAAATTCAAAAGAGTTGGATTTTTTATATATGTTGTTTGTTCCTAGTAAATATCGCAACAAACCAAGTTTGAAACAATTGGTGAATCAATTACCAAGAATAATCCCTATTCCAACAAGCAAAGAACAACAGGAACAACAAGCAGAAGATATTCAAAATGATTTAAATTTTCAAGTTCATTTATTTTTAAGTACGATTATGGTTAAATATGTCAATTCATGGTATTTCACAAAGTTGAATACCAATAATATTGAATTTGTTCATTTGGTATATCAATTAATTTGTGATTTTATTCAAGATTTCTCTAAACGGGTGAATGAAATTATACAACATGATCGAATTCTTGAATTAATTGATGAAATTGCTGATATTATCAATAAGCATTTGGAAATGTTAGTTAGTGAACCTAATTCTGAGTATTCTTACAAAATAGTTAATGATTATTATCAACAATCACAAATAAAGAATAGTTTTAAGTATGGGGATATCCAACCTGAAGAAATTATAAATGAATATCTTCAATCTGAACATATTATATTTGAAGATTGCGAGAAACCTTATTTCAGAGTAATAATGAAACAAATTTTGACCACAACATTTGAATCAGAATATTCTTCAAATTTAGCCACTTCAGAAATTGCCAATAATTTAGTCATATTATTAATGAGTGATTTAGTATTGGATAAATTAGTGGACAAGCTATCTACCCCAGATTTCATATTAGTTACAGTTATCAACACTATAATAAGTAAACTACTCGAATTAACTCAACAAAAACCTGTTCAAACAAATACCACTTGGAGTTTAAAACAAATGCTAAATTCAAGTTATCAAAAGATTAGTGATTTTATTGTGAATATTTCCCATGGGACAAAGAAAATCATTCTGAATACTCAGGAACAAGACAGTAAATTTAATATATTTGATAATTCAATAATCTACTTGATAAATACATTGACTAATATTAGTGAAAGAAAACCATTATTTACAACTTTGTTAGTATTCATTCGTAGTTGGTCGCAAACAAATGAAAGTTTGAATAAGAAATTAAATTCGATTTGGTCAAGATATTTAGTAAATAAATTAAAGAATTTATTAACGGAAAATTGGATGTCAGCAATAATATGTGATTTACGAATAAAGTTGTTTTACCTGGAACAACCCGAGGAGGAGGAACAGAGACAGGAGCAGTATCAAGAGCAGGGGCAGGAATATGAGAAGGAACAGGAACAGGAACAGGAGAAGGAACAGTCGCCCACAATTGACGACATCACTGAAAAGTTCATTCAATTGTATAAACTGAAATACCTTGCAAGTTTATTCAAATTCAATAAAGAAACAGAAGGACAACAACGAGAATGTATCAAAAGAATTCTACTCATATTCGATCTGGTTAATATCACCAATACGATTGGAAAATCTTCCACTAAAATGAATAAATTATTACTTATAAAATTATTAGATTGTTTAATTGGAAATATTTACCCGGAATTAATATCACGTGAGTAGTTGATTTTATCGGTTCATTTTTTTTTCAGTTCTCAATTCTATACGAGATATTATTATAACTCCCACCCACTAACCTAAAGATGATAGCACCCAGAATTACTAAACGACATTTCGTCATTGGTACTGCAGTCAAAACCCTTTTTGGATCATTTGAATTTTATAAAAATATCGAATTGGCTACAAAAATGGACCAAGGGAAACTTCATTATGAAGATTCCAATGCTAAATTTAACCAAACTCGTAATGAATTACCTTATTTCACACGAGATAAACCAGAATATCCTGGTCATGTTCCATTATACTTGCATGAGAAAATATTGATGTTTCTTGGTTCTTCACTTGGGGCATATTTCCATCCTGAACGTAATGAATTCATTGTTGCCTTGGGAGAATCAACAGCAATTACTCCAGTTTTACGTTCAATTCAAACAAAAATGTTGAGCGATCCTGTAGGAAGAACAATTCTTAAAGATAAACCAAGAATGACGTCAACTTCATTAGATTTAGATTATTTACGATCATTACCTCCAACAACTATTGGTGGGAATTATGTTTCTTGGTTAGATCGAGAAGATTGTAGTCCTGATACTCGAGTACCTGTGAGATATATTGATAATGCCGAATTGGCATATATATATCAAAGATATCGTGAATGTCATGATTTTTATCATGCGATTACTGGATTACCTATTACTATCGAAGGAGAGATTGCCGTCAAAGTATTTGAATATATGAATATTGGTATGCCCATGAGTGGATTAGGTACATTATTTGCTCCTTTAAGATTGAAAAAATCTCAACGTAAACGATTATATGATGTATATTATCCTTGGGCTATTGATTCAGGATTGAATTCCAAACCATTAATGAATGTTTATTGGGAAAAGATTTTAGAAAAAGATGCTGATGAATTTAGACAAGAAATGGGCATTGCCAGACCACCTGATTTACGACAAATGAGAAAAGAATATTTTGAAAGATTAAGAAAATCAAAGGGTATATAATTATATTGTAAATAGAATGTGTATGTTGGAATTATGGAAAGAAAAAACCTCCACATTTTGTCGTGAAATTTCACGACACTCTAAAAAAAACGTAGCAAACCTTTACTCGCATCATCCCTTGTTTCCATTGTTTATACTCTGCCCTGGGTTTTTTTTTGTTTACTATTTCATTCTACTTCTTCGTCACTTGTAAAAGATATCAACTAACACAATTGATACCACCATGTCACAATTACTTTATAAATACTTTTTAAAAAAGGTATGTACTTACACTTTATATTTGTCTGCAAAAAAAAAAGAAAAACTAACTCTTTCAGGTCAATCTTGACCATATTGTTCAAATGGGAGATGATGCTCAAGATCCTTATTTTGAAACTATCCCCGATAATGAATTACATTTTTATCAAAGAAAAGGAACTAAACGTAAACGGAGAATGCCAGAATATATCCCCAAACAAGATTTGAAAATATTAAACACAGTAAAGAATCGTGCTTATAGATTAGATTTACAATTAAGTTTATGTGGGTTAAGGTTAGGTTGGGCAGGTATAATTGGATTAATTCCCTGGATTGGCGATTGTATTGCGTTATTGTTTGCGTTACAATTGGTGAGAAAGGCAGGAGAGATTGATGGAGGATTGCCTACAGTATTACAAGCAGAAATGATGGGGAATGTTATGGTTGATTTTGGGATTGGATTAATTCCATTTGTTGGAGATTTTATTAATATTTTATATAAATGTAATTCAAGAAATTTTATATTACTTGAAAAACATTTGATAAAGAAATATAGTCATGGAACGGGGCATGCCACGGGTGCGACGGGTGCGACAGGTGCGACAGGCGCGACAGGGACAGCACCAGTAACTACTGAAAAGGTGAAGGAAAAGACCAAGGAGAAGCATAAATCTGAGAAAGCACACAATACTCCAGCCAAGACTGACATTGAAGCTACCACAGGTACATCAAGTCATAAAACTGAAGCAGTACAAGAATCCGGGACTTATCATCCTTCATTACCGCCTCGAACTGGTGGTGTTCACCATTCAGTACCTCCAATTAATGCTCCAGTGCCTGCTCATACTATTGA
Organism: Spathaspora sp. UFMG-CM-Y285; assembly: GCA_002911495.2. Taxonomy (NCBI): domain Eukaryota; kingdom Fungi; phylum Ascomycota; class Pichiomycetes; order Serinales; family Debaryomycetaceae; genus Spathaspora; species Spathaspora sp. UFMG-CM-Y285. Next base: position 715,122 of record PPUV02000002.1, read on the forward strand.
TTCGGAAAAGGCAGCATATATTGGCGAAAAAGTGTAATACGTATTAACTCAACTTTTTAAATTCTCTTTCCAACACAGTTAATCTTTGTTTAAATTCATTAATAAACATTTGAAATTGATCTAATTTAAGAAACTCTAATTCAAGTTGATTACATTTAGTTAGAATACCATCGATTTCATTATATTGAGTTGTTAATTGCAATTGATTAGTAAAATAATCTTGATTAATTAAATCTTGTTTAAGTATTATTGAATTATATGTTGTTTCTGTTAGGTTTGTTATATGATCTTTAATTTTGTATATTAAATAATCAAAACTTAAAGCTAATTTACGAAGTTCCAAGGGATCAGGATCAGATTCAGGATCAGATTCAGGATTACTACTGGTTGAAACTGGTGATATAAAACTTTCAATATCTTGTAAATCTCCATTCGTTGATTCATTCATACTGTTGTTCATATATCTGTATATAAACACACAAACATACACACACACACAATCACACAAAAAATGTATACTTTGTTAACGTTTTGTTTTTTTTTCTTGTTGCCTTTTTCCCACTCACCAAAATTTCATTCTACACTACACTTCCTTGTTTTGCTCGTTCGTTCGTCCGCCACTTCCCCGTGTGTTTCTAAATCTTTTTCTTTGATTTACTTCAACACTCACACACTTTCCACTTTCACACTCAATTGAGCAATCATGTCCTCGTCATATTCCATGGATAAGATCAATCCTAAATTATTAAGGAGAATCTATCGAGCATGTAGACCAACCAATGAAGAACCAAATCTTGCATTAAATCTTGAAATTTGTGATTATGTCAATGCTAAAAAGGGGACAGCACCTAGAGAAGCAGCAATCACCGTGGTTAAATTGATTTCTCAAAGAGATCCTCAAACTTCTGAATTAGCTTTGGCATTATTAGATAATTTAGTCAAGAATTGTGGATATCCTTTCCAATTACAAATCCTGCGTAAAGAATTTCTTAATGAATTAGTTAAACGATTTCCTGAAAGACCTCCCTTGAGATATACTCGTGTTCATCGATTAGTTTTGGCACAAATTGAAGAATGGTATCAAACCATATGTCGTACTTCTAAATATAAGGATGATTTTGGGTATATTAAAGATATGCATCGATTATTATCCAACAAGGGTTATGTATTTCCTGAAGTTAAAGTTGAAGATGTTGCGGTATTGAACCCTTCAGATAATTTAAAATCTTTAGAAGAAATTCAACAAGAAGAAGAAATTGTTCATTCTGCTAAATTACAAGAATTAATTAGAAGAGGTAAACCTCATGATTTACAAGAAGCTAATAAATTAATGAAAATAATGGCTGGTTTCAAAGATGATAATGTTAAGGAAAATAAGAAACAATTACATGATGATATTGTTAGATTAACTAGAAAAGTTGAAATTTTAGGAGAAATGTTAACCAATATTGAAAATCAAGGTGGTAAAATTGATTCTGATTCAAATGAAGCTATTGTTGAATTATATAGTTCAATTAAAAGTTCTCAACCAATTATAAACAAGATTATTGAAGAAGAAACTAATGAAGAACAAGTTAATGAATTATTGAAATTAAATGATACTGTGAATAATGTAATTAATAAATTTCAATTATTGAAAACTGGAAATATCACTGAAGCAAGTCAAATTAAAGTAGGTAATGCTCCTGCACCAGAAATGAATTTAATTGATTTTGATGATGATCCTGAAGATACAACAGTTAAAAATGATCAAGGATATAATGATTTATTAAGTGATTTATCTAATTTGGCATTTACTGATAAATCAAGTTCAAATGTTAATCCTCTTAATTTATATGGGTCAGGAGGATCAATTGCATTGGGGAACTTGTCAGAAATTCCTAGTTCTAGTGCCACTCCTTTACAACAACCAGTAGCAACCAAGGGAGCACTTCCAGCAGTTCCTTCAAATTCTCTTGATTTGTTAGGAGATTTCAATACTCCTTCTCCACAATTACAATCAAATACTTCATTAGATCCATTTGGATTAAATTTCCCTACAACCACACCAAGTCAAGTTCAAGGATATAATAAAACAATTTTAATTAATCAATCTTCCAATTTAAAAATTGAAATTGGTGTTGTATCAACTAATCCATTCAAGGGGAAAGTATTATTTAGTAATTTAACTAGTTTTACAATTTCTCAATTGAAATTCCTTATAGCTGTTCCTAAGGGATGTATTTTAGATTTAAAACCTCAATCAAATGATTCCCTTTTAGGATTTGGTAATCATGGAATAATTCAAGAAATTAGTATAGAAAATCCTCAAGTGAAACAATTGAAGATTAAATGGAAAGTAGAATATTCAATTACTGGTGATCATAAAGAAGAAACTGGAGTTGTTGTATTAGAATAGGGTGTGTGTGATTATTATTTGTTTTTTATATGTATATATGTATATATATATATATATATATATACATATAGTTTATATATACATATAGTTTATATATACAATTTGAATTTAACATTTTAACTGAGATATTTGTAGAAACTTATAAGTTGATTTTTGGTATAATAAACGTAACATTAAATACAATCTAAACATATATAACCTATATAACCTATATAACCTATAAATACCAAAACAACAGTTAGTCCTTTGGTTTTACTAAACATTCATCAATAACAAATACAAATCCATTCTCAACTTGTTTAACCAATATAACATCAATCCATTCCTTATCCAATTTAACTTTAAATTTATCAGTGATTAAATCTTGTTTAATTTTAATCAATTTCCCATTATTTAAAGGAACAATAATTATTTGTTCTACTGAATCATTAGTTACAATTAATTTCTTTTCAAAATTAGTTATTATATGACCATTTAAGAAATTCTCTAAATTTTGTTGTAATAATTTTTCTTGTTCATATTCATTTTTGATATTTGATACTGAATTAGGGAATTCCCATGGTTTTAATCCAGATAATTTATTTTCTATTGCAGAATTTGTTGGTGCAATAATTACCATTGTCTCATTTACAAATTCTGTCTTTGAATTGAGTAATTCATTATCACGAATATAACCAGCAAATATAGAAATCAGTTTAATTTGAGGTAATATTGATTGAAGAAGATTTGTATAACAATCAACATCATCAATAGTAAACAATACATGATTTTTTAAAACTTGTTGATCACGTTTAGTTATCTTATCTTGAGAATATTGTTGTAATTTACTTAAATCAAACACATTCTTTGCATCTCTTTTTTCAATTAAGAAATCATTTAAATTAACGACATTTTTACGTTTTTCTTGTTTAAATTTATTTATATTAACCACATTTTTAGCATCTCGTTTATCTTGATTAAATTTGGTTAAATCAATAACATTCTTTCTTTTCTCAAGTTGTTGTTCTTCATCTTGTAAATTTGCTACGAATTTATCTAAATCAATAACATTCTTAGCAAATACTGTAGAAATCAAAGGTAAAACTATTAAATATCCTAATTTCATATTGTTTCTCTTTATATTTGTTGTTATCTTTTTATTTGTTGGTATCTTTTTATTTGTTGTTCTCTTTATATTTGTTATCCCCTTAATGTGTAAGTTTTTTTTTTCTTTTAAAGGTCACTACTTTTTTTTTTTTTTTGTAACAAATACAAAAAAAAAAAAATATAAGGAGCAACCAGACGGCTTTCAGTCCAAGACGCTCCCAGTCGCTCCCAGACGCTACCACATCCTTAAAACTAAAGATTAACTTAACAAGTACAAGCTATTATTCTGTCAATTTTAAACTCAATTAGTTTATGTCTCTATTACTATACAAATTATATTATATTATATTATATTATATTATATTATATTACATTGAATTTAACATCTTTAACTAAAAATACAACTTCCATTAATCTCAAAAGCAAATTAGTTTCGTTGTTTCAATTGCTCTTTCTTAGCCAATAACCCTTCTAATTGTCTCATTTTCAATTTATTAACTGTCTTCAGTGTTTGAAATTGTTCATAAATTTCTAAATCATGCATATTATGTAATTTACTAATTTGTTGTAATCTTATATTTTGTAAAGTTCTCTCTCTTGTATCTAATTCATTCATTAACAGATGTATTTGATTCATATTTATCAGTAATTGTTCATGTATTGTTTGTTTAAAATTTGATTTTGCATTATTTAAATCCAGTTGTGTAGTTAATCCATATACTTTATTAGGAGTGATTTTATTCTTTGAATTATTTGTTGTTGCTTCTAGAAGAACATTACATTCTTGTAAAGTTTCTACGGTATTTCTAAGTGAATCATTTGCATTGGTAAGACTATCGAATGACATTATTAAAAAATTAAGCTTTTGTTTATGTTTATGTTTTAGAATTATTATTAATATTAGTATTAATATTAATATTATTATTATTCTTATTATTATTCTTATTATTATTCTTTTTTTTTTTTTTCTTAAAATCTGGAGATTCCCCTTGGAATTAAACGTTGTATATATAAATTGTATAATTTCTTTGTATTTGATATATATGGAATTGTCTTATTCAAGTGATACACTAAGTTACAGTAACTATTTCTTGCTCTAGCAAAAGATAAAATTGTCAGTTCCTTTGTTTACTCGTGTTGTTTACAGGGTTGTGAGTATTTCAATAAAAAAAAAGTCTCACACAATTTTCTTTTTGTTTTTTTTTTCCTTGTTTCACAGTTGCACAGTGAATGTTTTTTTTTAATATATAAGTTGTGTTACCAGTTGGCGTTAAATCAATCATACTTGATATTTATTCATATAATTCTTCAACCTATCTTAAATGATAGACTAATAATTTAATTTTAATCATTTTTTAATCATTTTTAATCATTTTTAATCATTTTTAATCATTTTTAATCATTTTTTTTTTTAATTCTACTGAATAAAACTAGCCAACCAATCATGACAGATATACCTCTATCATTTGAATTAACTCAAGAACCATTTCCTAATATTGATTTGAAAAATAATGGAGCAATATATATCAAGAATCAACTGATAAGAAACAATATTAAATCAAATGGAAAATCCAACGATAAATCAATCAAAGGAAGAAAACGATCAAATTCTCAATCTCAAGTAATATCCCTACCTACAAAACCAAAACTATCAACCACATCAACATCAACATCAACACCAACATCAATATCAACATCATCATCAACATCAACATCAACATCTACTAATATAAACACTCACAATGAATTCATTCCTAAACGAAATAAAATACAATATTACGTTACATTACTCCCCTTAAATGATACATTTATTAAGAAACATTTACCTGTAGCCATATACCCAGAAACAACAAAATTAGGTCGACCAACAGGAACAAAACATAAACCAGATATAACTAATGGATATTTTGATTCTCGAGTACTTTCTCGAAACCATGCTCAAATATATATCGATGTGAATAGTGGGAAATTAATGTTACAAGATTTAGGAAGTTCAAATGGAACTTATTTGAATGATGTACGATTGAATAATGATCCTGTAGAAGTTAAAACTGGTGATGTTGTTTGTCTTGGGTTTAATGTTCAAGCAGAAAGTACTCATAAACAAATTAGTTTAAAAATTGAAAAAATTAATGTAATTTCTAATGGAGATAGTCAAGATGATGGTTTTGATAGTTTAACTAAAGGATTATTAAAATATGAAGAATTAAATGCCATTGATTTTAAACATTTATCATTTGTTGAAGAGTTGTATCGACAAGCAAGTGAACCAAAACTGAGTAATAAACTGAAGGAACTTAGTTTCGATTCAGCATTATTTGGTGATATTAATTCAAATGTTGAAGATAATTTATTAGGACTTTATTCTCTGACAAATTCAGGAATATATAATAATTCCCAAATCACTAATACAACAGCTTTAGAGAATATTATAAGTATATTGGTGATTAATTTATCCCGAGTTAAACAACAAAATTCATTTTTAAATACATTGGAGAATTATTTAACTAATTATCATCAAAGATTAAATGAATTAAATCGTAATTATTTAAATGATCAATTTAAATTACATTTATCTCAACTTGAAAATGATATAACTAAGGAAAAAACAAATAATGAAGTATTAAAGGAGAAATTAACTTCTGTGGAAGAAGAATATAATAACAAATTGAATAATTTAAATGATAAATTAGATTTAATTGAACAAGATCGTAATTCCAAGGAAATTTTGATTGAAAATTATAAATCTCAAATTAATCAATATGAATTGATCCAATCAGAATCTGAACACACAATAAATAAACTTGAACAAGAATGTCAAGCTTTGAAACATACACTAGAAGAACAACAACACGAACAAGAAGAACAAAAAGAAGCTGCTGCTGTTAACACAGCAATAAATGGATTTATAATGGATCTTTCTCGAACACCATCAGTAAGAGATCGTAAAGTAGAGATTGACAATAGTGATAAACTTCTGATTGAATTAACTCCACCTGTATCTGATGATGAAAAGGATAATGAAGAAGAAGGAGGAGAAGAAGAAGAAATACAACAAGATCAAATACATAATTCAAATTCTACAATTGATTTACATGCTGAAATTTCCAATACTTATTCCGATGATGTTGAACCATTCCCTAAAGTGAATGAACGAAGAGTAGAAGATCAGGAGATATTAAAAGATAGCGAAGATATTAAACAGGTGAAAACTCTTGCTATTGTAATGTCGGGGGTTTTAATTGGGTATTTCTTACGTAGAGTAACTGGGTAGCTAAAGGACTTTTGCTTAATACATACTACATAACCGAGCGAGCAACTTCGGTCTTGCTTGCTCAGTTATGTATGTATAGTACACTCAACTTTCTAAAGTTGAATGTGGTAGTAATAAAACGATCAACTAAATATTTCGTAGCAACTCTTGTTGTTTCCTTGAAATTTACCAGGGATATTTTTTTTGTACAACTTTTACACGATAAGAGAATATCAGAAAAAAAAAATAACCACAACGGAATATACCTTCCACCCTGTAACTTACAATGACAGAAATAGAGAACAATATCAACTCAATCTTACATACAGATCAATACAATCACCTTATCAATCTTCTTGATTTTCTGCAAGATAATTCCTCGGGGATAAACACTCTTGAATTATTCACCTTTGGTACCATATCTCAATATCTCAAATATAAACCATACTATATTGAATTAGACAATTTCCTTCTCGTCAAACTTGTTAAATTAAGTTTAATATCTTGTTTTAATGATCATGAAGGAGATTCAATCTCCATTGAAGAAATCTTATCTGAATATGGAATAGGTCAGGGGTTAAAACTTGTAAGTACTAGAGAAATTGAAGAATCATTACATGAATTAATTATTGATTTAGTATTTCAAAATATTGTTGATGTTAAAATCAATGATTTGGATGGAATTGTCCATGTTTTCAAATGTAAAGTACTTCGTGACGCATATAATTCCAAATGGTACAATTTAAGAGTATTGTCTGAAGAAGATATAACTAATAGAAGTTTAGCCAAGGCATATGAAAATATTAATACTTGGTATACTGAAAAATTAACCCCAATTAATCAAGAATTTGAATCAAAAATTAAAACTCATGTTCCTCCTGTTGATATCATCAAATCAAAAAAGAGAAAATCTCCACAATAATAAAATGTTTTGTGTCTTTTTAAAAAAAATAAATAATAAATATAACTAGCTAGCTAGCTAAACACTAATATGTAGTAAACTTATTGCTTCCATAATTTACTTACAACATTGGCAACACCACCTTCTTTCTTTTCAATTTCATAAATACCGTATCCGGCAAATGCAGTACCACCTAATAACAACCAAATACAATATTTATGATAAACACCATAAACTCTTAAAGGAATATAATCTATAATACAAGATTGAAACCCAGCAAAACAATGAAACAATAAAAGTGAACTCATGGTAGAATCTAATAATGTAGTAGTACCAGTGGTCAATGGAGCCATAACTAAAGGAATCATACCAATAGCAACTACTCTTTCTGCTGTCCAATGTAAAGATCCTTCAGATTTAACTGGTGGTGGTGGAACATATGCATCATTAACAGTACCAACAATATAACCTGGAGGTTGAGGAATTGTCTTGAGACCTCTAATTAAACAAGGCTTAATAAGTAATTTAGATTGATTTAATCCAATACGTGAGTATACTGATAACATAATGACTTTTAGTGTTGGATGTAAGAAGAAAGAGATATAATTTCACTTACAGTTTTTTTTTTTTTTTTGATGTGTGGTTGGTTAAGGGATACTGTGAGGTCAGGATACACACTCTCCCCCGGGGTATTTTTGTTTTTCCGTGAGACTTGGATTATTTTCAATTGTTATATGATTGGCTGAAAAAAATTATGGTGTGTATAAAAATGCGGAAATGTAACTAACAATAACAAGAGTGTTTTGTGTGTACATATTAAGTTGTTTGCTTAATTGAGTGGAGTGTTACTCCATCTACATTTTATGTTCGTAAATATGCAAAAATTATCTCTATATACAATATACTGCTCTATTTAGAGTTACTCTACATCCTCATCTTCATACTCTTCAATATCCAACACTCTTTCAGCTATTCCAAATCTTTCTCTCAATGGTTTGGCAATTATTTCAATAGGTCCATCCTTATAAAGTATATTACTCCATTTTCTAATAACTTCATCATACCACCCAGTTGATACTTCAAATTCATAAACTTTAACTCCATCAAGTAATTTTTCACATTTTACTTTACTCTTTGCATCCTTCATATCATCATACATGACAATTAAATTACTTAAAACATTAATTAAAATGGGTGACGCTCTGGGTGTTGATTGTTTATCATAATATATCTCCTCAACAACTTCTTCTGACCAACCAATGGCATTTTTCTTGTATCCTTTACTCCACATAATTTCACTTATATGAGCTCGTAATTCACAAATACAAATAATTAAATTTTCACGAGAACAATCAAACCAAGGAAAGTTTAATTGAGATTTAGTTTCTGTTTCAAGACCTTGTCTGATTTGATTTAATGATCGAAGATTGGCCAAATATATTTTCAAAGATTTCCCAAGTAATTCTTGTTTTTGCCTTTTCGAAGCCGTTTTTGAATTATTGGCATATTGAAACGCCAAGTCGTTAAGACAATTGATTAATTCATCGGAAATCTTACTGCTTTCACCAAGAACATAATCTTGATCAAGAATCACTCCTGAGTAAAATTTTTGCAACATATCAATTGCTCGTTTTAAATAATATTGCTTTTCTTCGAGGTTTGGTGAAACTTTTGCAAGTAATCTACTTCCAGATGCTAATCTTTCACCATCACCTAATTTATAAAACAATATATCATCTTTGATAATCTTTGACAATACATCAATAGAAACATCTACTTGTCCCTTGGCTAATAATGCTCTTGCGTATCTTAATACAATATCAATATAAAAATTAGCAAATTTCTTTGATTTCTTGTAAACCAAGGTTTCTGAATCAATAAGGGGTACTTCAAATTGACCCAATTTTTCCTCATCGACATCTTGAACTTCCTTAGCTAGTTCAATTAATAATCGACGATAATGTTTTACCGAATATCGTGGAGATTGTAAAGCATCATCTTTATTAATAGCCTTAACAGCCGTGATTTGATTTTTGAAACTTAATTCAAATGGAATGGGTTGCCTTTGATCAGCATCATAATATAAAAAGTAAAACAGTGCAATACTGACTATTCCAATCCCAATATATGCACCAGCTAATATACTCATTACATATCGATAATTCTTGGCTAATTTCACACCCTCTGCAGATAATCGAATAGTTCTTGTCTGTATGAGGTTGGAGTTGGGGATCAAGGGAAGAACTCGCATTCTCCTTGTTGCCAAGTGGGAATATTTACCAAGTTTGAACATGTTTGGTGTAGTTGTAGCTTCTGGAAAATTGATGTCAAAAAAAAATATTTAAGTTTTTTGAAATGAGGGCAACCGAAGATAAGTAGTGACCATGAGATGAGTGTTCCTGGAGCTTCATATTCCACTACAGGACCTATAAATAGACATCTGATAGCAACCACCTTGACTCATTCAACTCATGTCTCAGAAACTACCATATCTAAACAAAATGTCACTTTTATACAACGGTTTATTACTAATTGGTTAATTATGGATCCTTCCTTAGTAGAAGAGACAACAAGACCTATACGAAACTATCAAATACAAAAACATGAACATATGAAATATGTTTATTTTATGGGTGGGAGATTTCGAACAATCAAAACCAAACCAATCACAATATTAACTGGAATATCCATACTTGTACCTGGTGTATTATTTTGGATATTTGAATCTCGTTGGATTTGGCATAATATTCACCCCAGTGTTGTCATATTGTTTACATATGTTTGGTGGTTATGTTTTATGTTTTATTTTAAATCTACAACTTCTGATCCTGGAATATTACCCAGAAATATTCATATACCAACAACACTTGTAAATAACAAGATTAATTATCCACCAGAAGAATATTTCAATACAATAAGTTTACCAGGATATAATGAAAAGGTTCAAGTAAAGTATTGTTCTACATGTCATGTTTGGCGTCCTCCAAGAACAAGTCATTGTAATATATGTCAAGTTTGTATATTAAGTCATGATCATCATTGTGTATATTTAAACAATTGTATTGGAGAGAGAAATTATCGATATTTCTTGTGGTTTTTACTATTCACAGTACTTGCTTGTGTGTTTATGTTTGTGATTACTTTAATACATTTATTTCACTATAAATTTACTGAAGAAGTCAATTCATTTGGTCAATCAGTGAAGAAATATCCCGTTGCATTGTTATTATTCATATATTCTGTGCTTGGTGGAATGTATCCATTATTGTTATTACTCTTTCATATCTTCTTGACTGCACAAAATATAACCACAAGAGAATATTTGAATTATGTATACAAGAGAAAGAACAACAATTATGTTAATGTGTTTGATACACATAACCTATTCAAGAATCTATACATTAATTGGTTAGGCAAATCAAAGGGGGTAGCACTAATCCGACTCCGAGATAAATATCAACCTGGAGATGTCAGATTTGAACAAGTACAACCTTTAGAATTATTTAATAAAGAGTAAAATAGTTAATAGAGAATAATTTGGTAGCATGCACGTACACGTGATGTTTTTGTTATTTCTTTTTTTTAGTTTATTTGAATTACTCGCATATGTCATTTTTACCAGGCTATAACCTATATGACGATATAACGCAACGACGATCTTCCCTTGCTATGGATGATCAACAATTCCAACGACCGCTGATGGTGTTGGATTCACCGATATCAGCATTATCTATCAATAGTGAAGCTGGCCACATTGTATTCCCACTTGATAATATATCATTGCGTTCCAGTATTAATCGAGTAATATCTCCAAGATCAACATTAGGTAGAATTGCTACAGTATATACCAATGATTTACAACAACGACGAAGAATATTGAGTTGGCCCCAAAAGATATTCCGGTGGTTGTATTCTTTTTCCTTGATTATATTCATTGTATTGTTTCTTGCGTTTGTAAGTGTGACTCCTTTAGATGTTATTGCTCAAACCTTTGATACCAATAATTCCATAGCTGTCAAGACTTTTATTGTAATTGTTGTATGTGTCGTGTTTATTGTGTTGTCGTTGTTGTTTTATTTTTCTAGATTGTTTCAATATCGAGTTTCTATGAATGATATACCGAGCAAGTCGTTGTATATCCCTCATGAAGGAGATTACCCTCGAGATGTGTTTAATGAAATTGATGAGAATTTACGTAAATGTATAGTGGAGATACGTAATCAAGCAGCACCTTTGGCGAATAAAGATATGGTGATAAATCACCCAGGTATGTCACCTCCAGACTATATTCAACGACATAATCAGAAATTGGGAAATAATGGTAGTTTACTCCCACCAAATATTCAATATGAGGATATTATACGAAGTTTAGGTGACAAGTTTTATATAGGGAAAATTCTTACTGAAGATGATTTACCTATACATTTATCTCTCCGAGAAATAATGTTGTATCTTGCCGAACTGTTTTTAGAGTATAGCAATGAGAAATCAATCCCGAATTTAACAAAGTTAACTAAATTATATGAAAAATTCCGATTTGGTCCTGATTTAATTGTTGAATCTGATTTATTTGAATTTATGATTGAATTTGATAAATTTGGAACAATGTGTCAAAATGATTATCAACATAAATTACCCAAAAATCAATCACGTAGGTTTTCCAGATTTTCTCATCGACCACTGACAACTACATTTGAAGAATTACCAACAGGATATTTATCCAATTGGGATTACAGCAGTGGCATTTTCTATGATAGTTCATTTGAAATTCCTGACGATAATTTACCTCAATTCCAACATCGAAGAGTGGAAAATAAATATTTTACAAATTTAGAAGAATCTACAGATAATGCATCAGATGTTTCTATAACAGGATCAATTAAACGAATAGTATCACGAAAGAATAGTGCAAGTAGTACCAAATCAGTAATACGCAACCGATTAGCATTAACAAGTAGACATACATTACTGAGTATAAGACGAAATCCTGCCCTGGAAATGCAATCTTTAAAACGAGAAATTAGTGGATACATCACTGATTCAGAATATGAAGATGAAAATCCTGATATAAATTTCTACGCATTTAGAAGGAAAGCTTCCACGGTAGTTGCTCCTGATGAAATACCTTTGCAAGATTTAAGTATATCAAATGATGAAATTAAAAATATTGAATTTAAACCTCAAAGATCTTTATAGACTTTTAGTTCTGACGAGGTTTAACTATATCGTTATGTATAAAATAATAGACAATACTCCCATCATCATTGACAACCGCAATAGTAACCCTGGCCACTCTCCCTTGTAACTGTTCAATTCCAGTAAACCAGTGATTTATTTGTGCAACAGTTAATTCTGAATTTGTACTTGGGATAACCCATTCTGTAGTTATATTCTTGTCATCTAGTTTATTAGGTGGATTACCAGATATGACAAAAATGTCGTTTACTTTGTGTAGTACCACATCAGACCATTGATTATAATGTATTAAGTTGATTTTAACTTGTTCAGCAAGATTCAGGGTCATCCTACCCTTTCACTGTGTGTGCATTTCAGAAAAACTTCTACCAAAAGAAAAAAAAATAATCCTGCATTTTTGGAAAATTCTTAATTGTTGCAAATGAAGTAATGTCAAAACATAAACAAACTGTATCAAGATGATATGATAGGACCGTGTTTATTTGACGTGATTACAATCTTAATATCGAGTGATTTCGATTTTGGAATTTTGGAATTTTGGAAATTGTTCAATTACTTTCGTCTCTCTCTATGAAAACTTTGCGTCACCAAAAAACACACGAGACAAGGCAAATTCGTTTCACGAGAGAGACCTAAAGATTACTCTGTTTGCATTAATCTACAATGGGGGTTAATAAACAAACACTTAGCGTGTTACTACATTTCGTGTCCTGCCAAGAAGGAAACAGAGTCACGAAATTTGTTTTCATTGCCAAGGAGGAGGGAGCTTGCTTAATTTTCGCGCTTATCAGGTACGGCCCAATCCGAACCCTTTAAGTTGTCAATTTGGACCCTCCTTGCCTAAGACATTGTTAGACGAGTAGTCTTTTCAACCTTTCCTAAATGGGAAAAACAATAAACAATTATTCCAGAACAAAAAAGAAATTTTTTTGTTAATGCAGGTAATATATCACAAAATCGATGTCAATTTTGACTTCTAACGTTATACCGCTTATTTACTCTCCAGAGGAATGTATGGGAAAAACCCCGCGGAATTAAGTATTAGTACATTGGGGGTTAGTTACTAATTTTAATTTTCAAACAAAACCGAGGGGGGTTTTAGTAGGAGTAACGACGCGTCCTAACCCCTGCCTTCCCCTCTGTTTCAAGTTCTAGACTACTCTGTTTCAAAGTATTGTAAGTTGAGCCCCTATTATTGATTTCATCTCATTGTTCTAATAGATTGAACCACACAGAAAAAAAAGATTGTTGGCCAAAATAAACTTTTTTATTTATTCATCAACCCTAAAAAAAATATTTCATATTGTTAGGTTTTGTGATCTGTGTTTTCCAACGTTCACCAACAATTTTCCAAGAAGTTTTAAATAGAGGCAACTTGGATATGGGCCCATTTTTCTTTTACATCTCTAAACTAAAAGTGACAAGAGTTCAGTTTATCTGACGAGAGAATACACGGCATTTTGAGTCTTTTGCAACCAACTAAGAAACCCCGGAAAATATTTTCTTCGGAATTAAGAAATAGAACACTGTTATCCAAACCCAAAATCGTCTAAATCTAAGGTTGTACTCAGGTTTTGCCCACCTCACATTCCGCGGTTCCCCTTCCAAGAAAAAGTTTAATGTATGGAATGATGTCGTTTGCTGCCGCTCCCTCGTATTCGTCGTTACTTCGAAATGAACATAAAAAGCTTTCCCTTAAAAAGAATGGGAATCCCCCGGGAAATAATTTTGATTCACCTGATAATACTAGTTTAAAAACTACTTTTACAAATACAACTTCTAACTTTGACGTTACTTCTTCAAGTAGTTCACTAGAAGATTTTGTTACTAAAGTTAAATCAGAAACTACTAATATCCATAGTAATTATAGTTTGGTGAAAATGGATACTCGAGATTCTCAACATGCTTGTGCCAATCAATATAGAGTTAACTTAAGTTTATCTAAATCAGAAATTGAATTGATTAGATATACTTGGAATAGAATGTTATTAGATGACGAAGAAACTACCAATTCAAGATCGACAACTTCGGCAATTCCAGGAAATTTCCCAGGAGAACCAGATTCCGATCAATATTCAACTCGTGATGGACAAAGTACTCATTCAGGAACAGCAAAAATGATCAAAGCAAAATCTTCCGCTATTGCAACCAGTTTATTTTGTCGTCAATTTTATGCTAATTTATTATCTCGAGATAACACCTTAGAAAAGATATTCCCATCAATCAAGCATCAAGCGGTTAGTTTTGCTGCTGTATTATCACTTGCTGTGATGCAATTAGAAGATTTAGCAAGATTGGAAGATTACTTGTCGAAATTAGGTAAACGTCATTCAAGAATTTTGAACATTGAACCAATGCATTTTGAATTAATGGGAGAAGCACTTATACAAACTTTCCATGAAAGATTTGGAATGAAATTCAATCAAGAATTAGAAATCTTGTGGATTAAATTATACCTCTATTTAGCCAATTCAATTTTACAATTTGGAATTGATCCCGTAATGGATTATGAAAGTTTTGTTAGTGGGGCACCTTCACGAAACAGTAGCATGCTTGAAGATCGGAATTCACATGATGATGCAAGATCAGTAATGACGCAAAGCACATCAGTATCAATGTTGTTGAAGCAACAACCAGAACCAAAAAAGACGGAAATACCAAATACAGTTCTGCCGATTCCTTCATTCCCGGTACATTCTACTACCCGTACAGCCACACCTAAACTTGTATCTAAAGTTATCACAACTCAATCAAGAGCAACTCCTCAACCTCCTGTACAACCACCACCTCCAAGTAAAAAGATTATAAAGACTAAAAGAAAGAGAGACTGTATCATTATGTAGTTTGTGTATAATAATGGGGAATGTAAATTATATTGTAAAGATTATGTATTTGTCTTGATTTGCAGTCGATAGGTGAACAATGTGTTAAGTGTGCTTCTTTAGACTGAGTTTTGCATGATACAACAGATATGCCAAGAAAACCTGTCTCCTGTGATATTCCAGAAGGTTCTGGAATTGACTGTATAGTGTGGTATCAACTAACAGTTAAGTTTGTCTGTGTGTAAAATCACAATATAGCCAATATACGCATGGGAAAGTTGTAGCAACGTGGTTGTAAGGTTAAAGGCCCCGAAGTCGGATGTCTATTTCACGTGGGTTTATAAAGGTTTATCTTTTTTTTAACTTCCAAAAAAAAAATTACCAATCGGGGAATCCAAATGGTTGCAAATTAGAAATAAATCATAAACATCCTTATCTCCCTAGTTAAAACAGATATGTTAGAGTATGGTATGACATTAGTTCTACAGATTTCTGGCATCGTAATTCTTAGATTATTACAAAGACGTTTTAAAAAACTGTCATGAAAGTTAAAAATCTAGAACCAATCAGTTCACACAAAAATAAACGATTTTAACTTAATGGGAAAACCGAGCTGATTACGAGAGGAAAATACACTAGTACGAATTATTTTCTGTTATTCCTGCTCAGCCAAGAAATGGTACAATTTGTTCTATACACGTTTTGACGAATTAAGTATTGTTCTCGCCGAGATGTCGCAAAACCAGGCAGTTCAAACATAATAGCTCATTACATCATGCATCAGAACTTGTCTTAACTAATCCCTTTCATTGTCAATCAATATCCGTTACTTTATCTTTTTGACTTGAGGATTGTTAAACGAGTAAATTTTCTACAGAATAACACTTCCTAGTTAGGAAAAACCATAAATATTCTTCTTCTTCACAACGAAATAGACTTCCAACGTTTCTAAATTATGAACATTCCCGAGGAAATTAAGATTCCCCGTCTAATTAAGCAATCGTGCATCCGAAATTTATTGGTGGTGATGAGGGGTCCCGCCTCCTTATTGGACAGTATTTCTTTGTTCCAAGTCGTTATGGACAAGAATGTAATTCCCCTATTTATTGATTTCTCATTATCTGGTTGGATATCTCGGTTGTAATTACCTTTGTATAATTTTTTTTCTGAAAGTTTAACAATAGAATTATCCGAATTTCTATTGACGAGATTCCAATGTTCAGGAACGATTTTCATAAAAATTTGAGTGATGGTTAGAATATAGACTATTTGTGGGGATAGTTCGACTTGATTTCCTTTCATATTTGAAAATCCAATGTGCAGTCTTACCAGATAAACTGTGAGAAATAACACAAGACACCTCGGAAAACTTTTGCAACTAAGAAATAGAGTTTTTCCTTCTTTTTTGACTTTTGCCATTTTGGAAAGTAAAAAAACATTGTCCATACCACAACGACCTTGCCAATTAAGTAAATTAATATCGGTGTCAATCGAATAACGCCGTATTAGTCTAAAGTTATGCATTACCATATTAGTACATTGCAACTAGCTTTTTAATTTTTGCTTTTTTTTTTTAGTTGGTTTTCTTTCTTTTTTTGTTAATTCACTACTGATACAGAAACCCAATTTTTATCCACTATACATCTTCATTTTCAAGAAATAGTTTAAATGTAAAGAATTGTATCTGTTCTTTATAAGAATGTGAAATTCTCCGAGTTCAAAGAGGAATAGATTTGAGGGATTTTTTGGATTTTTTGGATTTGACCATCCTTTTAATAATACTACGGATTAATTTTAAAAAAATATGGTTAATCGACAATTTCAAGAAGGTGCTCCTCATCAATATAAAATAAGTTTGACTCTAACGAAAGAGGATATTGAATTAGTTAGATTTTCGTGGAATCTAATGTTATCAGAAGATGTAGCTAGTGTGAATACAAGGCCAGATAGATCTACATTTTCTGGTCTTCCTGGAAGTTTTCCTGGGGCATCACAATTTAAAGATCTACAATATTCACGTCAAAGCACAAGTACCTCAACATCAGTATTAATGAAATCACAATCTTCAGTTATGGCAACCAGTTTATTTTGTCGACAATTTTTTGCTAATTTAGTAGCTCTAGATAGTACTTTGGAGAAGTTACTTCCTTCCATTAAACATCAAGCTGTTGCTTTTGCTTCTTTGTTATCGCTTATCGTGGGACAATTAGAAGATTTATCAGGATTAGATGCTTATTTATTTGAATTGGGTAAACGTCATGCAAGAATTTTAAATGTTGAACCTGTACATTTCGAATTAATGGGAGAAGCGCTTGTACAAACTTTCCATGAACGATTTGGAGCTAGATTCAATCAAGAATTGGAGATTTTGTGGATTAAACTATATCTCTATTTAGCCAACTCGCTTTTACAATATGGGATCGATCCAGCCATGGACTTTGAAAGTTATCAAAGTAGTCTACCCTCAGCATATACTACAAGACAAAATAGTGTTGTTGACGATTTATTTTCTTATGATTCACGAGGGTCAGTAGTGACTCAAAGTACGTCAAAATCAATGTTTTACCGAAATAAAACACCCAATACTCCAGGTCTGCCAGTTCCTTCATTCCTCGCTCTGTTGGTGAGTCGCTCTACACCTAGACGGTCATCAAGAGTTTCAAATCCACCAAGACAAGCTCCTCCACTTCCTATGCAATATATGCCAGAAATGCAATCCCCTTCTGCTACCCCAGTTTTGGAAACTAAACGACGGAAAAGAGATTGTATTATTATGTAGATTTTTGTGTATTTGTATAATAATGTAATTGCGTTTATACCCAGAGTTTCTTTTAGTGAGTTCAAGAACAATTCACAGGGTCCAAAGTTGTGGGATTAGAAAATCATTTTACAGATCAAACGCTTTTCTACAGATAGTTTCAATTTATTTAATGATAATGTATATTAGGGAAATATAGCTAGTGGTGATCAGGAGTAATAAAGAACAGTGTTTTTCAAAATTAAATTTTGAAAAACACTGTATCATCAGAAGTATCTAACTACAGAGCCTAATACCTTTCCTGGGAAAAATGTGTTTACCTTTTGGTTATTCAATCACCAAGTGGAGACCAGATTAATCACAAAGCATCATCATCAATACCAAATAATCAACAAATATCAGCTATTGGGAGGAGTCCTAGTTGACCGCCTGAGGTCTAAAATTCATTTGAAGATAAGGGAGGATTTTTTCGGCTATTTATAGTTGCAAAAAAATGATTGTTTTTATCTGCGGGGAAATTCCCGGGTATGACTCAATGGCTTTGTTTACCAAACATGAAATTCTGCGTAACTAAAAATGTAAATACAGCCATTAGTCATATGTAAACACTTGACTAGTGTTATATATTAAGCTCTCATCAATGTAACCTATTCAATAACATCTAGTACACCAAACGAATTATGATACTTGAAGAAACTGCATTTCAAGCTTTACAAGGGATTTACGTTGGTGAAAGATATCAGATATCCTCTGAAGAAACACTATCTCAGGATATTATTTATACATTTATGTTAGAATTGGTCAATATGAACTTTATATTAGATAAAGATGTAATTGATGAACTTTGTGACTTATCATTAAATAAAGGAACTGAACTTTTAGATCTATATTTAACCATGATTAGAAAACATTTAGGAGCACATGTAAAACACGAACCATTCTATCCAAATTTCCCTCAACAAGTTATGGATGCCTCTGATTTTAAAATATTTTCAAATGCTATTCTTTATTACATTACTTGGGGTGGTTGGAAGCCAGTATATGTTAAGGAGAAACGTGTAGAACTTTGTGAAGAATCTAAATTAGTCAAGTTGCACTTGATAACTGCACATGAATTAAAGGAATTTTTTATCAAATTAATTAGTTCCAACACGGGAATTCCTGATCTATATGATGATTTTATAAAATATGGAGTGACTCAAGATTGGTTTGATAGTTACA
Organism: Spathaspora sp. UFMG-CM-Y285; assembly: GCA_002911495.2. Taxonomy (NCBI): domain Eukaryota; kingdom Fungi; phylum Ascomycota; class Pichiomycetes; order Serinales; family Debaryomycetaceae; genus Spathaspora; species Spathaspora sp. UFMG-CM-Y285. The sequence continues at coordinate 734,757 of PPUV02000002.1, forward strand.
AGAATAAATTTTCTGAAGTTCCTTTCAGACAAACATCGTGTAAACTTGCTGTGGAATGTTTGAAACAAGGTAAGGATGTTGAGTTCTTTGTCAAGACTACAACAGATGTTTTACGGATAATGGCGGTTTATTCAGACCAACCGGCAGATTTAAAGAAAGTGATTAAATTCAAATCGATGAAGAGGAATGAACGAAGGAAGTTAATTCGATTGTTGGAAAAGGTAATTAATATAGAAGACGTTAAGCGTCATACTTCAATTTGGATTAGAGCATTTCATTGTCTTCATGTTGGTGAGTATGGAGGGAAAGTGAAGGAGATTTCTTCCCGATTTAGAAATGAGAATAATGTTTATACAAAGAATACAAAATTGAGTCAAGCAATTGAGAACAGTGATGTTGAAACTTCAGTGGGGATTCTCAAGAATCTTCCTTCCATTTTTGCTAGGTATTTGGACAAGTTGTTACGGGATTCTCCCAATGACACAGTTTTACAAGAATTTTCCAAGATTGGGAAATCGGTTGATTCTAAAATTCTATTACAAGCATTGGGTCATTTTAAGGGAAGTAATGAAGTTGAAAAACGTACCGTATTCGCTAATCAAAGTTTGATTATGATCCCGAGAAAGGAAAATCAAAAAGTGTTGTCAAAATCAGTTGCAAACAAAGCGGTTGATATAATTCGTAATTTATTAATTGAAAAATACAGAATAGTAAAGAACTTCAACCAGAATCTGAAAGTATACATCACCAAAGAAGCTGAAGGGATTTTACTTCCCCTCCAACTTAATACAGGAAGCAACTCCAATAAAAGATCATTGGCTCGTGGTTCCCGTTTATTGCCTGATGAATGTGACATAAATAAAAACTGTATAAGAATATTCACTCATTGGATAGGAAAGGTTGTTGATATTGCTGCTGTTTTCTTTAAAGAAGACTTGGAAAGTACAAGTTTCATCAATTGGACCAACATTAAAGAAGATTTTGCTGTTCATTCGGGTGATATAATTGATGCACCAGCTCCCGACGGGGCCAGTGAATTCATTGACATTGATATAAACAAGTCATTAAAGGAAGGATATAGATATGTTGAAATGAATGTCAAGGTATGGAGTGGACCTACATTTGCAAAACATGAAGAATGCTTTGGAGGGTTTATGATGAGACAAGAGCCACAATCGGGGGAAATATTTGAACCATCTACTGTGAGAGTAAAGGTTGATTTGACGAGTGATACCCGAGATATTTGTCCATTTATGTTTGATTTAAAGACAAGAGAACTTATATGGTTGGATATTCCATCACGTCCAAAGGTTCTTTCGAGAAAGGTCCAAGGTTATGGTAGAATTTACTATACCAACACAGTTAACGATCAAATTAATGGTATGAAAGAGGCATTGAAAGCATGTCTTGAATTACCCTTGATTAAGGTTAATATGAAGGAATTGTTGGAATTACATGTTCAGGCTGGTGGTGCTACTATTACTGAGAGTCGTGAAGATGCAAATTTCATTGTTGGTTTAGGAGAAGGTGATTTGGATCTTTATGATTTCACCACGATAAATTCCAAGTGGATATAGTTGTATGTATAGTGTGTCTTTATTTACGTTGTTGTACGAATTAAACTTTGTTGTACACTTTGTAAGAAATGTAGCTTTAAACAAGTCACATGCCTTCCAGGATAGTTGGAACAAGGTTTTTGTTTGTGAATAGTTATCATGCGATTGATTGTACCCAAGTTGATTCACATTCAATGTCAAAACCTGTTCAAATGACACCTTTTAGTGAGATCCCAACATTCCCCATTCAAACACCCTCGGTATGAAAAACTTCACTTCTGCTATACCATACATTACAAGAAAGCCGACAAGATAAGCTACAAACCTTGTTACCAAGCGTGTGAAAAAATATCCAATCGCAAGGTCTACAAACCACCAATTTGTTTTCCTAATATGGAACTAATTGCTTAGTCACCATTAATAGGAGTCTTGTTAATGACCCTAATTCCCTGTCCTTGGCACTTTCAGTCTTGGCAATTCCTTGCATAATAACAATAAAAAAATCCACTCTTCATTGTTCTAATCATGTTTAACGATTTTGGAACTTTCAATTTTTTAATCCGGGTGTTGTCCTGTCAACTGGTAGGGTTTATCCTAGGAAGTCAAAAGTTTGGGACGATTTTAGAGTTGAGTTAAAAAATAGTCTAAACAGAAATGCCAACGGTTCTAATTTTTTATTTTTTTTTTTCTTGTGCTCCAACATAGTATAATGACGATAGTTTGTGGGATGGCCTGATTTTCTTTTTCTTTTTATTTCAAGCTCGGAGATTTAGAATCGGGTGGTTTTAACTGCATGAAAATACCCAGTGAGATTTCGCAAATCTCTATTCATGTAAGATTGATACGGAAAAGGGGTAAGTCCCCTATATTCGTACAACGCCGTCCAAATCTAAGATTGTTCCATCTTTTTTTCAAACTCCGAGGAAATACATTTCTTTTTTATAGACCCCACAACTTGGTTATTTTTGCTCGGGTTACATTCCGCCCTCCAAGAAAAAGTTTAATATGGCATGATGTCTTTTTAGTCTGTCCTCTTCACTTAGGAATGAGGAAAGGCTTATCTTTAAAAAGAATGTGAATTCCCACTGTAAACTAAACTTGTAGTTTTCTAAAAAACTTTTCATTATCAGTATATTTCACCTTGCTTCTTCTTTAATTCAATTCAATTCAAGTTTTTAATACCCTTTTTCAACTATAGTAAAAATAATGCATACTATTCCTAATCTTCATAATGTTCATAATAATCATAATTTAACAAAAATGGATACTCGAGATTCTCATGAACCTTTCAAGCAATATAGAGTAAAGTTAAATTTATCTAAAGCTGAGATTAGGATGGTTAGATATACCTGGAATAAAATGTTATTAGATGATGAAGGAGATGTTACTGCGAGACCAGACAGATCGCCAAAATTGGAACTTCCTGGAACTTTCCCTGGAGAACGCCAAAACCAGCTGGACTTAGAATCTACCCATGATGGAAACAGTTCAAATTCTAGTACGGCAAAACTTATCCGAGCAAAATCTTCTGCTATTGCCAGTAGTTTATTTTGTCGACAATTTTATGCCAATTTGTTATCTCGTGATAGTAAATTAGAGAAAATGTTTCCCTCAATTAAACATCAAGCGGTTAGTTTTGCTGCTGTGTTATCACTTGCTGTGATGCAATTAGAAGATTTAACCAGTTTAGAAGAGTATTTATCCAAATTAGGCAAACGACACACAAGAATTTTGAATATTGAACCAGTTCATTATCAATTAATGGGCGATGCCCTCATAGAGACTTTCCATGAAAGATTTGGTGCTAGATTTACTCAAGAATTGGAAATAATATGGATTAAATTGTATCTTTATTTAGCCAACTCGATTTTACAATTTGGAATTGATCCCGTTATGGAATATGAAAGTTATGTTAGTAATCCCCCTTCGTATAATAATTCACGAAGGAATAGTATTGCTGATGATCTCACATTTTGTGATGAACGGAAATCAATCATAACACAAAGCACATCAATATCAACAATAAGTAAGCACTCAGAAAATGAGAAATCCGATACTGTTTCACTTGCTCCTGGTCCTTCACTATGGTTACTGCGTCCAGCCTCACATAAAACCCTAACTAAAACTGTATCTAAACCTATTCCTTTGAGACCCCTTCCAGTCAAGAAAGCTGCAAAGAGTAAATCAAAGAGGGACTGTATTATCATGTAGATAAGTAGAATAAACTTAATTCTTTTAGTACATTCGTACGATTTGTAGAAATTGAGTTGGAGAACTTGGCCTCGGTGAACAACTATGCCAAGAAAAGGAACTTTCATCTTTCTAGAAAGATCTGGAAGATTGTTCCAAAAGTTCCAAGCTTATAAGCAAGATCTATCCTGCAACGTCTATAGCTCTGTCCACTGTCTTAAGATTTCTAAAGCTAAGTCTTTATGTGGCATAATTGTTAAGCTATTAAGGAATCGCACATAAGAAGATTTATCGCAATGTTCTGGTCCAATACTCTTTCCCCTCTATTGTAGAGATGAACGCGTTTGTTGTACACTACCGAAGTTGCATCCATTATTGTTATAACGCCATGTTCTTTTGTTTCCTTTACAACCATGATTTCTTGAAGTCTAAAAATAAATCTTAAAAAATATCACAGGATCTTCACGTTTACGGATATTTTTTTCAGAAAAAATCCGAGAGCAGGTTATGAGCATCTGGACTTTTTCTATCTATTGAGTTCAAAATACAAACTTATCTTTTCTTGCGTAAGAGAGATGAATGGTGCTTTGTGTTTTTTTTTTCATTTTTGCAACCAAGAATCATACAATACTGAAGTTCTGAAATGGAATGATTAATCACGTTATTGTCATCATCGCGTGTAAATCCAAGGTTGTACATCGTTGTTTTAAAGAATTCTCGAAGGAGTAATAACTGCAACTTATCGCCTTTAGTCGATGCAGTTTTACCCATCTTACATCCTCGTCTACCAACTAAAAAATAGTCTTAGTGAATGATGATTATAGCAAGTTCTAGAAAAACGTTCCTCTTAATAAAACTGTGAAATCCACTACTCTCCAAAAGTAGATAATAGATTATTCAAAAACTAAAGAAAATCTTAAAGCTTTTACCTCCTAGGTTAACTCAATAACTAAATTTTTAGAACAACTGCAACCAAAAGAAAACTTAGTAACCCCCCCCCTATTTTCTAAAACAAAAATGTATTCTCCACAATTACAAGATGCTCCTTTGAATACCATAACTTTAACTTTATCTAAGGGTGATATTGAATTAATCAGATACTCATGGAATCTAATGTTATTAGATGAGGTGGAAACGACTAATGGGTTTCCTGGGGGATTTCCTGGGGGATTATCACGTTATCCAAGCGATGCACAATCAAGTCGTAGTACAACCTCGGGTACTTCAGTGTTGATTAGGGCGAAGTCCTCAGTTATGGCCACTAGTTTATTTTGTCGACAATTTTATTTTAATTTATTGGCTCGTGATGAAGACATCGAGAGGATGTTCCCATCAATCAGACATCAAGCTGTTGCATTCGCTTCTTTGTTGTCGCTTACAGTTGCCCAATTGGAAGATTTGTCTATTTTACAAGATTATTTAATGGAATTAGGTAAACGACATGCTAGGATTTTAAATGTTGAACCAATGCACTTTGAATTAATGGGAGAAGCTCTTTTAAAAACGTTTCATCAACGATTTGGAATCAAGTTTAATAAACAATTAGAACTTTTATGGATCAAATTATATCTTTATTTGGCAAACTCTATACTACAATATGGTATTGACCCCGTGATGGACTATGGTGGCTATCGTAGTGGACCGCCACCGCCACCTTTTACAAGACAGCATAGTATAGATGATTTAAACTCTCAGGATGATGGAAAATCAGTAATGACTCAAAATACTTCAGTTATTCTGCCAGTGAAAACATCAAGTTCACTGGCAAGTAAAAAGAAAGTGAAAACTAAGAGTCCATATAAACCTGCTCCACCTGTTCCTGGTTTATGGATGACTCTTATCTAAATAGTCACAAGTTATATAGACTGTGTTATTATGTAGATGTATATGTATAATGGTAAGATATTTGTAAGAGCTACTATGAGACTACGTAATTGAATCATGATGTATTGAGTTAATTTGCGGCATACAATTCGGAATATCTGGGGAGCGATTATGTCAAAAATTTAGCTTCCCAAATAGGAATTAGTGGTTGTGGTTGTGGCTGTGGCTGTGCTGGGAATCTCTTCTAATATGCCCACTTTTCCAATATGCAAAAATGCCAAGAAAATATCAATAAAAAGTAATACACACTTCGGATTAATATTCTTCCAGAGTATTCCCTATACCAAATAGAATGATCTCAAGACATGATCAGTCGATGATGTCATTCAATTTCATTAGTATCAATATTCTCGGAAATACAGGTCATTGTCCGCGCATTAAAAAATATTTTTCCATACATTGTTAACTGGAAAAATTATGACCTTGATTTCCGCGCACATGACCATATGGTCACGATCCCAGTGAATGGTTGCAAAAGAACTTCCCGTGGCTGTATGTTGACGAACAATATATAAACAGGTGGATTTGTCCTTTGGCAAAGGGTTTATTCTTTTCTTCTCCATCAAATAAATTTACTTTTACAAATTAACATATAAACACGCTATTACACACAATGTTGAACGATTTCAATGATATTCCAAGAAACTCCACTGCTTTTTTGGGTGCTTACATCGCTAGAGCTATTAGAAGAAGAAAGCAAAGAAAAGAACTTTACAAGAAACATCCAGAATTAAAAGAAGAAAAAAAGTGATTGTTCTATAAGTGATATGGTATTTTCTATATATTTTGCAATATTTATACATAGATTGTTATAAATAAATAAAATTTTATTAAATTAGAAATTTGTAGTTTAAAGCATAACTCTAATATTGATGGAATTGTTTAAATTTTTGACTTCACAGAGAATCCCTTTTGTGATCCTGAGAAAAACTAATATAACCTAACACGGCTAATTAATTACTTTCCTTGAAAATCACCCAAATAAGTAATAATCCCCATTGTTTTGAATCACGAAGAAAAGTTACCCCTGATTTTAATTCAACGCGAAAACAATAGTTTAATAATGTGCATTTGGCGGTTGCAACAGTGTCAAGGGTTACGCGCAAACACACAAAAAAAGCAACTTTTTTTTAACTGAAAGGAGGCAAAATTGTTTACTCTTGCTTTTTTTTTCTTTTGCAGCAGACGCGTCTCAGAACGATAACAACAAAACAAAAACCTGCGTCGTCACGTGTTACTACAAACTACTACCAACATCACATAACAATATCATGAAACTTAGATAGAGACATGCAAACTTGTTTGAAGTAATGAGTTTTTGGGGCATAACATCTGTATACATTTCGTGGTAACAGAATTATTTGTGTATGTAGATCTAGGAAACAACAAAATGGTGAATCTGGGAGCCATTTCTCATTTTTTTCTTTTTCTTTTTTTCGCTCTCTCGCTTCGTATTTTTTTTGACCAGTAGAGTTTTCTTTACCCAAAAATTTAAACTTTCCCCCAAACAAACAAAAATTACAACTGTTTAGTTACTCACTTCTTCTACTTGACTATACGATTTCACATCTTGTTGGTAGATTATTGAAGGGATTGTATACCAACTTTGAAAAATCTTAGTATTTTGTGAAAGGTCCTTGAGTGAACTACACTTAGGCAACATACTACCATTCGTCTAAAATCTTCCATAACATTTTCAAATCATCAGATCTAAGCATATCAATAATGTCAAATCCTAATTCTGCATCATCATTAGATGAATTCTTTTCTGATGATAATTTCTATAGTGCTCCTACATCAAATTCAACTAATCATATCCAGAATTTGAGAAATTCAATTCATATTAAATATTCTGGTTCATCAAGATCAATTAAGGAATCGTTATTAGAAAATAGTAGTACTGCTGGGAATAGAGTAAGAACATCATTCATGAAGACATCTCCTTCTATTAAAGCATTAGAGAATATTATGAATGAAAAGAATAAAGGATGGACTAGTTCAGCCATGAACGAAGTAAGAGAAGAACCGGAGGAACTGGAAGATCTGGAAGATCTGGAAGTGGAAGAAGAGCAGGCACAGAATCAAGATGCTAATCTTTTAGACCCAGGACTTGTTTATAGCAATGAATCTCATTCTGCCCAAACATTTGAAACTGCACCTGAATCACTGATTCAAGATGTTAAACAAGACACCAAACCAAGTGAACAACAAAGACAATCAGTTTCCACAGAAGACGACTTTGGTTACAGCACTGATGAAACTCCAATTCTTCAACTACCACCAACATTTCAAAATTTTACACCTCATTCAAATAATTCACCCCAATTAAGATTTATTGATACAACACCACAAGTTCCTTCTTCTCTCTTTAATAATCCTAATGATACTTCAACTACACTTACTAGTGAATCATTAACTAATTCAAATTCAAACTCCAATTCGAAACAAATAAACGGTATGCAAAAACAACAATTACTAAATTCGGCAAGCGGCTCAGCTTCTAAAAATAATAACAATGTAGGAGACCAGGAAAATTTATATAATTCGCCGAGATTTATAAAATTACCAAATTATCAACTGTCCCCTCAACCACCGGATTCCTCAACAAAATCAGACCTGACACTTCCATTACCATTACCACCTCCACCTGGAATGTCAACATTAACATCTTCCCCTATATCACCACCTAAATATCCCCTTGCAAATAATCCCATGTATATTAGTGAATCAAAGCTGGTCAGCACAAAAGAAATAAATACTCGTTCGAAACAACCCTCATTTGATTCATCCAGTTCCCAATCTATTTTCTCCGATAGTAAAGAAAAAACTAATCAACTAACCAAGGTTAAAAGTATGTTGGACTTTCCCTCACCACGACAAGAAGTAAAATCTCCTCATATGAGATCAAATTCTTCATTTTCATTAAATTTTAGAAAAGCAATTACATTAGTTCCTAGTGAATCTAAACCAATATCTCGTAAGAGTCAAACAGTAAATGACTTAAAGAATATAACCAATCAACCGGAAAAGAAGAAATTCAGTTTCAAGTCGTTATTTAAATCAAAATCAAAGAATCATTCGTTGAATGAAGTGGAACCCACACCTAAAATACGTTCCAAGTCATTCTCGACTTCTAATATCTCCATGTTTAATGAAGTGGAAGAAAAGGCACAAACTAAACCATCTCCATCATTCTTGAATGTTTTTAAAAAGAATAAATCTTCCGAGAATTTATCCAAGATTGAGCCAGTACTTCCTCCTGCTCCTGATCCTACTCATGCTCATGTTCCGACTCTGGCTCCTGTTGCTGCTCCTGCTAGCGTGAGGGTAAATACCACAGATAGTGATTCATTTGATTCTCGTCCTTCAAAAGCAAACTCGGCCAATTTAATACGAGAAGTAAGTGATGATGACTTTGAATTACCCATACCCAAAGAAGAACCAGAAGAAAAAGACCAAGCTCTTGAAGAAGCATATGATTTAAAGAATCTTTCCAAGAATCCTCCTCGTAAAATCACTGGTGGGAATAAATATGGTGAAGAAATGACATTTACTATGCCTCCATTACTTGATTCTTCCAATTTAGGTTCCCCATTTCAAGTTAATTATGATCCATCATCTTTAGTACTACCTTCATCTTTACCTACACCAACCATCCCCTTTGAAAATAATCCAGGAAGAACTTCACCTTCAATTAAGGACAGTAGTAATCTTTTAGGAGAGGCCCTCTTCCCTAAATCATTAAATGCACAAGAAGTGGAAAGTATTGTTACTTTAGAGAGGTCAATGTCTATGAAATCAGTTAAATCTAAACGAAGTTCATATTCGAAATATGATGGCAATGATGAACACGTGATTCAATATAATGGACCAGGATATAACCCTGCCCGTAATGGAAGTATTTCTCGATCAAATTCAATTTTAAAGAATTCTACTAGTTGGAGAAATAATTTAAGTCAAGAATTGACTGCGACAAGTTTAGATGGGAAACTTAGTAGTTTAGCTAAACCCGAGAATTCCCTATTTGCAAATACCACCAATGATTCTATGATCGATGAAGATCTTTTAGAATTTAGTGATTTTATTGATGTCGATAATATCAGCTTCTCAAATTCGCCCAAGTATAAGAATGTTCCAACAAGTGGAACATCATCGCCATTGGTGGATAAATTTCCAAAAGATGTTAAACCAAGTGTTCCAGAAATTGTTACTATAGATACATCGAGAGATGAGAAACAAGATACTGTTTCTCCTGTTGGAAGTGAATCAAGAACACCTTCTCCAAGTATGGAACGAGCAGTTCCAAAGTCAAGTTTAGAAGAAGAACTCGAATCTGAACGAGAAGAAAAGGAGAGAATAATTGAAGCTGTCAAAAAGGAGGAAGTGGAGGAAGATGAGGAAGATGAAGAAGAACAAAAAGATCCTCTTCAACAATCTCCAATATTGGTTACAGCTTATAAGAGTGGCAGTATCAAGAATCGTCCAATTTCCATGTCATTTAAAGGATTAAATGTTCCTTCATTCTCAGGGAAATTAAATCAGCAAAGTTTAAGAAGTAGTGACTCTCATCAATCATTTACTATATCATTTGGAGATGATGAATCTTCATCTGTGGGAGTAGGATTTGGAACTTCTGACGGAGAAGATGACGATGATGACGACGAAGAAGACGAGGACGACTTTGATGACGTACTGTTTGAAAATGAAGATGAAATATTCCATCATATTCCAGTTTCCCATATTTCACCTGCTCCTGCACCACTACCTCCACCACCCACACAGTTTTCTCCACCACCACCTGCTGCACTTCCTAAGAAACCAGGAAGTATGATTCCTCCTCTGGCCAAATTCAGTCATAATAAAATCCCGTCAATTTCTGATCATTCTTCAATAACTTCAGCATCATCACCAAAATCATTTAGTTCTTTGATTAAATGGAAAAACAATAAAGTAAGTCCTCCTGGTGTGAGATTCAGTTCAAGAATCATTTTGTATGATACGTATAATGAAGAAGAATATGATCGTCATCCTGATACTGCAACTTGTAATCAATTGACTCCATTATTGGCACAACAAATTAAAGAGGAATTGAATAGTTTCAAGAGTGAAATGGATATTCATGTGGAATCAAGGTGTTATACTCATTTCTTTTAAATAAAAATGTATATTAGTTAGTTATACACGGAAAGGTTAAATTGTTTGTAGGAGTTAATGTAGAGAATTGTATACTATATAGAATCGATTGGTAGCACTAAAGTTAAAATATAAATTAAACAGAAGTATATAGGGTCAACTTTGTTGTCTATGAGTTTCCATGGCACTTTTAAATATTCTATCTAAAGTATCATTATCTTTGGCATCAATTATTGCCACTATAGTTTCTGGTTGTTCCATTATTACCACAACATATTTCCCATCACGATAATCAACACATGTTGTCTTTGCCCAAGGAGCAAAATCATATTCTTGAAGAGTTATTGTTGGAGGATTCCCATTGACAAATTCTGGATAGCTCATTAGTTTGTTTGTTTGTTAAGAGTTGTTCTTAGTTTGTGTCTGTCGGGATGAGGTGAAAAAAATATGTCTTCAATAAAAAACAAAAAAACCAAGTACATTTTGAGTGTTACTCTTTCAAAAGAAATGTCTGTCGTTGTTCCAGGTCAATATATTACTCCAGTTTACAAACTAGATCAGTCAAATCAACGTCCATTAAAGTTTGCTCCTGGCAGAGGAACAACCATAACTGATATAACTACCAATACAAACACAACTAAATCAATCCCAGTAATAACATCAACCATTCTTGGTTCAGTTCATATTAAACAGATTGAAACTGATGATCCAGAATTCACCACTAGCATAGTTACAGTTGTTCCCAAGGGTCAAAAAATCACTGAAGAACAACAAGAAACTTTGGAAACATCAATTAATTTACCGAAAGAAAATGATATTGTTTTAATTAGAGTCACAAGAATTTCTCCTAAACAAGTATTTGGTGAGATTATATCCGTAGAAAGAGTCAATGGTCAAAGTGGTAATATTCTTGCTGATTCAGGTGTTGGCGTTAATGGAAGTACGGCTCATGTATCTATGCCTCCAGGTTCAGCCACCACTATTACTCAACATACTTTTAATCAATCAACAATTGCTCTGAGTTCAACTACAGCAATACAAGTTCCTGATATTGGAGAGAATTTCCGAGGAGTTATTCGTTCTCAAGATATACGATCTACTGAAAGAGATAAAGTTAAAGTAATTGATAGTTATAGACCTGGAGATATTGTAAGAGCAATTATAATTTCTCTTGGTGATGGATCCAATTATTATTTAAGTACTGCAAGAAATGATTTGGGAGTTGTTTTTGCTAAAAGTGAAAATGGTGCTGGTACTTTAATGTATCCTATAGATTGGCAACATATGATTGATATAGATACCGGAGAAATTGAATTAAGAAAAAATGCAAATCCATTTGTATAGCTATCTAAATTCTATATAGTTCCAACAGGGTGGGTAATCTCTTGATTATCCCCTCTTAAATCAACTTCACTTAATCCTACAACACCACCAAACAATTCAAATCTTTCCATATATTTCTTTTTCTTCTCTTGACTAATTTCAATCATTTTCTTCCAATATTTCTCATGATCATATTCAAAATTAACTTTCCCATTAAAATCAATATCCAATTGTTCAACTGGAACATATTTTTCAAATGGTTCATCAAACACTAATTTTTCTCTAGTTAAAGGATCAATAAATGGATGAATAATTTTTAAAAATGTCCACCCTAACCAAGGAATATTAGTAAGTAATGCTTTACCCAATCTTTCAGGATAATGAGTTTGTAAAATATGCAAGACTTGACGCCCTATTCCAACAGGAGGGATTTTCCCACCTTGAGTACCAATTGGATGTGCTTTAAAATCAATAAGTAATGCTAAAGAATCTTGTCCCAGAGGCATATAATCAATAACTCTTTCTAACATATATACCAAGTGTTGTACTTGACGTTGACTTGTCTTTGTGTTTTGTCTACCTGGTTTTAAATAAAGACAAGGACGAGAATTATTATCATATCCAAGAATAACTTCTTTCCCAGTTTCATTTTCAATAGAACATAATTCACCATTGACCGTATTTTCCCTATCCATTGCTTTATCTATACCAAATTCACGTCTCCAAGCAATCGTCAATTCAATTCTATTGATTGCTTCAACTTCATGCCATTTTGTGGCTCGTAAATAACGTAATATACATTCACGAGTAAGCCAAGACTTTTCATCGTGTGTTAAAGGTTTAAAAGTTTCTGTTTTCTTGTGATTGTGGGTTTCTTCACTAATGGCGACTTTAAGATCTTGTTGTTGAAAATGTTGCAACACAATCAAGTATTTTTCCTTTTGTTCTGAAGCTAATTGTGGTTCTTCCAGAATAGAACTTTTATCACTTGGTTGTTGAAATGGAATATACACTTTTGGTGCATCTGATACTAACCCAATTTTCTCATTTATCACTGTATCTACTGAGGAAGATTCTGAAGGTTGAGTAGAACCGACCAATACTGAAGAAGAAGTATTAGTAGGCGTCAACGATTTAATTTTTAATTTACTAAACATGACTTAAAAAAAGAATCAACCAAAGTCTTCAAAGAAAACAAAACAACTACAGAGAAAAAACAAATACATAACAAACAGGAAATGTGTGGTTATATATTATTATTATTATGACTAAGGGTTAGAAATTTTTTTTAAAAAAACAATTGGGTTTCGGAAATAATGGAACAAAAAGGAAATTGTCCCGAAAAAAAAATTCTTTTTTTATTTCCGATCGGGAATACAGATCAATCACTACAAATAATATTCAGAATATAATAATTAAACCAGGCTTATTTTTACCCACGCCGTTGCCGCGTGGTGGATATTGTCATCTACTGACTGCAACAATATAATATTATCACCATTACTTTGTCGATTCATCCTGTTTAGTTACATCAAGTCCCTCATCTCTCTCCCCTCTTTATGACAAAAAAAAACGTTAATTCCGCGATAATGCCGTTAAGAAAACGCGCAATTAGTGTGTGGTTAAGAAATTTGACATCTACCAGTTAAATACATGATCTACTTTGTTGACAGTAGTTAACAACTTGTCTACTCTGAATGGGAAGATTCACTATAGATTCAACTCTGTTTCAGCTGGGTTGAAATATTAAGATAAACATCCTCTTTTATTTCTTTTTCTTTTTCGGCAAAATTATCTAAATAATAATTGCAATGGTAAAAATAAATGCCGGCCAATTGTAGAAACGATTCCACTGTTTCAAGATATTCTTAGCTACACTTTCTCTATGAGTGGTAACTACCAGGCCTGAAAACTGTGATTCTTCAGCACTGTAAATAATTATTCATTCTTCAAAAAAAAGCACAGGATCCTAAAATTTAACACTTCATGCAGAGCTAATGTCATGCGTTAATATGATACAGAATTCAAATTTTTTTTGTTCTTTCTAATTTGAACAGCACACTACCACAACGCTTCACACGTGAGTAATTTGGTAGCATCGGCATCAAGAATGTAGCAATTAAGGTCCCATCAAAGAAAAATAATTTTGTAACTACTAAATATGCCTTTTTGTTACATTCACTTTTTTAAAAAAAATGGTACTACCGACATATACAGACGCTGGTACATCCCTACCGAGACGTAATATCCCCACACTAGTTCAAATCACTATATCATGTCTTCGAAACCATATTTCCCAAATTCAAGATATTGGCCCCACTCCATATCATTTACTTGAACCAATACTTGAACGAATGTCTGGAAAACAATTAAACCAACTTGAAATGACATCACCTCAATTAATGCCATTCTCGGATAAATTATGGATGAGATTGGTTGAACGAGAGTTTCCTGATCGTCCTTTAAGATTACCGTTGGAGTTACGACTGAGTGATATGCCTTATAAGATATTGTTTGAACGATATGTTAAAGATCGTGAGGAATTTAAACAAGATTCTGCTCAAAGATTACGGAATATTACACATAAATTAGAACGAAAGAAGATTAGGAATAAAGTAGTTAAATTGGATCATGTATTAAAAGATCCAACAATTAGGCGAAGACCAGTTAGGGAGGGGTTTGTGAATAAACAATCGATTTTAAGTAAAGTACGACGGGATATGCAAAATAGATCTATTATGTTTAATAAACTCAGTGGGATAAAGAAATATGATCCCTTTGAAGTGTTTAAGAAGGATGTAACGAATATAAAGACAACACCTGTGAAACGAACGACATTTTTTGATGGTACGCGTGTTACTACTAGTAGTATGCCACCAGCCATTAATTCACCTGTTAGCACACCTCCTGCTACAACTCCTTCGGTCCTTCCCCGCAAACGCAAGTCTGAACCTTCAATATTTCTCAAGAGCAAACGACAAATACCACCTAGAAGAAATCAAGACAAAAAAGAAATACCACCACAATCACCTACAAAAATCAAACAAATTAAATCATCTATATTTAGTTAATGAATATTTACGACTTTACTCTTTTTCAATAACTTCCCAGTATCAGTATCTTGTAATTTACGTTTATAACCTTGAATATCCATTTTCTTTTCTGGATTTTCCAATTCATTTTCTAAAAGATTGACATCATTATTAACACATATTGTTTGTTTATATGATTTTATTCTTAATCTTCCATTAATCAATACTCTCTCAGGATTTACAGTAACACAACTTTTCCCTCTACTTCTATCCAACCCCAAAGTTTTCAATATTGTTAAAATATCATTACTATTACGTAATTGTAATGGTTGTGAGGCTCCGCTGGAAACAACCAAACCTCGAGATCTACTTGCTCGAATTAATTGTAATACATTATTAAAGAAATTTTTTTTAACTAATTGAACATTAGCATGATTTCCATCATATCCAATAGCACCAGATACAAGCCAATTATAACATATTTCAAATTTAATTCCCTTTTCAATAGCCATACCTATAATCTTATGTTTAAGAAAAAATGGTAATCTTGAACTTAAATTAAGGGAAATTAAATCTATATCTAGATTAGTTATGGTTAATTGTAATGATTTTTCTGTTGTTGGTTGTATAGCAATTATATCAAAATGATTTTGTAATTTTGTTAAATGTTGAATCTTGGAAGAATCCAGAACAATTATTGTCAATCGAGTGAATAATCGAAGTTTGGAAAACTGAGATAATTCTCGTTGAAGAAATGGTATATCTATAGGATTAATTTCTTGAGGTGCATTTATTGGAATTTTGATAAGTTCAGTAATACTATAATTTATTACTTGGTGAGTGATTCCAAGAGTATAATTGGTAATTATTGTGTTTTTCAATTGTGTTATTTGGGTTGGTGTTGGTTTCGTGGTGTAATTATCCACGGGCCATGGTATATTCAAATCAAAGGGCATGAAGAGTCTTGGTTGTATCAGACAGACATTTATAATTTAATTTTTCGCGATGATTTTATTTTTTGTAGAACAAATTCGAAAGGTTTACATTTCTCCCCGCCACCGCCACCTAACAACCGACACTATATAAAAGTAGGAACTACCAACACACACACTTTATTCACTTTCTTTTCTATCACATTCTCTACTTATCAGACATGTCCACCAACCTATTTATTGATAAATCACAAACTCCCACAAAAGATCAAGGGATAATAGATATTGGCAAAAACTGTCATTATTGTAATCAATTAGATTTCCTTCCATTTGTTTGTGAACTTTGTCACGAAACATTTTGTTCAAATCATCGGAAAATAGACCAACATAATTGTATAAATAAACATTTATTCAATACCACTCCCAAATCAAGATCTCCGACTCCTAATGCTGTATCGTCAAAAAGTTTATTTCCTGATCGTGAAGCTGATAAACGGAGGATTGATCAAAGATTACAAAGTTCATCTCCTAAACCAACGACAATCTTGGAAAAACTGTTTCGAGTTGGGGATGTAGCCAGGGGAAATTCTAATGCATTTAAAAAATTACAAAAATTTTTAAATATTCAAAAAACAAACCAAAAGAGCGTTTTCAAGATGTTTAGCAAGAGTAGTAAGAGTGTTACTTCTAACTATGCTGAAGTATCCACACTTAAAAAACAAGCGAAGGGCGATTTGAAAATTAATGCAGCCGATAGAATATATGTTTGGTGTTTATATGTTAATAATCCCGAAGAAAAACTAAATATCGAATCCAATAAAAAACCTGTGTTTGTTAATAAGAATTGGGTAATTGGAAGATCCTTAGATTCAATTGCTGATACGTTACATATTCAAAATAATAATAATGTGGTGAATAAACCAGAAGAAAAATTAAATATTTTTAAATTAGATGAACAAGATCAACCGAAATTGATACCAACAAATGCCAAGCTGAGTATGTGTAAAAATGGCGATGTTTTATATTTAGTTAGAGGAACTATATAGATAACGATGCATTAGTTTAATTTGTCTTGTATTACTTGTGTTGTATTACTTGTGTTGTATTACTTGTGTTGAATATGGCTGCAAAAATGTAGACCTAAAAGTACATCAAATCTTAAATGAATCTATCTATGATAATACAGAATTTGTGTTAAAATATACAATGGTGTTGGTACATGTCAGTTTTTCTCTCAGTTTTTCTCTCCGTTTTTCTCTCAGTTCTATTATATCTCCTCTCACGTAAAACCTTGGATTCAACAAAGGACAGCATTTGACTCCCACATGTGCCTGTTGATTTCGCTTCAATCGGCTTACGCCAACTCTATTAATACACCCCTTCCTTCATATGATAATCTGCCCAGCTACTAATACAATTTTGATCCCATAAATGTTCCCAAACACTAAATTTCCCAACTTTACACCCTCTAGTATTCTCAGTATTAGGACAATGATAATAAGGATCATGATAATATCCAATATCTCTAAACCATTGAACTTGATCTTGATCCGCAAATAAACTGATGCCTATTGAATGTACAGGTGCATCTCCCCATCGTTCATAATAAAATTTCCCCGTAGAGTCAAGATATTTAAACCAGTTGTTATATGCATCTGCTCGAAAGAAATCCATGTCTCCAATTTCAAAATTTGACCAGAAATGACATGTAGAGTAACCTCCTGTCGCTTGTCCCTTTCTCGGACATTGTAAGGAGTCAAGTAACCATTGAAATGCTCCATTTCGGTTAAGGTATTTATAATTGTCATTTTGATTTAAGTAGTCAATTGTTTCTGACCATAATGTTTTAACTGATTGTTCTATATCAGAAACGCTGATTGTGAATCCATAAATCTTCTTGGTATCTTGCATATATTTAAATACATCATATTTTATATCAGTGAAAAATTCCACATTAGGTTCAATTCGCCAATAATATCTATACTTTTGTAATTGAGGAACATTATAAAAATTTCCCAGATAAAATCTACACATGTTATGATAGGATGTTTTCTTTGCATATGCCACATTTTCCCGATATAACTCATCCATTTGTCTTGTCTCTTTGATAGTATCAATCCAATCAGGTCGTTGCCAAAGATCACTAGGAATAGTAACAAATTCAACTGGGATATCCCCAACATATTTCATAACCGTTCCTTTAAACCTTTCAGTAAATGGTTCATCATTTAGAAAGGTATATGGGTATTTAAATTTATTATTAAACTTCTCTTGAAATGATTGAATGGTATACTTTATTTTAACCGATTCATTATTACGAACAAGTACAATCACTGTTGCATTAGCTCTTTCATTACTACCTTCTCGTGTCAATTTACAATCTTTAGGTTCAGATATTGGTTGTTTAATTAAATCTAAATATCTTTGTTTGTTTAATTCGACAATTTGTTCAACAGTTCCTTGTTTTCTCTTTGGATTTGTGAATTGAAATTTAACATTATTTGGTTCAATGAAAACTGGTTTACTTTCAAGGCTTGATAAATCAAATATAGTAGGAGATATAGATTGAAATGTATTCTCTTTTACAAATGTAGATATGGTCAAGATTATCAAGATAGCTAAAAAACAAACAATTATTAGTCTTCGTTTACGAAACATGATTTCAACTCATAGTTTAAAACAAATCTTAACCTTGCAAAAAAAAAAATAAACCGAAAAATATCAACAATTATTGTTATAGTGGCTTGTAAATAATTAGATTACTATGGGAAACACGGTTATAGGCTTAGTTTTCAAATCTTGGAGAAATAATTTGTTATGTGAGAACTCCGGGTAACTCCAGATAAACATGAATATAAGTGAATGATTCTTGTTTAGTTTTATTCAAGTCAATGCTAGAGATAAAGATTTATTTCCAAGAAACACTTGTTTACCACTTCAGTTCCAAAAACTGGTTTGATATTAACTCTAAATCGGTACATTTGGTACAACAAATAGACTAATCGATCAATGTTTATATTGAACCATATGTTACTGTTTGGTTATTATTAATTACATTCAAAACAAAATGATGTTAAGTTCCTCGAGTAATAACTCTTTGTTCAACTACGATGATATTATATATCGTTTTACTCTATTTGTTTGTATGATCAGATTTACCTCCCACATCTCTCAACCCGCACGAAATAAATGTGAAAAATTTCGTTTGATTTCTACAATATTTATACCACTACCACCATCAATGTTACGACCTACTTTAAAACAGTTGGTACGATTGTATTCCCAATTACCAAACAAACAAAGTACATTATCTAAATTTCAATTCCCACTAGCAACATCAACAATTAAATCAGTAACTCAAGACTTGACAAAATATTTAAATAAAAATGTGAAAATCACGTTACATGGACATATGAATAGAAAACCACGAATTAGACCTCAATTAGGATTTGCATTCTTACGAGATAGTCATGGTGATGAAGTTCAATTACTAGCTCTTCCTGGAACTACCAATGATTCTATATTTAAAACATTGACTGAATTAACGGTTGAAGATTCAGTTTGTGTTACTGGATATGTTCAACGTAAAGTTATGCCTGATAGTACAAATAATGTTGAATTAAGTGACTGGGAATTAGTTATTGAAGATTTTCAAATTTTAAATTCTTCAAACTCAATTGCTTCAAAATTAGATAAATTAAAACATTCAAATCCTAGTGAATTACCTCCACAATATCGATATTTACAATTAAGAACAAAGAAATATCAGAATGCTCTTAGAACAAGAAGTAAAGCTGCCCAATTAATAAGAAATATATTTATTGACAATCATGATTTTGTTGAAATTGAAACACCCTTGTTATTTAAATCAACTCCTGAAGGTGCTCGTGAGTTTTTAGTTCCTACAAGAACTTTTGATTCATTTTATGCCCTACCACAATCTCCCCAACAATATAAACAAATATTAATGAGTTCAGGGTTTACAAAGTATTTTCAAATTGCCAAATGTTTCCGAGATGAAGATTTACGAAGTGATCGACAACCTGAATTCACTCAAATTGACATGGAAATGAGTTTTATTAATAATTCAGATCAAGTTGGGGTTGTTGTTGAAGATTTAATTAATAATATTTGGAATAATATTGGAGAAAAGTCAACCTATACTGTAAATTCACAAGGGTATTTGGAAAAAATTATTCATGACGCAACAAAGCTACAATTTAGTAAATTGGATTATCTAACTGCATTGACCAGGTATGGAATTGATAAACCAGATTTAAGATCGAATTTATCATTTATTAGTCTTGAAGATTTCTTTGTGGCTAATGAACATTCAGAGTTTCCTGTACTTGAAGTGTGTATATTAAAACAAGCATTTAATCCCAATGAGAAATTCAAATTACCTAAATTATTTACTGATGATATATCTTATAAACAAAGAAAACCATATATATGGGCTGTGAAAGACCAACATATTGTTACTTCTTGGTATAAGAAATTAATTGATACCGAACATATCACGCCGACAGAAAACTTTAACGAAGACACATTAAACAATTTGTTAAATCTACAACCAGGAGATATATTTGCAGTATCTACTCGAGCTAAACTACCATATGAAAATCCAACCCCATTAGGGAGATTTAGACAATTGGCAATTCAAGAATACCCGAATAGCTGGCACAGACCAATTCAAGAAAACGACAAGTTAATTACAAAATATAATCTTGATGATATAATTGTTGGTTCTTGGGTAGTGGATTTCCCCTTGTTTAACCCAAAGGAGATACAAACTGATGAAAAATATCCTAAATACGACTATACTCTGTTTGAATCTACGCATCATCCATTCACAATGGTTAAATTAGAGGATTATGACATGTTATCTACTGATCCCTTAAAGGTGCGAGGCGAACATTATGATTTAGTTATAAATGGAGTTGAAATAGGTGGAGGTTCAAGAAGAATCCATGATCCTGAATTACAAACATATATCTTTAAAGAGATTTTAAAAATCACCAATTATCAAGATTTATTTGGTCATTTACTTAAGGCGTTATCTATGGGATGTCCTCCTCATGCTGGGTTAGCCTTGGGATTTGATAGATTATGTGCCATGCTAATTGGTTCAGAAAGTATTAGAGATGTTATTGCTTTCCCCAAGAATCAATCTGGTGTTGATCCTGTAGTAGAAAGTCCCACGGGAGTAAGTGAAAAAGTATTGAATGAATATTACATTACAAAGAGGGAATAAACTTGTATATAGATCTTGTAAATAGAAATTAACGCCTTCTTCCTCGAAGTTTTTGTTTCTTTTCATGAGTATCCCCTAATTCTTGTTCTAACTTCCGTTTAGTATATCCACTTTCTGCTCGTTCAGCTTCTTCTTCCTTTCTCTTTCTTTCTTCAGCAAGTTTCTCCATCTTTAATTCAATAGGTTTTTTACTTCTCTTGCGTTCTTCATCATTTGTTTCTCCATAATACTCTTGTTCTTGTTGTTTAATCAACGCTCTCCAATCATATCTCTTTCTTACAAACAATTCCATACTCCAATTCTTCCAAACTAATCTCCCATAATTACTCTCTTTAACCTTTTTGGCATCAGCAAATAATTCACTAGCAATTCTTTCTTTATACATTGGTAACAATACGGTAAACTCCCATAATGAATCTACAATATGAGATCCATATGAATTACAACTCAATTCAACAATTTGACCTGAGAAAATATTAAGTAATCTCTTACGAAGAATAAAAATTGGTTTAGGTTCATCAGGAGAAACCACCAATGATTTTTCAACAACATGAGAAAATACACCATGAGTACACATTTGTACAAATCGTGTCACGGGTAATGCCATGAAATTTAACCAAACACAAATAGCAAATTGATAATCATATTCTATTAATTTTTCCAAGAATAATGATCTTCTTCTTTCTTCAGCAGTAGGCCAATCTCCTCGAGTATTCCCCAATGTTGATCCAGTTAATTGAAGGACATTTTCAAGAAATTCACTTGAAGAATCAACAGGATTATCTAAATTATAATTAGGAGCAAATTTTATAAACAATTGACTGATTATATCTTCACGACGATAATTACCTCGAGATATACTAGCATCAATTAATCTTTGAGCTAAATCTAAATTATGCGTTTGGGAAATATTAATTAAATTCAGTAATTCTGGAATAATATTATCAAGAATAAATTCAACCTCAACTGGTTTTAACTTAAACAATAATGCTTGGATGATATATACCCCTGTAGTTGATCTATTGGCCAATTTCAATACTCGATCTTTCATATAAAGCTTATATAATCGCTCAATATATTTCGGTCTAGCACCATCATTTTTAATCACTGCTTCTAAGAAATGAGATCCAACAGGATCAGATAATAAGTATTCAACAAATGCTTCTTCCGTAGAGTTTTGTTCTTCGGAATCTTTACAAAAGATTAAATGCCAAATGGTTCTTTCTCTATCGACTAATCCTTCAACTTGTACTAATAATTGTAAGACTGGTGACGCTACTTTATCAATACATAATTCTCGAGTACGTTTCATATCCAAATCATTACTTATACTAGTTATAATTTCTCGTAATTCATTCTTGAATGATGATGGTGTCTGATATGAATTGTTAAAATCTTGATTATCTTTAATTTCAATCATTTTTCTAGCAATTTTCGACTTTTTCGAACGTAATGTTGAATTAGATATTGTTGAAGAAGGTAATTCCTTACCTGATAATATCAAAATAATCACACGTAAAACATGTGAAGCATATTGGTGATTTACCATAAGGGAAATTTGAGGTTTAAATTCATTCAACATATTAATAAACAGTACTTCAATGGGATTGACAACTTCTTCTTGTGACAACTCTCTTTCAATTAATGCAGCTGATCTCACTAATAAAGTCTCAACTACATGGGAACTATACTTGTTGAAACTTAACGACACAAAATGGTTGCCAAACAGTCCAAACAATTGTTTTAATTGAGAATCATCACTAAATAAAATCAATCTTTCCATTAATTTCGAACAAATTTGATTAGTCACCAATTTCAATTCTTTACCACGAGATTCTTCAAATACAGAATTAATAAACCCAACTCGTTCTTCATCATCGGTAAAGGCATTAATATTTAATGTTGATTCTGCTTGTTTAAAGTAATCCAATTCATTAGAATCAACAAGTCCGAAAAATGTATTAGGGATGGATTTGTTGTCCTCGACTATCTCAACTGATTCAGTAACTTGGTCAGAAACTTGCTGCTCTTTGGATTTCTTTTCTCCTCTTCTTCCTCTAGATTTAGTTTGTCCCATGTTGTTCTAAAGAGTATGCGATGCTCTTCTCTATTAAATGAAGAAAAAAATTGATTTTACAAGGGAAATTATTCTCGCGGCATAATCTCATTCTATACAGGACCATACACCAAGACAATATATGATATACAATTAACTATTCAAAATCATATTCTTATATATATTCAAACAAACAAACTTATTACTTATAGAAAATAAAAAAAAAATTGGGACCTAAGCATATAAACAAACTAACAAAACAAAACAAAACACACTTAGGTCCCATACCATTCTAAATAACTTACAATGGTTGGAAAATTCTGTATCTGGTAAACATGAATCTTCCTTGCCAGAATCTTCTTTCCAAGTTTCTCTTTTCATTACCTTTCATAGCAGCAGCGTCAATGACAAGAACAACTGGCTTATCATTTTCAGAAGCAATAACAGGAACAGTTCCATCAGGAATAGGAATGACTTGTTTCAAAGCCGATTCAGGAAGAACTAGTTCTTCTTGTTTTGCAGCAGGAGCACCAGCAGCTAAAGTAGTGGAAGCAGTGAGTAAATAAACTAATGAGGTTAACTTCATGATGTGAGAATGTGAATTGATGTGTGATGATGAGAAGATGAAAGAAATGAATTTAGAAGTCGTTTCAAGGACTATTTATATTGTCAGGATTTGTATGTTAAAAAGTGCATCAAGGTAAAACATGTTTCAAGATATGTATGAAGCTCAGTATAATATGTGGAATGTTTTATCATTTTTTTAGTGTGTGCGTGGTTTGGTTCCAGAAGTCTCAGCTTTGTTCCTTTTGCAGCCAAATTGGGTAATCATTTGAGCGAGATTTTAACAAGACTATACAAAAAAAAGTATAATCAGTCATACATGTTAGATTTAGTTTTTAACATGTGCTAATCATGATTTAAATTTAAGATCGACCCTGTATATGCATAAGCGCCTGCAAAATTTTCCTTTGTGATTCATTTTAGGAAATACTGTGTACTTCTTTTCTTTGCAGAACCTTGGTAACCCTTGTTTCATGATTAAACATCTGATTTTATCTGCAAGTGGGGATCCCCGGGGAGAAAGTCTGTGTTGGTTACTAGTACAATCTCTGAAACTTGACAGCATGTGATGGGTCAGGACGTTGATACATACCCTAAATTGGAAATGTAATTGTTTGATAAATCTTCATACAAGTCCAAGAAGGGGAAAGTAATGAATTGAAATTGGAGTTTCATGTAACCTAGGTAACATCATACTATCAGGTCATATTTAACTACAAGTTTCATATTTAACTACAGGTTTCTCATTTAACTACAGGTTTCTCATTTAACTGCTAAACGAAATTCAAATTATACTAACTACACCCAATAATTGATCTTGATATTTCCCCTTTCTCAAAGGATCAATCTCGATTAGGACTTTCAAGTGTTGTTTAATTTCATCATTTAAAACATGTTCCTCTAATTCTCGATTAATTAAACTTTTCGTGAATATTATACTTTTCAAACACCAAACATTATCTACACCATTATCGTCTTTTTCTAATTCGTTAACTTCAACAATCACTTGTAGTTGATCTTGTAATACATTTAAATACTCTTGCTTAGTGGGGTATCCTTGAATAAAGAATTCATCAGTTAATAACCAATTATAATATGACCAAATTGAAGTATCTTCGGGGCTCATATAAATCCCAGTTTTGATCATATCTAATTCATGCAATAAAATCGAATAAGGTGAAGCAAATAATTTAACCCTCTCTTGCAACTCTTCCAGTACATCTTTTAAACTTTGAAGTAAAATGTAAATTTTTGGTAATAAGTTTGCCCGATTATGCCAAGCAGAAAAATTGGAAAAATCAGATTGAACTTTATTAGTAGTATAATCAAATTCATCAAGTTTAATTTTTAATAAGGTTTGTGTTTCATGTTTGGGATCTCTTACCACTGCCTGTTTTTCGATGTTTTCAACAACAAATCGTCTATATTGCCAACCATGGAAATTTCTTTGATCTAATTCTAATAATTTTGAAACTACAGCAATTTCATAACCCCAATTGACCTTATCTAACTTGACCAATTCAAACAAACACCATCTACGGTGATTCCAGATCCAATAACACTTAGGAAATTTCTTTAATTGTTTGAGAATCAACACTAATTCTTCATTCAATACTTGAGCAAATTCTTCTTTGTCTGGGTAAATTTTAACAAGAATTTCTCGACGATAATTCCAAATTGTATAAAATTCCGGGTTAATTAAAAGTAATGTTGTAGTAAGATCGAATGTTTCGTTTGTATATATATATGCATCTCTAAATTCAAGAAGTTTCTTGGTTAATTGTTGATATCGAAGTATTTTCAGTTGATCTTTTTCAAGTTTGAGTTTTTTTAATTCATCAGATATGTTTACTCGTTTAACGTTGTGTTGCTGTAAATGTTAGTAGGAGTATTGTTTATTGTTTTGTTTCAATTACTTACCATTTGTGTAGGTGTAGTGTAGTGTTAGATCAAATTTGCCTTTAATTCTTTTTTTTTTTTAATTTTCAATTGTTTTTTTTAACGTGTTGTTAGTTGTTTACATATGAGTAACTCTAAATTAGCATTAAAAGGATCATCAAGAATAGTCAGTGATTATTTTGAATTCTCAATCAATACAATTCTTTTCCAAAGAGGAATATATCCCCAAGAAGATTTTTCCACAGTTCGTAAATATGATTTACCTATGCTTATGACTAATGATGAAGATGTTAAAACATATATACAAACAATTATGAAACAAATCAAGAAATGGATATATGGCAAAAAACTTCTTACCCTTGTCCTTGTTATAGTTTCTAAATCAAACTATGAAAATATTGAACGTTGGGAATTCAATCTTGATATAATAGGTGAAGAAACAGAGACGACTGAGAAACCATTTCAAGAAATTCAAAAGGAGATTAGAGCAATTATTCGACAAATTACGTCGCTGGTATCATATTTACCAAAACTAGATGAAGATGATGAATATACATTTAATGTGTTGGTATATACTGATGCAAATACAACTGTACCTATTGAATGGTGTGATACTCAAGGAGATGGGAAATTAATTCAAGGTGATCAAATTGAAAATGTTAAATTTGCTTCATTTAGCACCGATTTACATCAAGTAGGGACAGCTGTAACATATAAATTAGAATAAAGTTAACTTTGTATATCCAATTCTTTATTAAATCTTCTTCGTTTATTTCCCAACATAAATCTGGCAATACCCTTTGAAGCAGTTGTAAATTCCCATTTAGCCAAATATTCATCAGTTTTATTTAAACTTTCTTTACAACTTGTTTCATTCATATTTTTTAAATCAATAAATTTCTCCTTTAATTCCATAAATTTAAATATTTGTTCTTTACCCAATTGTTTATCTATATTGGGTAAATAATTGTTTAAAATTGAATGACTATATTGATGAATATAATAATCAAGAATATACAATATTCCTTCATTCACCAATACTTCGGGACATTTAAAATCACGTTCACAATCAATAGAATCTAAAATCTCTGATAATCGTTCATCGTCATCTTCTTCGCCAATTTCATGATGAGTTAATTTAATTTCTTGAGGTTTTAAATTTAAGCTGATTATAATTATTGCCACCGCAATACAATGTGGTGGAATAACCAAACATAAAGGTGTAGATATAATATCAAAACATATAAACCAACTTAATATCGACATTCGATAATTTATATCCAATTGTTTACAAAATTGCACAAGTAAACAATCGACACTGGTTTTAATACTTAATGAATTAGCACCATTACTAAAATCGAATTTAATTAGTTGTAACAATTTAAATTCGGTAGCCAAAATATATTTCCTTTGTAATTCATGATATGGAATTGTTTCTTGTTTCTCTTCAACCAATCTATTCTCATCAATATCTCGTAATTTATTCACCACACTTTGAATATCCTTTAATTTTTTTATACAATCTTCATTCTTGCTTGCCAATAACAAACAAGTAATACCAACAATATATGGATCTTTGTCAAAGTCACCGACATCATTGGCAGTTTCAAATTTATGGAAAAGATAGAATCGTTGATAATAATTCATAGTAGTGGCCAATACTCTCAAGGGGAACTTTAACTGTTTGATAACTTGATAAAATAATTGAAAGATTTGATATTTGGTTTGATTATATTGAAGTTTTTTACTTTCGTCAATAGTTTGTCCATGCATATACAGAATTTCAGAATGTGTAAAAAATGGACGTGAGATTTGAGTTATCGTGACAATAGGTTTGCCATCGGATACATTTGGTGTTTGTTCTCGAGAGGTCATTTTGAATGCTTTGATGAGCTTTTTACCTTTGATGTGAATAATTGTAAAAGAAAATATGTAGTGAGAAAAATGTCGTGTAGTTTAAAAAAAAGTCAAGATATCTGCGACATTAGCTTTGTAGTTATGCTTTACGTAGGCTAGCTTGGAGTAGTTGTGAGGAGCCTGTATCTATCTCATCATTCTGGTCTTATTGCGGTTATAGTTCATTTTCTTGGGAATTTTAAAAGTGGATTATAAAAATTTGAAGTATAAACTTATATGCTTTCTTTTGGGGATCTTCATACGTACAAGATGTACTACATGAAAAGCGGATTCTGATAACGTTTCTTTCTTTTTATATTAAGATTAGGAAAATCCTGCAAAAGGTGTTTTAGATGAAATATGATAGTTTCTGTAGGTCGATGCAACAATAACCCTACTTTTCTTAACTTTGACAAAATTCCCTAAATAACAGAATAGTTCTGATCATCAATATCAAGTAAAAAGGAGACTCTCTAAGATAAAAAAAAGTGAAAGACAACGAAGAAGAGCGTTTAGAATCAATCCTGAAATTGTATCTTCCCCGTCTTCCCAATAGTGTTTTAAAGCGTATATTTCATTTAGTTCCAGGGAAATATCTAGCTGGTTTCTTCTTCAATTTCCCAGATAAACGTATCCAGGAGATTAGTCACACTTATTACTACAATGCTGTTATTCTCAGGTTCAGATCAGAAAAGGTCCCGGTTAAGTCTTCCCTTCAACACACAATATTTAACACACAATATTCAACAAACTCTTATTTCTTTATTAATGGCAAGGACAAAGTGTTTCACATTATGGATACTCTCTCAAAGGATACTCCAAGACTCTTGTATATAAAGCATGAGGGTCAAACTTCCCAATATCTTAAACAACTTTTGAAGAAATATCGTGACAAACTTCTCAAGTGTGAAAATCTACAAATTGAATTACAATACTGTAAAATAACAGTTAATGACTTCAACTATTTATTATCATTCCCCAATTTGTCACAGTCGAATTTTACGGAAATGAATTTGAAATTGGTATCACGAGGACTAATTAATAATCCAAAGTTGAAGCAACATCCTAATCTTAATCATCTTGAATGGTACCGTCATAAAATAAATGATTGGCGTGTTCATTGAGGGATTTTACATTTACGTAGAAGACTTGTTGTATTTCACCTTGGAACATTACTGACTACTTCTCTACCTTCATTACCACTTGTATAGTTGCTATGTCTCAGTTAGATTCTAGCTACCTGATCTTCGGTGTTTTCCTTTAAAGCAACATGTTTGGAAACAGTTTGGAAACAATTTGAAAATGGTACTCTACTCGCGATGTTCCATAGGCTGCGTTAAATATCCTAGTCTATTTATGGAAAGGGTTCGATTTAGTATCAAACATGTGAATGAGATGTCCCCACCCTATAGAGATTTATAGATGATCATCTTTTTTACTAACCTACATGTACAAGTTGTAAAAGAATAAAATGTACAGGTGGCAAAATTATTTTTTTGTTTTTCGTGAATTGTGGGGTAATCAACAAATCATTTCTACAACGGTATAATCTAAAGTTATAGTGTAATATTGTATTTTTTTTAATTATGTTCAAATAAACAAAACAAGAAACTACACTTAAGCAGTAAAAGATAAAGAGAAACCTAATTTGTGAACAGGTTCAGATAATTTAAGAGCATCGAAAGAAGCACCTAAACCTAATTTAACACCTGGTCTTAATTCTTGAGTATAAGATAAAGCAGTTAAACCAGAATCAGCAATCTTAGCCTTGATAGAAGCAGATTTATCAAAGGCGTATTTGGTAGCGAATTCAACGTTAACATTGGAAGATTTAACTGAATCCCAAGTAGTCTTAGCACCAACTTCAACTAATGGAGAAACCTTGTGGTAGTAAGCAGCAGAGAAAACTGACAAGTTAGAAGTAGCAGTGGCAGCTAAAGAATAGTCCAAGTTAGCATAACCTAAACCAACAGAGTATTTGTTGACCTTAGCAGAAGAGATATCGTAACCTAATTCAGCTCCGGCAGTGAAACCATCATGAGCAACAACTAAATCAGCGGTAGCAATTGGACCCTTTAACAAATCAAAGAATAATCTGGCATTAACAGCAGATTGTTGATAAAAGAAGTTCAATTTAGCACCTCTAGTACCATTTGGAACAACAGAAGTTTCCAATTCCCCCTTTAAACCTGGAGTCAATAATTCTGATAATTCGAATTTGGTGTTTAAAGCATTGGCATTGTTCCAACCTTGGGTTAAAGTTAAACCAGTAGCCTTGTCAACGTATTTAGCATCAACGGAAGCAGAAATGGTGTCATCTTTGGTAGTTTTACCTTTAACAGTGAAGGTAACACCATTTGGAGCAACAGATTTGACATCAACTGCAGCAGTGGATAAATGGTAGAAATCCTTGTTGATTAAATCGTTGGAAGATTTGGAAAGATCGGCGTAAGCAACTGGAGCCATTGTTAAAGTTTATATAAAAGTAATTGACTTAGAATTAGTTGGTGAAAAGAAAGTATTAAAAAAAAAGAAGGGTATTAAAAAAAACCACAACAAAAAATGGGGGACTAAATAGTTTTGGGTGAATGGAAAACCCATAATTTCCCTCAATTTGTTGTGGATCAAAAAGATTTTGGTTGGGTAAAAAGCAAAAAAAAAAAAAAAACAGAAAATTGGACCTGCCATAATTTGCATTTTTTGTTCCAGACATAAGAAAGACACGCTGCTACATGCAGGTAAATGAGCACGTTTGGCAGCATATGCTTTTTTAAAAAAAAAATAAAGAAAGAGACTTACTGGACTTGAGTAGTTGTAAACTAGGTATAAATGAATTGGTAATATTGTCTCATAGTAGTTGATGTTGGGTGGCAATAGTTATTTCTTTTGTGCTTAACTGTACAAGAATAGTCATTCAAAATTTGATTGGTTAAGAAAGGAAAGCGTGGGGTAGAACGATCGCCACGGGTTTATTTTTTTTTTTTTCTTGTTCTTCTTTTTGCCTTCTAAAACAATCGGATCATAGTTTTATACAAATAAACTCGCCACAATGTCGTATACCAATTGATCTAAAAACTGGTGATATTCCAGTTTTACACTAGGATTATTTAGGTTTGCCTGTTTTTATTAAGCTGTAAATGAAAGATATTAAGGAATATTTGATGTAGAGAGTAACAAAAAAACGGTGGCGTTTGTAGTATTGACACCCGGGAACTTTTTCCCAGGTATAACCGCTTATTTCCCATTTTGGGAATTAATTATGTGTGTTTACCATACTTTTTTTTTTTAAGATTCCAGTTTTTAATGTTTAGATTCCCGAATGAATCCTTCATCGGAGCTCAGTAAACCGTTAGTATCTAAAGTTATTGTGTAGTTTTCGAATGTATGTTCCTGCACAAATGGATCTAGGTTTGTGCAACGCATTAATATGTGGGAATATTAAAATATTTAGAGCTATTCTAGAACATGATTCTGGTGAAAACTAATCTCCTGTTGGTGAATTCTATCATATGATTTTCAGGAATTACTTTGGTAATATTACACAAGTAATTTGATAGAATACAGAGCTTCCGTTTCAAGAAATTCCTGTTTAAACAGGAATATTATGAGAAACCTGGGGTATTTATTTGCTGTGTCAACAACATTGTGACTTATTGGCAAGTTTGCAACTTGGATTAATAAAAATTAAGTAAATTCAGTTTACTTAAAGGAACTTGTTTTATATCAATGTATTGCTACTTAATCTCTTTTAGATTTACTTGATTGTTAAAAATGAACTTTAAGTTCACTTATCTGTCTATGTTGTCACAACACTAACCTGTGGCACCTTGTACTGTAACAAGATCGTTAATAAACTACAAATGGTTTGATTATTGATTATTAGTTTGTTGGAACACATTTGAAATGGACATATTAGCAAATATAGAGTGATCTGATCTACAGGGCGTTGCCTTGATTGAATCGGATATTTAAAGTGTAATTGTCTATAGTATTCTTTTTTTTTTGCGCTCACATCAAATCATATTTCCCTCTTCTCATTTGCAAAACCAAATGAAAATAATTCTAATAGATAGTAATCCTATAATTGTTAAATGTTGGAAACTTCATTATTCAAATATAGTTAAATTCATTCAAACATATAATCTTCAATTAATCTATAAACATGATTATCAATTCCATAATCAAACTATTGAAGAAATGATTAAGAATCATACATTTAAAGGTAGAACATCTATAGTTACTCCAACAAATAGCTTGAGTTATATGGGAGGAGGATTTGATTTATATTTATTAAAAGGGATGTTATTAGGAACAGATATTACAAATTACAAATATCTTGAAAATATCTTACAACATCATCAAATGGTGAATAATCATGGATATTTATCTCCCAATACCATATACAAAATTGATCTTGTTAATGTATTACAAGAAAAATATGATTATAAATCCTGTACAATTTATAATAATTGGAATCTTGTAGAAATGGCTCAATTACCTACTATGGTTGTACCAGAAATGATACATCGAATGACTCATATATTTGATGGACTATGGAATTTATTACATGAATATCATGGAGAAGGAGTTGATATAGACAATTTGGTTATACCTGGTATTGGAACAGGGTATGGACATTTAGATGAATATGAACTGACGAAATTAATGATATTCACAATGTTTATATATAATATAAAATTTAATATGACAAGATTAGATCAATTAAGAAAATCTTGTTTAATTTTATTCTTTTTCAATAAAGATTATCATAATTTTAGAAATGCAAGTGATATTGAAGAAATTGAAAATTTTATTGTAACCGAATATGGTAAGGAAAAGAGTAAAATTTTAAAACAAGATAAAATAATGGAATTTGAAGAATTATTTAAATGTGTTAAAATATGACACGCACATACTTGATTTTGCGACACATACAACAAGTATTTTGTGACATACTTGGAAGATTCACAATTCTATTACATTTGTTTATATTTTTATTATACATAGATATATAGATATTACCTTTGGAGGTAATACCAGCTCAAGCACTACGTTCTTCGATGTAGAGCCTTGGCCTTCGTAAACTTATGTAGTCCACAATCTTGCTGTTCCATCAGCTCCCGCACTAAACAACCAAGCTTCCTTTGGATGCCATACTAAATCTAAAATACCAATTTGATTAATAACTTTATGTCCAGTTAATTTCTTTAATGGAACCAATAAAGGATTGGTCATTAAATCATCATAAACCATACCATGGAATACATGAATTATTCCATCATCTGATGCTGAAGCAAACAAGGGTAAATTACCCTTGTGAAATTTGATTGATCTTACTGCTTTATTATGATATCTTAATGTCTTGTAAGGAGTTGATGATAAATCTAAATCATGCCATAATACACGTTTATCATATGAACAAGCTAACAAGTTATCACCACGAGGATGAATATCTATAGCCGATAACAATCTAACACCAGGCATAAGTTTTTTAATTAATGTTTGTTGAGCTAAATCATAGATTTTAATTTGTCTTTGAGATGCGACAAATAATTGAGGTTTAAAAGGATGGAATTTTGCATCCATTATTATTCCCTTGGATTTCTTGAATGGAGATTGGGACAAATGTTTAGATAATTGATGAATTAAAACTGATGTATTGGAACTTTCTGGAGAAACAGTTACAAAATAATCACCTTTCCTATGCCAAGATAATTTTTTGATTGTTTTACGACATTGAATAATTGCTGAAATACCAAGTAAGGTTTGTTCAGAATTTGGTGGGAACCATTTTGCAACTTCTTTTTTCTTTTCCATAGTTTCTTCATCTTGTTTTTGCTCTTCTTCTTCGTCTTGTTCCTCCCCAACTACTTTCAAGTCTTGTTTTTTGTTGCCAAAAGTATCATATCCCCAACCAACTTCAATTCTTAATTTCCCAATATTTTCAATATCAAATCCAAAAATAGGTGGAACAATTAAATAAATATGTTCACCAATACATACCGCCAAAATACCGGTAGTAGAATCAGGATTCCATTCTAAACTTTCAATATGATCATCAGAATTAATTTCCTTGTCAATTAATTGAGCCTTGTATACTTGTCTACCAGTTAATATTTCCCAAATACGAATACTACCATCATCAGAACCTGTAGCTAACCATAATCCTTGAGGATCAATTGACATAGTTCTAATTTTTTCAGTATGTCCTTGATAAACTGTGGAACATTTAATAGGAAATGGACGTAAATCCTTTGGTGAAGGTAATTCAGGAATTAAACTGTCGGGATCAATATTTAATTTGTTATGACGTACTCTTGGTGCTAAATATAAATCTAAACTTCTTTCAAATCTTTCTCTTACTGAATCTTGATATCCAGGAACTTGTCTAAGAGAATTAAATTTTTGAGGAAGGAAATTACGTTCACGATCAATAGGATCTTCATTTAACCATTTTTCCTTTTCTTCTTCTGTTAATAAATATTCTTGTGGTGGATTATAACTTTCTTCATTTGTTGGAGGTGGTAATTTTGGTGCTCTTAAATTCATAATATGATCAGGAATTTCAATTTCATCTTGCCATAAATCAAAATTAAGTTCATCTTGTTCAAGTTCTTTCTTTACTTTATCTGGAGGTATAATTCTACCTTCTCTAATTGCTCTTACAATCTTCATTACTCGTTTAGCTTCATGTTTTGAAGGAACAAATCTTCGTTTTGGTTCAGGAACAGCAGTCAAGGGCATAATTTCTTCATCCTTGGTAAACCAATCAATTAAAGGTTCATAAGGGTTAATATTATCATCGGTAGATTCTTGTTGTTGAATCTTTCTAATTAAATCTAATTCTTCATTAGTTAATTTTAATGAAGTACCAGTATTTTGATCTAATAATCCTGTCCAACCTTCAGGTAAATCAATACTTTCTAATAATTGATCCAAAGCGGAACCCTTGGCAGGTCTCATTATTCTTTTCCCATTAATATCATATCCAATATGAGGCATTTCATCATAGGCGGAAAGTGGAATATTTCCTATAGTATTGAAATTCTCAGCATCAGAATCGTCACTATCATAAACTGGGTTAATTTCTGGTTTAATTATTCTTGGAGTACCATCAGAATACTTTGTATGAGTTTCTTGGTTTATTGATAATGTTTTAAGAGATAATCCAGAAATTTCTTCTTTTGGTTCATCAGAAAATTCATCAGAAGAATAATCACTAGGATCTTCTTCTTTTCCTAAAAGTTTATTCAATTCTTCTTCTGAATCGAAGTCATCTTCGTCAACTTCCTCTTGTTCTTCAGAGTCGGCATCAACATCTTCTTCTTCTTCTTCTTCTTCTTCCTCTTCTTCATCTTCTTCATCATCACTTGCATCAATTAAACCATCCACTTGAAATTCTTCATCTGATTCCTCACTTTCTTCTTCTTCAACAGGCTTTCTCTTTTTAGAAACAGTTTCCATCTTTGTTTCAGTCTTCTCCACTACAGGAGTCATCTTTGTCTTTGACTTGGCCATTGCTGAGAAAGAAAACAATACTATTCAATCAAAACCCAAACTGAAAAAAAAAATTAGTCTCATCTCGATGCGATATTCCTACATATAAAAAAAAAAAGAGAATACTCGACCAAAATATAATTATGTATAGTATTACCCATTATGAATTCAATATATAAAATAAATCAAATAAATCAAAAGGAATTAGCTTCCAATACTCAATATAAATCATCATGGCATTATGATTATCGAGATACAAATTATATCTACATAGGCAATATACCTCAAAATATCACTTATCAAGATATAATTACCATATTTAGTCAATATGGAATCCCAACTCATTTAAATTTACTTGTTGATAAACAAACAGGTAAACATCGAGGATTTGCTTTTTTGAAATATTCTAATTTTAAAAGTTGTATTTTGGCAATTGATAATTTTAATGGGATAAAAATTGGCGACAAGAATTTACGAGTAGATCATAATTATTATAAATTGAAATCAGGTGAACGTGAACTGGATTATTTGATAAAGTATGAAGAAGTGAAAGAGGAACCTAGATTAATTGAAGAGAAAGCGAAAGAGCAAGAAGAACTTGAAGATTCTAGGGAAAACTACCAAGACGACGACGAACTTAAAGATCCAATGGAAGAATATTTGAAACAAAAAGACAGTCACAGACACAGACACGGACACGGACACGGACACGGACACGGACACAAACACAAACATAGAGATAGACATCATACACATCGTGATAAAAGTCCCATACGTTAAATTAATCTTTAGCTACACTATGGTTGAAAT
Organism: Spathaspora sp. UFMG-CM-Y285; assembly: GCA_002911495.2. Lineage (NCBI taxonomy): Eukaryota > Fungi > Ascomycota > Pichiomycetes > Serinales > Debaryomycetaceae > Spathaspora > Spathaspora sp. UFMG-CM-Y285. The sequence continues at coordinate 770,783 of PPUV02000002.1, forward strand.
AATAATCTATAAACTTTTCCTTTGAATTTAAATCCAATTCTTGATTAATTAAACTTAAAGAATTTAATTCAAATGAGTGTCTAATTTCATTAACATTAAATTTGTCAAATTTATAAATCTTTATTTTAATCAAACATTTACTCAAGTTTGTTAACAATTGAAATAAATATTGAAATTTACCAATATATGGAATTGGCATAGTAAAATAAGTAGGAGAAATCTTCAATACCATTGATTTTATGGTGAATTCTTCAAATGTATACTTTGCATCTAATTTAACAAATGGTAGTAAAGATTTGTTATTTGAAGGAGTACCTTCTAAAAATAATACAACAATCTTATTTTTTAACTTGGTTAAATCTTCCACACGTTGTCCCTTGCTATATTCAAAGCAATGCTTGAAAATACCATATGCAGAATATTTATATAATACACCATGTTTGTCAGGAATTAAAAAGACAATATTCGAACTTGCAAAATTTGAAATAATAAATCCATCAAGAGGACAATTATAATTACATACAATCAAATCACCAATTTTTGGTTTAAATGTTTCCAATTTATCAAGTTGAGATTTCTTAACTCCATCAACGGAAAATGTCGTTGTTATTCCAAATAATAATGAAAGAATAAACTTTAAAAATCCAATATATGTAGTTATGGTATATAAAAAACTAACAAGTAACAAGAAAGGTAATTTAATTATGAAAATTGGCGATTTACTAATGTATTTGATTGTTTTAATTGTTGGTTTTTCTTGTACAAGGGGGAATTGTTGGGGCATAAATGGTGATATACCTGTTGCTTTATCTCTCCATGATGAAAACTTTTCCATATTTAGCTAAGCTTAACTGAGCGATAGCGAAGTTGAGCGAATGTTTTGAATAAATTACTTAACTAAATTGTAAAAGCTCCAGTGAACAAGTAGAATTTTTTTCCAGCTGTCACGTCGTTCCAAATCACTAACTACACAAAACATATCTTCACAATATAAAAATGTTAATATTATAATATACACTAGGTTATTTCAAACCATTACTATAGAATTAAAAAAAGACTTAAAGACTCCTAAAATACAATTAATTTCCCATTTATAATTCTTGAGAAGCCTTACCAGCCTTTGGTTTCTTAGCTGGTAATAAGGATTGATGAATGTTTGGCAAGACACCACCTTGAGCAATAGTAACATGACCTAATAATTTATTCAATTCTTCATCATTTCTAATAGCCAATTGTAAATGTCTTGGGATAATTCTAGACTTCTTGTTATCTCTAGCAGCGTTACCAGCCAATTCTAAAATTTCAGCAGCTAAATATTCTAAAACTGATGTTAAATAAACTGGAGCTCCTGAACCAATTCTTTGAGCGTAATTTCCCTTTCTTAATAATCTATGAACTCTACCAACTGGGAATGTTAAACCAGCCTTGGCTGATCTTGAAGTTGAGGCCTTTTCTGAAGAACCAGCTTTTCCTTTTCCACCAGACATTGTTAATATATATAATTTGTTATTTAATTTGTTGTAAAACTAAAAAGAAAGAAGTTTTAAAATTTTTTTAATAAAAGTTTTTGTTGTGGTGGAATTAAAGTGATATTTATAAAAACAAGGAGCACACAATTAATACATCTCACCAGATAAAAGTTTCCTTGAGTTAAAGTGCGAAGATTAAAACCACAACAACAAAAAAAAAACTACTATGTAAATGCACACAAAAATTTGTTAGAACGAGAATTCTCGCGCGGGGGACGGGCAGTGAGATCATTCTGTAAATTACAGAAGCATACTGAAATGTACTGTTTCGTGTTGCAGTTTTGTTTTTACGCACTCTTTGGTGTAACTTTGATACTGCGATACCTACCCAATAAACACAACAAATAACACATTTAACTGAACTAACATTGACAATTGAACTAATACTAGAAGTAGAGAGGGTTAGGTCTGTTCATTACCAATTGAACACAACATACCAGTTCAATTGAGTTGCTACAACATATCCTGTTAATTACATTGGGAAATACGCGCAAAACCAAAACAGTGTTTATAAACAGTGTTTATATTTTGTTATGGTTTTTACCGCGAGAAAAAAAAATAAAATTTCTTTGTTGTTGTTTGGTGTTGCTATCGTCGCCACCCGTTCCTCATTATTCTCACTTTCTCTCTCTGTCTCTCTCGCGATAATTCCTTCTCCCAGGAGAAAAAAATGTTATCCCCTAAACAATCAAAAACACAATCACGCACTTTCCTTCTTGTTGTGATTTCCCCCTCGATATAAATAATTCAATAATTCCACTGTTGTTTCAAATTTGTTACAAAAAAAAATTCATACTTGTTCTTTTTCTTTTTATTCTTTAGAATTTTAACAGATATATACTTAATTTTTTATAATGGCCCCACCTAAAGCTGAAAAGAAACCTGCTTCTAAAGCTCCAGCTGAAAAGAAACCAGCTGCTAAAAAGACTGCTTCTTCCACTGATGGTAAAAAGAGAACTAAATCAAGAAAGGAAACTTATTCATCATATATCTACAAAGTTTTAAAACAAACCCATCCAGATACTGGTATTTCTCAAAAGGCTATGTCTATTATGAATTCTTTTGTCAATGATATTTTTGAAAGAATTGCTTCTGAAGCTTCTAAATTGGCTGCTTACAATAAGAAATCTACCATTTCTGCTAGAGAAATACAAACTGCTGTTAGATTAATTTTACCTGGTGAATTGGCTAAGCATGCTGTTTCTGAAGGTACCAGAGCTGTTACCAAATACTCTTCTGCTTCAAATTAGGTGTGACTCATGCTTCTTCATTTCTGTTTATTATTATTTTTTAGTTTGATTCTTTTTTTAAAGTGTACATTAGTTTTAAATAAATATATACTTATTTACATTCGGCTACTTGAACTTCTTCAAAATCGTAAATCATCACCAATATGATACAACAAAGTAAGTTTGTTAAATGGTGTAACCAATATGTATGTCTTCCACCGTATAATATACAATATAATATCACATATGACATATACCAAATCAACATTCTAACATATTTAATCTTGAATTTAGGTAATTTCAATATACTATTCACTTGAACAAATGTCACTATAGGGACAATTGATAATAAATTATGATGTGAACTAAATGGAGTTCTCCAATTAACTGCTAAATTATGGGTATAAACCACCACTATTGGAATGTTTATAGGTAAGATCCATAACATAAGTAAAAGTATTGATAATTGATAATTTAATTCTTGTCGTTGATTCCAATATTTAACCACATTAATTATTTGAATTACACAACATATAGTATATCCGATTTGATAGGGAAGATAAATAGACATTAATCCTAAAAGTATCAATGTAGTTATAATTCTTTGATAATAGGTTCCCTTGGTAGAACCTTTCCATGGTATCAACTTAACCACAAAGTAAATACTAGCCCCTAAAGATGTCACAATGAAATATGACAATATAATCAAGAAATTGGCAATTAAATACAAGACAATTCCCACCAAGGTGAAACTTTCATTCAATCCAAGATAAAATGAATTCAATTTAAACTCAGGATGTAAACTTAGATTAATTTCATTGAAATCTTGTATAACAACAGGATCAATAAGATTTAAAATTGTTTGAACTAAAGGAATTTTAACAATTGGTTGAATGACAATTAATCCAAGTAAAATCATCCACCATCCTCGATAATGTATCATACTTAGGATATGAATAAATGAAGGAAATGGCTTGTTCCCTCCTTGAGAATAACTTTTAAATTGAAATAATAAAACTAATGTGATGATAGAAACAATCATAGACACAATCGATATTCTATAACGCAACACCAACAACTTTAAACTTGATATTAAATCAATAGAAACAGTAACCTTCAACTCCTCATGTGAATCACTCCAAATTTGAATATTTATAGCATGATTATCACTCAATATTTTAAATGGGACAAAGGGAGCTATTCCATGTATACTTAATCCAATTGAAGCTTCCTTGGGTAAATTAATATACCATTTACTTTCAAATGGTTCATCTTTCCATTGTCTCATAAAACTGGTGAATTTCCCATCATTTAATCCTAAAATTTTCAAGTTATAAACTAAAATACTATTCCAAGCATTAGGGATTTGAATATTTATTGAAAGTGGGCGATTGGTGATTGTCATGCTGGTAGGCATAGATCCAGTTGCAGGTAGTTTATAATTGATTTTATCTTCAGCAGTTAATTGTGCGAGAATAAAATCTTCTTCAAGTATGTTGTTTTGAATGACTAATATATAATCATAGTTTTGAAGAATTGTGGAATTTAATTCCAATGCATAAAATGGAGAATATTTACCTCCTATTGAAGAATCTTCAAGTGAATTTGTATCTTGGGTTGATCTTGGAACAGTAATCATATCTTGGGAAAGATCAATACATGATAGACTTTTACAAATCAATGCAGAAACTTTCCCTTGGTCATACTTCCCCAATGGTATTGAAGAAAGTAAAGAAAAATGTTGATTCTTGTCTAATTCAAACATACTAAATTGTTTTATTTCTGAACCAGTTAATCTCAATTGTGTTACTTTATTTACAGATTTTCTCAGTACATCCACCTCTATCAATTCCTGGTTAGCAACACTAGCATAATCTTGACTGGCATAATTTTCAAATCCACTTAAAAAATGTTTTCTAAAAACCTTCATTCTATGTTCCAACAGATATGTCCTTCCTGGTTGATTTACATCAATGATTTCCAATAAACTCTCACTTATAACTTGTCGCAATTGTGAACACCAGACAATAGCTAAATGATCAATAGGGCTCCATACGTTGGGAATCCCTGTGGTAAATATTGTAAATCCATTACTTGGGGGAATTAAAAAACCTAAACTAGTATAATCTGCCGGTAATGTAGTATCTAATCCTCCGCCAGTTATCGAAATTAAACTTATATCTTTAACTCGTTTATGAGCAATTTTACCATATTCGGAATTACTATTCTTATTATAACCTTCAAACCAAAATCTATCAATTGCTGAATATATCCGAAGTATATCACCATCGAACGTTAAAGGAGCAGCTGCATGGGGTGAAGAAAGAGTTAATATAGTGTTTATAGAATCTTCAATATAATTAGGTAAAGTAATCATAACTCGTGCCACAATACCTCCCATTGAATGGCCAATTATAATCACAGATTTAGGAGGAGATTTATTGTGAGAATATAATTCAAGAATAAACCTAATGGCTTCATTTAAATATTCTGCTTGATCTAATATAGTCCTGCCATGGAATGCAGTAAAATCTTCATTAAAATCAGCAGCGAAAACATCCAAATTCTTGACATTGGGGTTTATTGTTTCATATTTGTTCTTTTCGTCAAAATACATTTCGGACAATCTAGCAGCAATGGCTCGAACTTGTCGATAACTACCAGCATTACCAGGAATAAATAAAACAGGAACACCATCCAAAAAATCTTCTTCACTAGGTATTTTATCTTTATGTTGTTCTCGATATAAATATAAAGAATATTTAGCAGCAAATTTAGTATATGATTCATCAAATGCTTTAATTCTAGCATATGAAGGTCCCATCCATACCTCTCTACATCCAGCAACATCTGGACCTTGTAATGGCTTTAAATAGGAATATCCTATACTGATGAATAATAAGAATCCTAAAAGGATACTTATATAAAGGGTAAGTCTATTTGTCTTTCGAATCTTGTCTCGTGTTTGTAAGTCCATTTGAATGCAAGAGTATATGCTATATCATTTGAGAGTTGTTGCAAGGAGTTCTACTTTCGTGTAAAGTGCAAAGTATTTGGTATGTCTAATTTTTTTTTTTGGGTGAGTGTTGGTGCAACTCTCAGAAATTTTCACAGTCAATATGGAAAAATCTACACGGGCACATAATGTGAAACATACCATGAGGAGAGAGGGGTATGTAGTAAATACTGTGTTTATTGAAACTATGAAACTTTGCTAATCCTTCATTTCTGTATCTTCTTGTTCTGGTTGTTTTTCATTTTCTTCTTTCTTAGCTAATTCTCGAATTCCCATTAAAAACCCATCAATTCCTTCACCATGATAATCAAATTTTAAACTTTGTGCAAGTAAATAACCCGCCCCATTCCCCTGAGTTAAATATTGACTTAATTTTTGTTCAGATTGAGCAAAAAATCCACTTCTTATAACATCTAATACTTGTTGTTTAGTTGGATTCTCCGAGATTGATTTTGGAAGATAATCCCCATATAATTGTTTCAATTGTTCACCAGTTAAACTTTCAAGATGGCTATTGATTGTATCAAGATCCAATACTGAAGAAATTGATCTTATTGGAAGTTTGATCTCGGGTTTGACTGGTTGTGCCTCAGGGATACTAGTTGCTCCTGTTCTTGCTAGGTTAGTATATTCTGCTTACAAGTGTTATTTCTATCTTTTGTGTATTTGGTGATATCCATGTCCTATAGAAATAATAAAAATAACAAAAAAAAAGATACTTACAATTGGGTTTTTGGTTCCCCAGTTTCAACTTCTTCACTTGGAGTTTCTTCTTCTTCCTCCTCTTCCTCTTCCTCTTCATCATTAACATATATCAATTCTGAAATATCACGAACTATTTTTTCATCCTTTTCAGTCCATTTATCCAATTGGTCAATATCACCAACATCTTGTAACCAATATAAATATTTAGCGCCAGAACTTAAAAATGTTAACCCAATTACTCGACCAGTAGTACATGATTTTATTTGTTTAATAGTGACATCACCAGGTATTAATAAAAATTCATCCTTTTCTATATTGCTCACTGTTGTTTGAGTCAGATCAGATTTTGCTGACCATGTAAAATCTAAAAAATCAGGTTCATCAATACTGGGTTTTATGGAGATTATTCCTTTATGTGGTAAGGGAGTGCATCTATTTGTTTCATCATCATATTGAACTTTACCAGCATGAAATTTTATAGCTTTAACAGATGCCATTGTTTTTTTATATAGTCTATAAGGGTATTCTTTGTCAATTGAGTTGTTGAAGGTATAACAGTTGGTGTTTTGTTTGCCACTGTTGAAAAAAAAAAAAAAGTTAATTTGTAGTGTGAAAAGTGTGCTGGACACGACCAATAGTTTCACAGGAGAAAAAGTTACATTGAGATTTAAATACTTGAATCAACAGTACAATTGCAAACGTAACTGTTACACCTAAAAACTATCAATTGTTACTTGGCATTACGACTACAAACTAAGATATCAATTCAAAAATATCAATATGTCCTTCCCTCCTGAAGATGTTTCTCAAATAGTAACACAAATAGCCACAATATTACGAGAAAGAAATCAAACATTGGCAATATCAGAAGCAGCATGTGGAGGATTAATATCAGCCTACATTGTTTCTGTTCCTGGAGCATCTAATTTTTATATAGGTGGCAAATTAGTTTATTCATTAAAACAAAGATTAAAATTATCCGGATGGACAGATTTAGAAATTTCAAATTATATGGGACCTTCAGAACAAGTTGCATTAAAATTAGCTCGTACAGCCAAATATGAATTAGGTTCAACCTATGTATTATCAGAAACTGGGTTTGCTGGACCTTCAACGCAAATACAGATACCGAATGGTAAAGACAATGGTGAAAAGGATAATGATGAAGATGTAGGAACAGTTTATATTGGATTATCTGGTCCAAATGGGGAAGCATCAACTTCCAAGAGAACAGGAAGTCATGATAGAGCCAAGAATATGACGGAATTTGCTAAATTAGGTTTAAGTTTCTTACTTGAACAATTACGAAAACAAGATGGGAAGAGTTGATAAATAGTAGATTTACTTATATGTATATGTTAATTATTAGTATGTAAAGTTTTATGTTGTGTAGATTAATTGCAACCGAAAGTAAAGCATGGGTAATTTTTGAAGAAATTTATACCAAATTTTTGTAAAATTAATTACTCACAAAACATTGATTTTTTTTCAATTTAACAAGATTACTAATAAGAATTACATAACTACAATACAAATGTTTAATAATAATTATACATTGTACTATTAGATATTGCAATTAATTGGATTGTTCAGATTCATTAAAATTGATCACGTGAAATAATCCTGATTTACGCATGACAAACGCATGACAGATAAAATCAAAAATTTTGGTGTATCATTTCCTGCATAAACGCAGTTTACATTGTTGCAAAAGAGAAAGAAAGGATTAGTAGATTTAAATATAAAACAATAATCAACGCTGAAATATATAAACGAGAGATTAAGAAAAAAAGAAAATTGTTATGAAATAAGACAATAAGACTCCACACAAAATCTTAAGACAGAGTGGCAATTTTGGCATCTTTGAGGCAAGTTACTTAAATTGACAAGTTTACTAACCTTATTACCTGCAATATTCAACCTTTTCAATTTTGAAGGCCATCCAAGTGTGTCATTGATATATTTTAAGGACTCATCATCTAGTCTATTATTATCCAACCATAATTGTTGCAAATTGCTAGGCCATATGGTCCCCTTGATAGATTTTAAGGTATTATCACATATGGTTAAACTCACTAAAGTAACAGGTAAATTATCAATTACTAGGGATTCCAATTTATTATTTTTTTAGGATTGATGCTAAACACTCTTCTTCATTGGCATTCATTTTAGAGACTATTCTTTTTTTATTTATGATGATCAGAGTTCTTCTGATTTTGTAGTTTGTTGTTAAGGAAAGCGGGGTTGTTGTTGCATCGACCCACAGAAACTATCTCTCTGTATATTTCCTCATGAAAAACCACCATTTACAGTATTTTCCTTCTAATCTTAATATAAAAAGAAAGATTATGATATGAATAGGTTTTTCATACAGTACATCTTGTACGTATGAAGATCCCCAAAAGAAAGCCTACTAGTTGTAGTGCAACAATCTACTTTTAAAACTCTTGCGCAAAATAAAATATCTTTGAAGTAAGAACAAAAGACTCACCTATATTTTTCATCAGAACTTCTCCAAGCTTTCATTACCACTTCTGCTATACTTTGTCCAATATAAAAGTAAAACATCTTGCTATTTCTACTCGTTAAGATATAGCAGGAGTTAATCTGAAAGCTTAAAAACGACCTGGTCCAGTAAAAGATTAGTTTGATACCTTCCTGGTGGTAACGAAAATCCGTTTCATTTCATTAGGAGTTCTTTAGAATACAAGTTCAAAAAATCAACACCGCGTCATTTTTTTGATTTTTAACACGAATTCTTTTTTTTTTTGCCCATACAAAAACAAAACGTTTTAGGTAAGCGAAACGGACGAGAAAAAAAAAATACTCACCGAAAATACTTGTTTCAAACATACCAATAAATCAACATTCTTCAGTATTGTTAAATTTTAACTGCTGATACATATCAAAGTTTTAAATTTTCATAGTTGAATTTATCATCAAACCCATTGGACTCGAGATATTGAAAAACATATACAACTATCTTGTTTTCCGTTCAGCCGCCGAATCAAACAAATTCAACACACAATCATACACAAATAATTAGAAAAATGACTTCAGGTATGTAAACCAACATGAAATAGATTAAAAGTAATTTTTACTAACAATTTATAGTTGAACCACAACAACAAAATTCAACCCCAGCTCTGTATACTCTTCCAAGTCAACCACCATATGTTCCTCAAGATATTAAAATTATCAAAAAGGTATTGAATGGTTATGTTGGCTTTGCCAATTTACCTAAACAATGGCATAGAAAATCTGTTAGAAGAGGATTTGGATTAAATATTATGGCAATTGGTGAAAGTGGGTTGGGTAAAACTACTTTAATCAATACTCTTTTCAATCGAGAAATTGTTAATAATAATGATGAAGATGATGTTGAATCTGAAGTTGAAGATAAAGAAGTTGGTGGTGTTCCTGTTAAAATTAAATCTACTCAAGCTGAAATTGAAGAAGATGGAGTTAGATTAAAAGTTAGTGTTATAACTGCTCCCGGATTTGGTGAATCAATTAATAATACTGATTATTGGAAACCAATTGTTGATGAAATTAATAATCGTTTTGATTCTTATTTAGAAGCTGAATGTAAAATCAACAGATCTACTATTATTGATGATAGAATTCATGCCTTTCTTTATTTTATTGAACCAACTGGTCATTCTTTAAGAGCTTTAGATATTGCCTTAATGAAATTAGTTCATGAAAAAGTTAATTTGATTCCAATCATTGCTAAATCAGATACTTTAACTGATGAAGAAATTCTTGAATTTAAACAACGTATATTGGCAGATATTAAGCATCAAGGAATTAAAATCTTCACTCCTGAAGATTCCCCTGAAGATGATGAAGAAACTGTTTCAAATACCAGATCAATTATTGATACTTTCCCCTTTGCTGTTGTTGGTTCTACCAAGGAAGTTCAAACTCCTGATGGAAGAACAGTTAGAGGTAGACAATATCCTTGGGGGATCATTGAAGTTGATAATGAAAAACACAATGATTTTGTTAAATTGCGTCAATTATTAATTAGAAATTTCTTGGAAGAATTAAAAGAACATACTGCAAATGTTTTGTATGAAAATTATCGATCAGAAAAATTGAAGAGAATGGGTATTGTACAAGATAATACCGTTTTCCGAGAATTTGATCCTCTTGCCAAACAACAAGAAGAAAGAGCTTTACATGAAGCTAAATTAGCCAAGATGGAAACTGAAATGAAGGAAGTTTTCCAACAAAAAGTTTCGGAAAAGGAAAAGAAATTACAAAGATCAGAAGCTGATTTATTTGCAAGACATAAAGAAATGAAGGATAAATTAACCAATCAAATTAAAATGTTGGAAGATAAAAAGGCTCAATTGGAAAAACAAAGATCATTACCTCAAGATCCAGTTGCTCAACCAACTCAACAAAAGGCTCGTAAGGGATTCTTGCGTTAAAGAGTATAGTTAATCCCCCTTTCTCTTTTTATCTCTATATATTTATTTTTGCAATATATGAGAATGTGTTTTTGAATAGCTAGCTAATTGTTTAGTGTAGTCAAGTTTACGTGTAGATTTCCAAAAGAGGTTAAAATAGAAACGAGCCTCACACAGAAAAAAATACGCCCGAGTCTTTAAACCTTTCGACGTTTTTACCCCCCTTAACTTGATCGTTACTGAGACATAATGGGAGATAGTGAAGAGTCTAAACCGTTTATTGCAATCACTCCTCCTAAATTAAGCATTCCTTTTAAAAAGGAAGACCTTCTTAAACTTGTACAAGTATGTAGGATAAATCAAATCAATCAAATCAGATACTAACCCAAACCTCAGAGTCTTGAATTTGTATGGTTTCTTGGTAATTTAATAACTTTAATTGGCAGTATTCCTTATGTCTTAACATATTTCAAAATAGTCAGTCCAGAAATTTATGATGTAATGCATAATATCTCTGTAATTGGTGCAGTTATATCATTTGGAGTATTAACTTTTCAAAATGTTCAACAAAATGGATTTAATATTGGTGGTATTCTTAAAAGTGATAATACTCACTATTTCTTGTTGGCCGTGTTTTTAATTTCCCTTCAACCTTATGTATTGTTTACCGTTTTACCCTTTGGAATATTTTCAATTTTCCATGTATTAACATATGTTGTTGGTAATATATTCCCCTTGTTTGAAATAGAAAATAGTTATCCCGCAACATTAATCACATCATTTATAAATAGGTTTAATAATTCTTCAATTCAATTTGCTAGTGCAATTGAAATACTTGCATTGGCAATGTTAGTATTGCGAGTGATTACATTTAGAAGTAATTCATTAATTATACTTGTGGTTTATGCAGTTTTCTTGAAAGTGAGATATGAAACTTCTCAAGCTACTAGAGATTATGTGAAATATTTTCTGGGTTTGGGTGATAAAGTTGTTGCAACTATTGATGATCCAACAGTTAGTAGTGTTTGGGCAGATACAATTTCGGGTGCCAGGTCTATTGATAAGTATAAATTTGTCAATGATTATTCTAAAGAAGGTAAATCCGAGTAATATGAGGTGGCTTCTCCAGAGGAGTCAGGTGAGGAAGTGGAGGAGCTGGATCTGAAGGAGGAGGAGGAAGAAGAAGAAGAAGAAGAAGAAAAGGTGGAAGTAAAAGAGGAAAAGAAGGAATTACCAAAGAAAGCATCAAAATCCAAGAAACTAATGCAGAAATTTGATTCTTTCAATCAAAGTGGTAAGAAGCAATATCACCGAATGAAAGAAGCCATTGTGCATGGTATAGATAGATTTGAATAGTTAAACAATTTATATAGGACTTTAGTAATAGCTCTTATTGCAAATCTGCGACATTACATTTGTTTTGTCGCGACATAACTCTTCAGACACTGTCAATCTAATCGCAACCAGAAGAAAAAAAACGTTCCATCAGTTTCCAATAGTTTCCATACATTTTTTAAGAAACAAAAAATTCGCACCCAAATGGAAAGTCATAGAACTTTTTTAATTTCGACGAACTAAACAAAAATTTTCAACCATTTAAATTCTACAAATTCTTTCAATTTTTTTTTGAAATTTTCATTTCCTCTTTCTTTTCTTTTCTTACTTTAACCAATTCTTTATTTCACAAAAATGTCCAAAGCTGTTGGTATTGATTTAGGTACTACTTACTCCTGTGTTGCTCATTTCGCTAATGATCGTGTTGAAATCATTGCCAATGATCAAGGTAACAGAACCACTCCATCTTTCGTTGCCTTCACTGACTCTGAAAGATTAATTGGTGATGCTGCTAAGAATCAAGCTGCTATGAACCCAGCCAACACTGTTTTCGATGCCAAGCGTTTGATTGGTAGAAAATTTGAAGATGCTGAAGTTCAAGGTGATATGAAACATTTCCCATTCAAGGTTATTGACAAGGCTGGTAAACCACAAATTCAAGTTGAATACAAGGGTGAAACCAAGGATTTCACTCCTGAAGAAATTTCTTCTATGATTTTATCTAAGATGAAGGAAACTGCTGAAGGTTTCTTGGGTACTAAGGTTAATGATGCTGTTGTTACCGTTCCAGCTTATTTCAATGATTCTCAAAGACAAGCTACCAAGGATGCTGGTTTAATTGCTGGTTTAAATGTTATGAGAATTATCAATGAACCAACTGCTGCTGCCATTGCTTATGGTTTAGACAAGACCTCTGAACATGAACAAAATGTTTTGATTTTCGATTTAGGTGGTGGTACTTTTGATGTTTCCTTATTATCTATTGAAGATGGTATCTTTGAAGTTAAGGCTACTGCTGGTGATACTCACTTGGGTGGTGAAGATTTCGATAACAGATTAGTTAACCATTTTGTTAACGAATTCAAGAGAAAACACAAAAAGGATTTATCCGGAAACCAAAGAGCTTTAAGAAGATTAAGAACAGCTTGTGAACGTGCCAAGAGAACTTTATCTTCTTCTGCCCAAACTTCTGTTGAAATTGATTCCTTATTTGAAGGTATTGACTTTTACACTTCTATTACTAGAGCTAGATTTGAAGAATTATGTCAAGATTTATTCAGATCTACTTTAGACCCAGTTGAAAAGGTTTTAAGAGATGCTAAGGTTGATAAATCTCAAGTTCATGAAATTGTTCTTGTTGGTGGTTCTACTAGAATTCCAAAGGTTCAAAAATTAGTTTCTGATTTCTTCAATGGTAAGGAACCAAACAGATCTATTAACCCTGATGAAGCTGTTGCTTATGGTGCTGCTGTTCAAGCTGCTATTTTATCTGGTGATACCTCTTCCAAGACTCAAGATTTATTATTATTGGATGTTGCTCCATTATCTTTGGGTATTGAAACTGCTGGTGGTATCATGACCAAATTGATTCCAAGAAACTCTACTATTCCAACCAAGAAGTCTGAAACTTTCTCTACTTATGCTGATAACCAACCAGGTGTCTTGATTCAAGTTTATGAAGGTGAACGTGCCAAGACCAAGGATAACAATTTATTGGGTAAATTCGAATTATCTGGTATTCCACCAGCTCCAAGAGGGGTTCCACAAATTGAAGTTACCTTTGATATTGATGCTAATGGTATCTTGAATGTTTCTGCTTTAGAAAAGGGTACTGGTAAATCTCAAAAGATTACTATTACTAATGATAAGGGTAGATTATCTAAGGAAGAAATTGAAAAGATGGTTAGTGAAGCTGAAAAATTCAAGGAAGAAGATGAAAAGGAAGCTTCTAGAGTTCAAGCCAAGAACGGTTTAGAATCTTATGCTTATTCTTTGAAATCTACTTTAGGTGACGAACAATTCAAGTCTAAATTAGAAGCTTCTGAAGTTGAAGAAGTTACCAAGGCTGCTGATGAAACCATTGAATGGTTAGATGCTAATCAAACTGCTTCCCAAGAAGAATTTGCTGATAAGCAAAAGGAATTGGAAGGTAAGGCTAACCCAATCATGGCTAAGGCTTACCAAGCTGGTGCTGCCCCAGGTGGTGCTGCTGGTGCTGCTCCGGGTGGATTCCCAGGTGCTGGTGCTCCAGAACCAAGTGCTGATGGTCCAACTGTTGAAGAAGTTGATTAAATTGGTTTTACATTTGGGATTAATTTATGATGATTTTTATGGGATTTATTTAGATAATTTCTTTAAATTTGATTTTTTTTATTAATAGAAATTAAATTGTTTATAGATTTTTTAGAGAATTAGAAAAGAAATTTGGAAAAAAAAAATATGTATTGTAGTAGTAGTCTTTACAAGATTTGAGTGTTTCTTTTCTTGGGCGGACAAAAAAAATTGCAAAAAAAAATCGCGTGATAAAATTGAGGTTAGGGACCCCAGGATTACAGATGGAAGGAAGGAACCGAGGTTAATTAATCACAGGTAAACGGTTTAGGAATAATTTACTCCCTGTTGGTGCACTTCTCTCTGTAAATTCTTGGCCTAGGAGCTTGTGAAAAAAAACGACAACAAAAAAAAACAAGCTTTGAAAGACGTTTCAAAAGTATATTCCAAACCAATCACGAACCAATCAAGAGGTTGTTTAATCAGTTATTTTTAGAAGTGAATTGATAAGATAGCAATGTAAACTCCGACATAAGAAATGGAAAATTTACTCAAGTCCGGGGTAAAAAGCATTTGAAAATTTCATTTCTTTTCTTTTATTTTATTTTTTTTTGTTTTGATTCATGAATCTTAACCACCCTGGGTTACCAGGGTGACCCCAGAAAATCAAAGGAAAACGTAAGACAACCAGGGGGTACTACTTGGCGCCTAGATTTCAAACAAATAAATTGACGATGATTGAAAACCGATGACCAACAGAATCATGCTTTTCTTCGAAGACACATGCATAAAATGACTGGTTCGTTAATGTTAAATTTTATGTCAGAAATGAAAAACCGTAGCCAGCCTCAACTTTATTCAAGTATTTCTTACATTCCTATTTGTTGATCGGAGCTGAATTCGGAGGTCGGAGTTTTTATTTTTATTTTTATTTTTATTTTTTTTCTTGGATAATATCAGGGTCAAGGGAAAGTGGTGGAGGACAAGAAAAATACCCCAGATTCTTTGCTATTTGTGTGGATTCAATAATAGGAAAACTCGGAGTTGCGTTCGCTGGTGAAACTCCGTGGATATTTCAGGAAATACAATAAAAAAAATAATTTGGGTTAAGTTCCTTTGTTTTACCGAGTTCAGTTTATACAAATGACCCCACAAATTATAATTGTTTTTTTTTTTGATAACAATGAAAAAATAATTTTGGCAATATATCTCGTGTCCAATTAAATGCTCTAGATTTAAGGTATCGTATAAACAGCCAAGGAATGTACAGTAAATTAAAAATAAGAGTGAGATGTTATGATTTGATATGGACTGTCTTATGACAAGAGAAGCTTAAGTCATGTCTAACAATGTATATGTGGTAAATGAATGACGTCCCCGTCAATGTAAATACTACACCCTAAGAAGATTTAAACTCGATAATCTTTTTTTTTCTTATAATGTTAAGCTTTTCTGTTATTTTGCTTTTTTACTACCTTTGTTTAACCTTTTTCTTTCTTTTTTTTATTTCTTTTTCCGCCAATGTCGATATTGGTTTGTTTACCAAAATCTTAATTTAGACAGGGCACAGAAGACAGTGAACTTCTGCATTACTGATGGTGTCTTAAACGATAATATTTATCAATGAAAGTAAGACCAGGTGAACACAGATAACAAGAAACGCAGTGGTTCCGTTTACGCACATATCAAACCGCCGCATCCACATAAATGTGGAAGTGCTAAAAAATAATTCTGAAAAAAAAAAAAATCGAATCAAATAATAAATAAATAAATGAATAATAAATAATAATTTTTTTTTGTTGGTTTTTTTTTAACACTCTCAACATTTTAAACTCGTTGAGTTCAAATATAAAAATCCAAAGGAAATTCCCCCAAAAAAACTTTTAAATATTTCTTGTTTCTTTCTTTCCTTTCCCTGTTTCTTTGTTGTATATTCCCCCAACTTAACGTTACATATATAAACATAAGCGTACCTCACCCAATTGTATGTATTTCCAACTTTATCCATTCGTTGATTTTTATAAACCCAACGAAAAAAATTTTGAAACAAAGACACGAAAAAAATTTGCTCGTTCTGGTCGTTTAGAAGAGTATAAGAGAATAGATATATTTTCAATGTGTTGATTGAAAGAGAAAGAAAATTCTATATTAAATGTTTTAAACAATCCAGGAACCACTACCACCCCACATTAGTATGCTTCCATTAATAAATCATTTCCAAGACATTTCTTGGTGCTTTACTCAATCAATAACGCCCGACAAGAAATAAGAAAAAAAATTATTTTTTTTGCTACCAATATTTAACTACTATGCGATCGAGAACGTCAAATGTACAGCATTTTTCCCCTCCCCCTCACCGTTGAGAAAAAGTTTAAAAATTTCCCACATACAAAAGAACAAAGAAGAATCATTTCAATTTTTTTGTCAATTTTGCAGATCAGGCAAATCCAACCAAATATTACCAGGCTTTTCGTGTCCTTGCTAGATATTCATTGCTAGAACTTGTTTACTAACCAGTTACATATAGTATTCATTTTTTATTTTTTATTTTTTATCATAACCAAATACTAGACATACTCAAAAAATGACTGTTCCTGTTCATCAAGTCGTTCACGAAGCTAACGGTGTCACTCCAAGACCAACTCCAAAGGAATTCTTTGAAAGACAACCAAACAAAGGTCCTATCAAGGATTTAGACCATTATCGTGAATTATATCAACAATCTATTGAAAATCCTGAAAAATTCTTTGGTGATGCTGCCAAGGAATTTTTATCTTGGGATCGTGATTTCCATACTGTTAAATCTGGTTCTTTAAAAGATGGTGATTCTGCTTGGTTTTTGGGTGGAGAATTGAATGCTTCTTACAACTGTGTTGATAGACATGCTCTTGCCAACCCAAACAAACCAGCTATTATATATGAAGCTGATGAAGAAAAAGATTCTTATATCTTAACTTATGGAGAATTATTAAGGGAAGTTTCTAAGGTAGCTGGTGTCTTGCAATCTTGGGGAATTCAAAAGGGTGATACTGTTGCCGTTTATTTACCTATGAATATTCAAGCTATTATTGCCATGTTAGCTATTGCCAGAGTTGGTGCTATTCATTCCGTTATCTTTGCTGGGTTTTCTTCTGGTTCTATCAAGGATAGAGTTAATGATGCTTCTTGTAAAGCCTTGATTACTTGTGATGAAGGTAGAAGAGGTGGTAGAACCACTAATATCAAACGTTTATGTGATGATGCTCTTGTTGATTGTCCAACTATTGAAAAAGTTTTAGTTCACAAGAGAACTGGTAATCCTGAAATTAAATTAGTTCCAGGTAGAGATTTCTATTGGGATGTTGAAACTGCTAAATTCCCTGGTTATTTACCACCAACTCCAGTTAATTCTGAAGATCCATTATTCTTATTGTATACTTCTGGTTCTACTGGTACTCCAAAGGGGGTTGTTCATTCTACTGCTGGTTATTTATTAGGTGCTGCCATGACCACTAGATATATCTTTGATGTTCAACAAGAAGATATTTTATTTACTGCTGGTGATGTTGGTTGGATTACTGGTCATTCTTATGCCTTGTATGGTCCATTAATGCTTGGGGTTCCAACTATTGTATTTGAAGGTACCCCAGCTTATCCTGATTATGGTAGATTTTGGCAAATTGTCGAAAAGCATAAAGCTACTCATTTTTATGTTGCTCCAACTGCTCTTAGATTATTACGTAAATCTGGTGAACAAGAAATTGCCAAATATGATATAAGTTCTTTAAGAACTTTAGGTTCAGTTGGTGAACCAATTTCTCCTGATATTTGGGAATGGTATAATGAATTTGTTGGTAAGGGACAATGTCATATTTCTGATACTTATTGGCAAACAGAATCAGGATCTCATTTAATTGCTCCAATTGCTGGGGTCACTGCTAATAAACCTGGTTCTGCTTCTTACCCATTCTTTGGTATCAAGACTTGTTTAATTGATCCAGTTTCTGGAGTTGAAATTGAAGGTAATGATGTTGAAGGTGTTTTGGCTATTAAAGATACTTGGCCATCAATGGCAAGAACAGTTTATAAGAACCATACTAAATATATGGATACTTATATGAATGTTTATCCTGGTTATTACTTTACTGGTGATGGAGCTGCTAGAGACAATGATGGATATTATTGGATTAGAGGTAGAGTTGATGATGTTGTTAATGTTTCTGGTCATAGATTGTCTACTGCTGAAATTGAAGCAGCATTAATTGAACATCATGGTGTTTCTGAAGCTGCTGTTGTTGGTATCAATGATGATCTTACTGGACAAGCTGTTGTTGCCTATGTTGCACTTAAGGATGAATTAGTTGCTCAAGTTGCTGATATAGAACAAGCTAATCTATTAAGAAAAGAATTGGTATTACAAGTTAGAACTACTATTGGACCATTTGCTGCGCCAAAATCAGTGATTATTGTTGGTGATTTACCAAAGACAAGATCAGGTAAAATTATGAGAAGAATTTTGAGAAAGATTTCTTCAAATGAAGCAGATCAATTAGGAGATATTACTACTTTATCCAATCCACAATCGGTTGAAGGTATTATTGTTGCTTTTGCTGCTCAATTTGGTAAGAAGTAATAGATATTAATAACAGTTATATAGTTTTGTATATTTTAAATTTTTAAATTATTTGTAAAGAAATTGTGTGTAGAAAAAAGGTGAAGCCAAACGAAAATAAAAGAAAAAAATAATTTACTCGAGATGTCACCAAACTATGTCAGTTCCAATATGGAGATTATTACGGTTATTTCTAACTATTAAACTAATTCAAACATTAATAATATACTTTACTCCATGTCAATTTGATACATCTTCTCAATTAATTATATCTCAATTACCAAAATCTCCTTTCCCTGGAGTGATTACAACCATACTTGACAAATTAATAGTTTGGGATTCAGTTTACTTTAATGATTTATTTATTCGAATTACAAAATATGAACATGAATTTGTATTTTGTCCTGGTTGGATTTCATTTATTCGAATGTTCCCCTTGAACAATTATTATTCGTTACAATTGTTTAGTATTTTAATTTCCAATATTTGTCATTTCATTCTGGCAATTATTCTTTATTGTATGACAAGGGAAATGTATGATGAAAGGATAAGTGAATTGAGTAGTGTGTTTTTAATAATGGGTCCCACAGCAGGTGCATTCCTATTGACAAATTATTCCGAAAATATAAGTAATTGTTTAACATTACTTTGTTTTTATTTATATTTCACATCAGTTAATTTTAAAGATTATTCCAAAATCAGTAATAAATCAATTATCAACCCAATTAAATATTTTAGTTCAGGAATAGTGGCAAGTTTAGGCTTCACAATCAGAGCTAATGGATTATTACTTGGAATAATATATCTTGTTGATTTATATCATTTTTTAATTGATCAAAATATAACTGAAATAACCGTGACCTTAATTACAGGGTCAAGTTTATTTATTAGTTTTATATCAGTTAATATTTATCATTATGTTAAATTTTGTCCTACTCGAGGTGAATGGTGTAATTCATATTTCCCTAGTTTATTCAAATATGCTCAAGACCGATATTGGCATGTTGGGTTTTTAAAATATTGGACAGTAAATAATATTCCGAATTTTTTAATTGTATCCCCGGCAATTTTAATCAATATTTATTCAACTTGGTATATCTATAAACAAGAAGTTCCTAAAAACAAGAGAATTTTAGTATTGGTTATAATTCATGGGATTATATTAATTAGTGGGATTTTATTTTGGAATATTCAAATTTTAAATAGAGTAACTAGTTATTCACCATTGGTTTATTGGATGTTGAGTTTACATTATAATGATAATAATACCCGGAAAATTACGGAATATACTATCATTTATGGTATTATTTGGAATGTGATTCAAACAGCATTGTTTGCTGCATTTTTACCCCCAGCTTAAATTTACTTGATTAGTGAGTGCGCTGGGTATTGAAGAATTTTTTTGTTGCTGCAAATCTTTACTTGATTAGGAACAAAGATACGGTGGTTTCAAAACAGGGGGGAGTTAACACAGATAAATAGAACAAATATAATTAATATATAACTAGATAGATTAGACTAGGAGTGAAAATGTAAAACTCAGATCTGTAACTATGAATCATACTTCTAATTTCGAGATTCTTAAATCCTTACAATCAGGTAATTTTCAATTACAACTTTCTTTAGTAATTGTTGTAGCTGCAGTTGTATTCTTATTAACAAAAACCAGGAAATCAACAGTTCAACTTGCCAAACCAAAAACTTCAGCTATTAAATCTTCAGAACGTCCCTTAGGTGTTTGGATTCCTGATTATATCTTTAAAACTCCCATTCCTGAACCATATCCTAATTGGGATGTCACCACTACTAAACCATTACCTTATCGAGCATTTAAACATAAATATAATGTTACTATGGGTCTTAGAAATATGGATTGGACAAATTGGATTGAATTAGATAATGAATGGCTGAAATTTCATGAAATGAAATTAGAAAGATTATCAGGAGAATTAGGTGATACTTTATATGATATTTCCTCTAGAGCGAAAGATGCATCATGGGAATTATTACATGAATTATGTAGATATTTGCCTCAAAGATATCCTAGTTTATTTAAATTTGAAAATAATATCATGGAGATTTTAACTACAGGAGAGAAATTTAATCTTAATGATGAAAATTTAAATCCTATAGTTACTTCAGCCAAATTTCTTCAAGATGATATTGCCATTATGGTTGAGAATGAAGATGGAGCTTATGTCTTAGAAGCTGGATGTATTTGTCTTGCTGGGTTTTGGCGATTAAAGGATAAATATGGTATGACAATTGATCAAATCCATCAAAGTGGAGATGTTCCTCAATATAATGAACGATTAAAGGTTGGTATGAATAAATTTTTTCGAAGATTAACTGTGGATAAACCTGTTGTTAGAAATAATTATTTCATTCAAACTGATGATAATTTAGCTTGGTCATATTCCATTGGGTCAGAAACAACGGACAAAGTTGGTTGGTATACTGCTGATGAAGCTAGTGATATTAATAAACTTTTCTTTAGAAGTGAACGTCAAAGTTTAAGACGATTACCTATTTCAGGAGCTATTGTTTTCACAATTAGAACGTATTTTATTCCTGTGGTTAAATTATGTCAAGAACCTTATATTCCTCGAAGATTATTGAATGGTATTTCTAGTTGGGCTGATGATGTTGAAGAATATAAGGGGTATAATAAATTTAAGGATATATTATTACCATATTTAGAAATGAAGGCAAAGGAGCAAGAACAGAATGGATTAGATCCTGTACAAGAGCCTCAAGCGTATCCTTTTTAGTTGTAGTTGATATATTAAATTTTTTGCAAAAAATCTCAAAAAATACTCTACAAATTAACACTTCCACCTGAAAATCTAATGTACATTAAAAACTATAAAGTAATACATGAATTAAAAAGCAAAATTTGTTGCATGAATTAAATAAAACCACGGAAAAACACCATCTAAGATCTTTCACCTCTTAATCTTCTAGCTAATTGAATATCCTTCTTTTGGATAGTAACTCTCTTGGCATGGATAGCACACAAGTTAGTGTCTTCAAATAAAGAGACCAAGTAAGCTTCAACAGATTCTTGTAAAGCACCAATAGCAGAAGATTGGAATCTTAAATCAGTCTTGAAATCTTGAGCAATTTCTCTAACCAATCTTTGGAATGGTAATTTTCTAATTAATAATTCAGTAGACTTTTGGAATCTTCTAATTTCTCTTAAAGCAACAGTACCTGGCTTATATCTGTGAGGTTTCTTAACACCACCAGTAGATGGAGCAGACTTTCTAGCAGCCTTGGAAGCTAATTGTTTTCTTGGAGCTTTACCACCAGTGGATTTTCTTGCTGTTTGTTTGGTTCTAGCCATTGTGTATAATTATTAAAAAGTTGTTGTATTAAAAAAAGAACAACGTGTAAAATTATCTGGGGCCAGGAGTTCGTTTTATATTTATTGAAAACAATCTCCAGTTTAACTGGTTGACATGAAATGTAAACAAAAACAAAGTCATGTGATTAGATTGAATCGAGTTTTTTTTTTTCAGATTTATTTCTTTTCTTTTGGTCAGAAGAAAAGCGCGTGTGACGAAAAATACGCTGACAGTGCGAAGATAAAAGAATAAGTTTGTTGGTGATGAAAAATACTCAAAACAATGAGTAAATCTCAGTACCAGCAAAAGCAACAAAAAATATAAGTTACTTTTTTTTTTGCAATCATTTGACCTACGCGAAAAGCTACAGTTTTTTTTATATGGCCATCATTGTTTAATGAAACTTTGTTCAACAATTTTCCTTTGCTTTTTCCCGTTTCTTTAGTAGTATCTCCCCACTCCTATTCTGAAACTTACTCTGGTCATACCAATTGTTTTACTTTTCGGGGGCAAGAAAAGCCACTGGTTCAGGAAGTTTCCGCACTACGCGCGCGCAAACTCTCTCACCCACACAAGAAAAATTGTCCTTTTCCCAGTTCTCGCTTTACTTTGTTAGCTAATTCCACCACACACACTTCTTCGTACATCATCTTTCAATCCAACATGTTTTCTTTTTTTCTCGTTCCACGCACTTTCTCCTCTCTTGTCTTTTTGTAAACTCTTCTTTGTAAGAATTACCGCACCTGCACAAACAAAAATACAAACAAACAAATCATTCAACTTTTTTTTTCTCTCTCTCCCTTTGCCCTTACTAGCTACACACTAATTGCGATTATTGATTATCTTCTTTTGTTCTTTCCCCCTTTTTAAATGACAATTAAAAAATTCTCAATTTTATTATAAATTAACACCAGTTCGCACTTATTTTTTTTAACCTGTTATATTTTATTTTTTTGTTCCATACAAGTATTAACTTTCTAGTTATACCCATTAACACATAACATATACATATATTAACATACAATGTCTGGTAGAGGAAAAGGAGGAAAAGGTTTAGGAAAAGGAGGTGCTAAGAGACACAGAAAGATTTTGAGAGATAACATTCAAGGTATTACCAAACCAGCTATTAGAAGATTAGCTAGAAGAGGTGGGGTTAAACGTATTTCTGCTTTAATTTATGAAGAAGTTAGAATTGTTTTAAAACAATTTTTAGAAAATGTTATTAGAGATGCTGTTACTTATACTGAACACGCCAAGAGAAAGACTGTTACTTCCTTGGATGTTGTTTACGCCTTAAAGAGACAAGGTAGAACCTTGTATGGTTTTGGTGGTTAAATGGGTTTATTCTTGATGATTTATTATTTAGCTTTTAAGTATTGTATATTATTTTAATACCAATTTCAGTTCGTTAGTTGATTTCGTAGAGTTGATAGTTTACAAAAATTGTTTACAGATCAAAAAAAATACACTCTATAATAATTCTCTATAATCATCTAAATCTAACATTTCCCCACTTTTACCAATCAATTCTTCAATCAAGGTATCATCAACATCACGAAGTAATACATGGAAATGGCTTACTGCTCTAACACTTTGTAACGTTAACCAATTTTTAAACCATAAAATTTGATCCCAAGAAACCCCACGTTTTACAAATGTTTTTTCAAGATATCTAGTTACAATTCTTCTTGTTCTGGGAGATATATCACCAACAACACTTTGTTTATCAGCTGGAACCGTTAATTTTGTCCATATACACAAATGTCTCACATTAGTATCAAAATAATAGGGGAATTTATT
The DNA here is from genome assembly GCA_002911495.2 of Spathaspora sp. UFMG-CM-Y285. NCBI lineage: Eukaryota > Fungi > Ascomycota > Pichiomycetes > Serinales > Debaryomycetaceae > Spathaspora > Spathaspora sp. UFMG-CM-Y285. The sequence continues at coordinate 795,024 of PPUV02000002.1, forward strand.
AGGTAAAATTTTAACATCATTTGAATTATAAAATATTAAATCTTGTGGTTGCAGGATATCATATTCTTGCAGGTATTCTTGAGTTTGATTACGAATATCATTGTCTTGCCAATGTAATTGCAGACTAAGTAAATATTCATTGATGGTTAATTCATTAGCCTTAAGCCAAGCTTTAAATTGATGATATTTCACCGTTTCTTTTTCCAGTCGGGCAAATATTTCTAACTGATTAGATTTAACAATTAATTGTGTTTCTTCCCAACTAAAGGGATCACCATGCTTTATCTTTGATGGACTTGGCATGAGATCACTTTTAGTTATTGAAATGTTGAATTGAGAATAAAATTCTTGTACGGGAGTAGCAGGAGGTGTTTGAAGTGATGCTGACATTTGTATTTTTCTGAGTGTGTGTGCGAAAGCTTGTGGTTAGACAATGAGGGGGGAGGGTGGGCAAGAGTCGGGTATCAGTTAGAATGAATGCGATTAAACTACAAAAAGAGAAGAAAATACAAGAGAATAACAAGAACATATATAAACATTTTTATCAACGTGGATTGTTGGGGGAGGAGATTCTTTCTTTTTATAGGGATTATATGTCAATCATAACCATCAATTTTATTTTCTGAAAAAAAAAAAGAAATTCTTAAATCGATGTTGTTACATCAAGATTCTCAATGTTACATTTTTCATTGTTAGCAAGTTTTCCACTATGGAAGTTTATCTATGAAGATTGATGGAAAAGTTGTATGTAAACAGGAGAGTCATTGTTTGGAGTTGTATGTAGATGAATAACAAGAGATTTGTTTAGTTTTGTAGTGAAACAGATTGTTGTTGCCACCCTCAGGTTTTGAGAATTACACAATATGAAACTCTCTAACCTCTTAAGATTCAACATAGTCAAAGATAGGCACAGGTAAATGAATTTATTTTAATTCTCGATTGGATAAACCTTCAGAAGTTAATTATACATTGCAGTTGAAACTAACTTTATACTAATCCAGAGTGATTAATTTATGGCTGCCAATTTGCCTAGAAAAAAAAAAGTGTAATTCCCAGCCACTTAAAAAAACGGTTTTATCAAGACAAAACACTTTTTTTGACAAGCAAAAAAAAAAAAAAAGACTTACAACAACAAAAAAAATTGTGTGATTCACGTTGTGAGTAGTCACCAGTTGACACATTTTCGTAAATATTTTTAGAACTATACAATATCACAAAAAAATGTCTATATCAGAAAAAGAACAATCAGTCAATGATACCACAACTCCCATGCCCGCTCATAGACTTGTAATTCTTCGTCATGGAGAATCCCAAGGAAATAAAGAAAACAAGTTTTGTGGATGGATTGATATCCCTTTAAGCAATCGAGGTCAACATGAAGCGGAATATGCGGGAGAATTAATTTTACAACATCATTTAGATCCTGATATTATATTTACTTCTAAATTAACTCGATCAATTGAAACTGGGTTAATCATTCTTGATAAATTACATAAACCTTGGATTGATCATATTAAAACATGGAGATTAAACGAACGTCATTATGGAAGTTATCAAGGACGAGATAAACATGAAGTATTTCTTGAGTTAGGTCAAGATAAAGAGAGGTTTAGTTATATAAGACGAGATTTTCATGGATTACCTCCACAAATCCCCAAAGGAGTTAAAGATCCTAGCATAGATGAAAGATATAATGATGTTTTAAATCAAGATATATTACCCAGGGGGGAATCCCTTGCTATGGTTATGGAACGATTAATTCCGTTTTTTAAATTGGAAATATTAGATAATCAAATGATTCAATTGAATAAAACAGTATTGATTGTAACTCATGGTTCAATAGTTCGAAGTCTTATTAAATATTTAAATAAAGTTAGTGATGAGGATATTTCCAAAATTAATGTCCCCACGGGTATTCCCTTAGTATTTGAATTGGATGATCATGGTGATTTAATCAAGTTTTATTATTTAGATGAAGAGAAAGCCGAGGCAGGAATAGAGAAGGTAAAGAATGAAGGATTGGTTAAGGTTGCTGGGTAAAGTAGTGTGTAGTATAGTGATAGATATATAGATAAGAAAATAAACAAAGCAAAGCAAAAACAAAAAAAAACTTTATCTGTTACAATCTATAATTAGATAAGCAAATCATTTTATTTCCCAAATAGGAAGGTGTGATTTCTGGGCAATGTTATGAGGAGGGGAAAAAGGGAAAGTTTGTGTTGGAAACCAAACTACCGAAGTGGGGCAGGAGGGGGTCATGTAAAAAGATGAAAACAACAACAGCAAATGTTTACATGATATTTTAGATGTAATTAGCAACCTATTGTTAAATGTTGATTCTAGACGAAAATGTATGATCTGTAGCAACTTAGTACAGACAACCATGTGAAGAAGAGAAAAAGGGGGAAAACACACAAAAAAGAAAAAAGAAAAAACAAATAAACAAACAAACAAACCATGACACACAACAACAACCTGTTGTTACATTTTCAAATTAAGATTTACTGGGCGGGATATAACATATTTTTGTTGAGTCATAGAAAAAAGGTTGATTTATACATACACAGCCTTCGAATGGGGGACAAAGAAACAAAAAAAATGGAACTCGTCCGATTTATCTCCTTCTTAACTCCTTTAAGAAAGTTTCCCGCAATTCCTTCCCGAGCCTTCACACACATACACAAAAAAGAGACGATTATTTTTTTTTCTAAAACTGTGGTTTCTTTTGACGGAAACTCAGGGATCATCTATTGATTACTTAATTCAACAATAATAGTTTCTTTTTTTTTTAAAAGGTCGTTGGTTGGTAATCACAAACAATAACTATGACGTGGTAGTTATTTTGTAAATGACCAAGAATAAAGAAAATCCAACATTTCGTAAATAGTTATTGGGAACAGTTTCTCTAGTTAAACCCCTCAATCATCTTTCCCTGACATATGTGTCATTCACCGCACGTGACTATATTTCATGTTCTTTTGTAATCAATTCTTTTTTTTGCTCGGCTCCGATGTTTCATCGTAATGCTGGAATCCCAAAGAAGGAAAGAGAATCGGCTGTGTACAGGCAAAATCACTTTTCTCCTCATAGTTAAAATTTGGGATGCTCTTTTTTCTCTCTGTCTTTTTTTATATAAGATACGTAAACCTTCTCGGAATTTGCCTCCCTCCTTTATATACTTTTTTTTTCTTCTTCTTTCTTTAGTCTTTTTTGACTTTCTTTTCTTTTCTTTATTTTTAAGTATCAACGTAGGGACAAATATGACTTCGTTGGCTATATTACCTCAGTTAAAACGTTCAATCACTGATATCATGGATGAAGAATTGTATCATTCTCCAGGATCTCCTATCCAATTTAATATCGCGCCATCAAATAATACCACGATTACTAATCAACAACAGTTTCAATCTACTACTACTTCCAATACAACACCAAATTATATATCTAACACCAACAAAAACTTGAACTTATCACCTACTACTACTCATCAACAACTAGTTAATACTCAAGTGAATAATTTGGGTAATTTTCTTAATATACCTGATTCATTTTTAGATCAAATTAAATCTCAACAACAACAATATCAATTTCCATTAATAGACGAACAAGATATAATATATGATCAACAACCACCACCAGTAATAGTACAACCTCAACAACAACAACCAACTCAAGTAAATCCCTTTACTGATTATGGTAATCCCAATTCATTTATTAGACCTCAACAATTACAACGGATGTCATCTCCTCCTCCATTACCTCAAACATTCCCCACCAGAAGAAGAAGAAGAATAACTACCCTTGATAATACTGATGAATCAAATACCACAACTAATAAAAAGAAGTTGGATCAAGAATATCTCTTGTATAATCCTGATATTTCTCCTGCTCATTTAATTAGTCAAACTGATTTAGAATCTTCATTTTTCATTCCTCCTAAATATGATAATACGGATAATTTAACTAGTCTAACAATAAATGATGGGATTATACCAGGATATGAAGATGATTATTTGTTTGTTGATGATGATATACAAGATGAAGATATAGAAGAGGATTTATCTGATGAAGAAGAAGATAATGATGATAATTATTATCATGTTGATGAAGAATTTGATGAGTTTATAATGAATGGATATAATAATGGTGTTGTGGGTGGTGTTTCTGGATTTGATAATTATGTTGTACCTCCTGTTGAACCACAACAAGAAGAAATGCAAGTGTTTATTCCTCCAAATACAACTGAAGTTGCACTTGTACCTTCTCAAGATGAAGATGATATGATGATTGATGCTGAAGAACATGAGCATGAGCATGAACATGAACATGAACATGAACATGAACATGAGCATAGCGAGGAAGAGGGTGAACTTAAAGATTCCAGAAATAATGCTTCCTCTCACCTTTCAGCAGCAGAAATTTCAGCAGTTAATCCTAATCATCAATGTGATTTAATTAATCCCAGTACAGGAGTTGCATGTAATAAACAATTTTCTCGTCCTTATGATTTAATCAGACATCAAGAAACTATACATGCTTCGAAAAAGAAGATTTTTAGATGTGTAATTTGTGAAGGTAGATTTAATGGTGGTCCAGGTAATGGAAAACAAAAGACATTTTCTCGAGTTGATGCTTTGTCTCGACATGTTAAAGTTAAACATGGATTAATTGGACAAGATGCCTTGGATTTAATAAATGAAGCAAAGGAAAATGTCGAATATGTTTCGATGTGAAGGGAATATATGAAGGTATTGGGTTTTTTAATGATTGGTTTTTTTATTATGATGATGATTATAAAGTGTTTTGTTAATTTTATTTCTTATACATAGTTTATTTTTAAAATTAATATTACAATTAATAAATATATACAAATATAGAATTAGTAGTGTAGTGCAAAGTTGAGTCAATTAAGTTGATGTAACATGTTAAAGAGTACCCTGTTCTTCTAACATTGAATTTACAATATCATCAAGCAGTTTATCTTGTAAAGGGATATCCATATTTTGTGGCTTTCCATATTTCAATTGTATATAAATAATGGCAATATAAATATCTAAACTCATTTGGAATAATCCTGCAATTATGAAAATTATTGATATATCTTTAGTTCCATAAAGTAAATAAGAAATCTTAATACAATCACCACCTAACCAACTTAACAATAGAATAACTTTAAAATTCTCCACCAGTTTTAATCTATTTAAAAGAAGAATTTGTGGTAATGGTAATAAACTTTCAATAAATAATCCTAATATTCCAATTATACTTGCATATGTTGAATTATTATAGAACAACAATGTACAGCATGCAAAGAATGTAAGAAACGACCCAATAAATATCCAATATGGTTTTTCATGTTTCCATTGCCAAAAATGACCTGGTCGTTGAAAATAAACATCAAATAATCGAAGTATCAGTAAGAAACAAACTGACATATAACTATGAATTAATTCAAATACATCAGCAATAATTAATTTAACAGAACTCATCCAATCTCCCATCCAATACGTTTCATGTTTCATAGCATGGGCACTAGACATTCTTCGTGGAATTCTTGAAGTTAATTCTAATTGAAATACGGGCATGGGAGTTAAGAAATCTGGATCATATCCTTGACTACGATACTTTAATCCAACTTTTAATAATATACATTGTATGAAAATCATAATTATTGCCTGACGTAATAACGTAATTTCAAAGGGGGAACATATATAATAATAAACTCGTAATATGGCTGCCATTAACATTGTACAACATATATCAAGAGAGAAACCTTGTGAAGATTTAGTTCGATGAATTGAATAACATGTCAGTCCATAACTTAACAAAGGAGTAAATGTCATGAATAAATTAGCACATTTTTGTAAATCAGGGAGATATTCTAAATAAGGGAGATAATCTTCAGGAAGAAATGGCATGTTATATATCCATGTGAACTAGTTGGTTTGTGGTTGATACTTTCTGGTTACAGTTTTTTTTTGTTTCTTTTTTTCAATTCCATAATTCGGGAGGAGGGCGGTAAATCCGGAAATTTACATTGTAAACATGACACTACAATTATTAGAATGATTTCGTATATATATATATATATAGAGAGAGAGACAAGAGAATAAATGCTTTAGTTTGTTCTTACTATGTTGGTAGTATAGTATAAAGGTATCATCACTTGATGGTTAACCGGATTTAATGAATTTCGCAACATTGTCTAGAAAAAAAACTGTTTAACGGATTTAACTGAAGGGATGGCAAAAACAATGGTAGTTACATAACTGGGTAAGTAATTATACCCGAACTATATAAACGGTGATAGAATGTTAGTATGGACTTTATGACAATATGTAATATTACATTTGTAGCATACCATCAAATAAGACTGGATAGTTCTGTAGTATCTTAGAAAGAAGGGGAAGAAATATACTGAAATATACTGAAATATACTGAAACATACTGAAATATACTGAACTTGAGAGTATTTAACACTATTGAGTTGATGGGTAGTTCTATTTGTAATATTTATCCTAATTAAATCTGTCATAATAATTTCAATTATAGATAACAAACTATGCATAAGCGAATGACGAAAAACATGATCAATATGGTGGCGTAATTCTAAATCCAAACAATTATTCGAAAGTTGTTTAGACACTCTTACCTATACTTCATTTTCTTGAAATACCTTCTATTGATCACTGTAACTTAGTTCAATTCTCTATTTATTTCTTTAGCTTATACTTAATCTACCACAATGGGGTTAAGATATCGTTTGTTGGTAAGTTACAAGAAAAACATAAATTGATTACCTACAAGTCAATTGATAAAAAACGCATATATTAACCAAAAACACTATATAATTATCTTTGTAATTTCTTTAACATATACATTCTACCAATTCAACAATTAAACATTGAATAAAAAAAATTTGAAAAATGCAGACCCTAAACCAATCACATCAAGCTTAAGATTGATTCTTGTTGGCATCGGCGATATCCTTTTCTAATTGGTCAAGGGTATCCTTTTGTTGTTGTAATCTTTCTCTTAATTTCTTCAATTGTTCAGCTTCATGTTTTTTAATATACATATTTTCTTGAGCTCTTTCCTTTTCAGCAAATTTATCTCCAGTTTGATTAATAGCACCTTCAGTCATAATCACTGAAGCACAAGAGAATTGTCTCTTGGAAATTCTGGCAATTGATTGTCTAGTTAATGATAACATTGTAAATTCTAATTAATATTGAAAGAAAGAAGAAAGGGAGAAGAATATTCTCTGGGGTTATTTAACTTAAGAAGAAGAAAAAAAAAACCAATGTGACCAGAATTTCCTGCATACAGTGTCGTTTCTTGCATTTTTCTATTGGTTTAAATGAGATGCACGTGATTGTAGAAAATAAATTATACCAGTTGTATTGTAAAAGTTTTTAGATGTCAACAGTTAGCGTGAATTTCCCCAGATTATATCTGTTTGTTTATTGATTGGTTATTTATTAAATAATATTTATTTTGTTGTTTTGTTTAGTAATTCAGTCTCTCTTTGAATATATTTAAGGGATAACCCAGGGCTCACATACAAATTATACTACCATATATGAGAATACTATCTTATTAAAATTTCTATGTACATTTTATTTACAGGGTTAAAAAATTCTTCTAGGCATAAAACGATGATGTTTATGAACACTAGACAATACACCAATAGCTCTAGCTGTTTTGATAGCATTACTTAACTTTTTTTGATTCTTAGCACTACATCCAGTCTTTGATCTGGGTAAAATTTGTCCTGTAGAGGTAATAAATTTCGATAATATTTCTGGCATCATATAAATATTTCTAGGATTGATACCACAACGTGCAAAAGGGTCAACATTTTCAAGAATTCTTTGTTGACTTCTTTCCATATGTAATCTATCTAAACTGAAATGGAAAGGATTATAAGTTTGACCCTCAGAGAATCTTCGAGTTAATGATGAGGAGATTTGAAGGGGTGGATTTTGTTCTTTGGTAGTTGTAGGTTTGTAAATGACTTCATCTTCGATAGGGGAGATGGTAGTAGTATCAGTTGATTGAACATTCCCAGTATAAAGATCATTCCATGATTGAGGTTTAATTGTTTCAGTTGAGTCTGGAACTGATGTTGTATCAACTGGAGGTGTCTGTTGGAATCTGATTGTGCTTGATGAAAGAGGACGTATGAATATTCTTCCACTTGATCTAATTGTTGATGATAACATGATGGGGATACTGTGTTACTGTTGATGTTGGGTATGTATTCAAAAATTTTTTCAAAAAAAAAAAAAAAAAATAAAAAAATTGGTAGGATACTGCACGTGATATACAATCACATGATCACATCCAATTTTTTTTTCTTTTTTTTTTTTTGCTTCTGATTTTTTTTAACCACACTCACACAAATTACCGTTGGCCATTTATAAGTGAGGCAAATTTAAAGCAGTAACAGACAACCGACAACCCACAACCGACAACCATCCCCTTGACACAAGTCAACAACGAACAATAGAACATTTACACACTTACACACTAAAAGTACATTGCTTTTTTCAAAAGTATATATTTGTTTTTTTATCACATATAACATAGACATATTAATCATGGGTGAACGAGGTCCAGATCAATGGTTGGAACAAATCAAGAAATGTATTGCTTTGACTGAATCCGATATGAAACAATTATGTGAATTAGTTAAGGAATTACTAATGGAAGAATCAAATATCCAACCAGTACAATCACCTGTTACTGTATGTGGAGATATCCATGGACAATTTCATGATTTATTAGAATTGTTTAGAATATCAGGAGGATTACCTCTGGATGATAATAATACCAATTATGTATTTTTAGGAGATTACGTTGATCGAGGATATTTCTCCCTTGAAACTTTCACTTTGTTGATGTGTTTAAAAGTTAAATATCCTCATAGAATTACATTGGTTAGAGGGAATCATGAATCAAGACAAATCACTCAAGTTTATGGATTTTATGAAGAATGTCTTACGAAATATGGATCAACTACAGTATGGAAATATTGTTGTCAAGTATTTGATTTTTTGACACTTGCTGCAATAATTGATGGGAAAATCTTGTGTGTTCATGGTGGTTTATCACCAGAAATTAGAATGCTTGATCAAATTAGGGTACTTTCTCGTGCACAAGAAGTTCCCCATGAAGGAGGATTTTGTGATTTAGTTTGGTCAGATCCTGATAATGTTGATACTTGGGCAGTATCTCCTCGAGGTGCTGGTTGGTTATTTGGTTCTAAAGTTTCTCGAGAATTTAATCATATTAATAATTTAAGTCTTATTGCTCGTGCACATCAATTAGTTATGGAAGGGTTTCGATTTCATTTTAAAGAGAAGGATGTAGTTACAGTATGGTCTGCTCCTAATTATTGTTATAGATGTGGTAATGTTGCTAGTGTAATGCAAGTTGATGATTATGATGAACCAAATTTTAAAATATTTAGTGCTGTACAAGATGGAGATTTGGCAGTAAAGAATAATGGAGGTAAACTGCTGAGAAGTGATTATTTCTTGTAAAAGTTTAATAGAGAAGAACAAGGTTACAACATTATACATTATGATTTTTATGACTGTATATTTTGTGTGTATCTATGAAAGTTGTTATGTTTGTTTTTGTATAATATTGTTAATGTGTATATGTATATATAACAGGAGATTACTTTTTACCCTTTCTTCTCATTCTTTTTAATCCAATGATTTTCTTTACATCATCAGAAAGTCCCGATTTATTCTTGGGTTCACTTACTTGTGGTGGTGTTGGTTTTCCACCTTTGTTCATGTTCCCCTTTCTTGAAGAACCTTTTCTTTTCTTGTTTTTGGAAGTTGTCTGTTGTTCCTCTTCTTCATCACCTTCTCTCTTTCTCTTGGAGTCCCCCTCATGTTTACGAGCAATCATTACTTTTTCACGTCTTCTTTTAACAACTTGAGCATTTTCAATGGCAAATTCAGCAATTAATCTTCGTTTAGTCATACCATCCAATTTAATCAATTTCTTTTCTTCATCAGTTAATCCTTCAACAATTTCATTATTAGTTACTTCATGAGCATTTAACCATCTTAATCCCATTAATGCAGCTTTATGATCTCTAAATTCAATAAATCCATAACCTCGACTACGACCAATTTCTCCAGTACCTTTAACTTCCATAATCACTTTAGCTTGACGAACAACTCCCAATTTTTTATTTGATTTCTTCTTCTTGTCTTCAAGTTCTGGTTCATCATCCTCATGTTTGAATTTTATTGAACGATTGACTTCTTCTTTGGATAATGGTTGACGTTTTTCTTCCTTGACTTCAGTAGCAAATGAAACAACAGCTTTACGACCAAGTGCTTTTAATGATTTTGAAGTCATGGCACGAGGCAAGTTTCTTATGGCTAATCTTGTAAGGGAAAGATGTAATGTTGGATTTTTGTTTAATTGTTGGACCCTTAATTTATAAGATTTTTCCCGAAGTTCTAAATCAGTTTTAGAAATAAATTGTGCTAATTTGGAATTCTGGGTGATTCTACCTTCATTTAATAAGAATAAATTACGTTTATCCTTTTCTCCTGGGGATTTCCCAAGAGCTTCTTTCCGTTTTTCTGAATTTCTTTCGGCTAATTTATTAGCTGAAGTTCTATCTACAGCTGATGTAATTGAAAGAATACGTCCTTGGTAAACATATCCTGGGGAAACATCATCGGGGATAAGCATAGATGTGGAAGCAACAGTTGGAGCATTTTCAATACATTGAGTATATGAATCTTGATTAGTGAATGCTGCGAATGCTGACCCTTTGGCAAGTCCTGTGGTTTTATCAATTACGGGAAGAGCATATTTCACGGGGCCGAAATGAGTGGTGAAATGATCACGAAGGGTTTCTTCATCGGCATCATAAGGGATGTTTCTTATGAATATAGCAAATGGTTCTTGTCTATTGGATTTTTTTCTAGGAGTTTCTTCAGGTTGTTCTTCAACTTCTTCGATTTCTTCTTCATCAGATTCAGGTTCTTCATCGGATTTAATATCGTTTAAATCGTGGAAGTCTTCATCTTCCTTTTCTTCCTGATTGTCGTCATCGTTTTCTTCCTCTAATTCTTCTTCATTTTCTTCTTCATTCTCTTCTTCTTCTTCTTCTTCTGCTGATTCCTCTTCTGCTGATTCCTCTTCTTTAATACTTTCCCATTTAGACTTCTCAACCGCTAAATCAACAGCAACTTCTCTACCATCAATTTTCAACCCCACACTCTCCTTAACTGCTCTCTCAGCCGCAGCTTGTTTTTTCATGGTAACAAAGGCAAATCCACACATTTGTCCTCCCTTTTTCTTAGGAATATAAGCATCGAAAACTGCACCATATTTACTAAATAATTTCTTTAAAGTTTCTGGTTTCTTACATGACCAAGGTAAATTTCTAATTATTAATCTTGCCCTTCTCTTCTCAACAATTTCCTTCTTGACTTCCGTATGTGATTCAGTAGTAGTGTCTGTGGGTTTACGATCTCTTCGTTTGGCAATGTCTACACGAAGCAAACGTCCTTTGAATTTGGATTTACGAGATTCAACTAATGCAGTAAGAGTATCATCATCCATAGTGAATGAAACAAATCCAAAACCTCGTGATTTTTGTTGTTCATCATTTACAATAACAGCATGTTTTACAGGCACGAATTGCGAGAAAAACTCAGAAAGTTCTTCTGATGTGGCATCAAACGGGATGGAACGGACAAATAATGTCTTCCTATCGAGTCCATCGTTATCTTGTACTGTCTGTGTTTGTGTTTGTGTTTCTTCACTCATGATGTGTGTGTGATACTGTGAATGTTCTATAGTAGTTAACTGTAGTAATAAAAAAAATCGAAGATCATCTCAAGGAAAATTGTTTAGTGCTGCAAAAAAAATATAATTCTGGTACACACACGACCTTTTTTTCCAAATCATAAACAAAAACAAAACCACAAAGAAAGAAACACGATAGGAAATTATACCAGTGATACGTTACAAGAGTAATGACACAACAAAAGAATGTTTTACCAAATACATACATCCCATTACTCACAAAGAGAACACTTTCACAAATACTTTCTCGTCTTTCCAAACGTTCATTAATTGAATTTATCAATCTCTGGCCTAAACTTACCAATACTCAACCACATATCCCCAAGGGTATTGAATATACTCAAAATGATTTCAATGGAAAAGTTCTTCGTGAAGCACAACATTTCAAGAAGACTATGAATAAACTACATAAGAAACAAATTATTGATAAGATAATTTATAATTATTGGTATAAAGGATTAAACTTGTTGCAACTTTCACAAATTGATTGTCAATTAATTGTTGATAGACCTAATTTATATCCTTGGAATTATAGTGTTGTTAAAGATACCCATGATAAAGAAGTCTGTCTTCTGATTGATCCTGGAAAATTTCTTAATTTCTTAATTGAACGATTAACCAAATTGTATCTTTCACATATTTATATATGTCGTCATCCAAAATTACCCATGATTTTATTAAGAATACAAGTATTTGATTTGAATAGTCAGTTTAATAAGGGACATCCTCATATAACTTCTAATAAGGCATATTTCTTTGGTATATCTTTGAATTCGCAATATTTAATTCATCAAATTACTGGAGATATGATATATGATATAGTTATGGAAGTAATTGAAAGAAGTTTACCTCAAAATGGGAATAATTTATTGAAATTAGTTACTCCTGATCAAAAACCAATTAGGAGTTTACATTCTATGCAAATACTTAAGGGGAATTCTCGATTTGGGAATAGTTTAGGTAGTTGGATGATTTATGCTGATTCAAGTATTGATATGTTACCATTAGCCCCAATTGAACAGCATCAAGTGTATATTAGGGAGGAGGAAACAGTAGATGATAGTGATATGGATAGATTGAAAAAAATTGCTAATTTACGATTTAAGGGGAATATTTCTGGTAAATTATCTGGTAAATTATCTGGGAAATTATTTGATGATAATATTACTAGAAAGATAAAAGATTATGAAAGTGATGAAGAACAAGAAATTATTTCTGAATTTACTTCAATAGTTCCTATACAATATTCTGAGTTTCTAATTCGAGAAAAGGTAAACACTGAAAGAACATCTATTAGATTAAAACTTTCCGGTACTGATGTATTTGCAGGATTACATGAACTTTCAGTAACAACAACCAATCATGAAGAAATGATACTTAACCCTGAAACTGTTCCCTCCTGGTTAACAGGGGAAGAAGGAGCAAGTATTGGACATATAATTGATGGAAAATTTCACAATTTATCAATATAACTTTGAATAATTGTCTTACCTGAAGAATCACACATTCCATACATTTCATGTAATAATTGAACATCTTTCATTCTAAATGCTTCAAGTGATGCTAATTGATAATCTTCATTTTTAATATAATTCATGGCTTTTTCAGAATATTTTAATTTTTGACAATTCTTGATATATGCAGAAATATGAGATTTTGGGGCATTATACTTGAAAGATGTTTCAACAAATGGTTCAAATCCAATAGGTGATTTGGCTGATGTTGAATCTAATGATCCAAATGCAAATTCATATAATCTATCAAATTGACTGAGTTTGGAATAAGTATTCAATACAAGATAGTAATATTTCTCCTGGGATATATTGAAATCATGAGATATCTTGTTTGCTGGTTTTAATTGATTCATTGTAATTAATCGAGTAAGTATACAAGTTAATGATTTTTCAGTATAGAAATTTGTCATATATGTTTCACTAAGTTTCTTTTGAAGTTCAAGTATTGATAATTCTCGTTGTAATGCCTTTGAAGTTTGCTTGGATATTGATTTATTTATTGATTTATTCAAGATTAACTTTGTAGTTTCATAATATTCTTCTCCTTCAATTGTAGTCAAACTTTGTAACTTTCTATTTGTTAATTCAATAGTTTTATTTTCTTGTTTATAATATCGTTCTAATAACAGAGGAGTATATTTCCCAATTGATTGTACCCAAGTATGTCCTATAATTTCTCCAGTTATATCCATAGTACATGTATTTACTTTAACATTTAATTTATATAATTCGTCTTCACCATCATCATGAATAATCAGTTCATTTTGATTTAAAACTCGAAAGAATTGAGATATGGATAATGTATTTTGTAAATATAACAAGATAAGTTTAGATAAATCATAATCTCCACCTTGAAATGATTTAATTAATGCTAATTCAACTTCATTATGTGTTAATAATTGTTGAATTTTGTTTGTTATTGATGGTTCTAAACTAGTTAATAATTTAACTAATGAAGTTCTTCCTTCTTCATATGCTATTTGAGAAATTTCTTTGATTGAAGTATAATTTATTCTCTTAGTATTTAATGATATTAATTTTTCAGTAATTATTTTAAATAGTTCCAAATCTGAAGTATTTAAGTTTTTCTTGATCTTATAACAACACCAATGAATATATACTAATTGTTTAAGATCTAATTTAAGTAATTCAATAATTTTAATTGCCAAATAATGTTGATTTCTACGAAGTAACATTTCAATAATCAATTTCCAACCTAAATATTTTACTTCTTTATAAGTTAAAAATAAACCAATTTCATTTGATCGTAAATGATTTAATATTTGTAATGTATAAACCACAATTAAATATTCATCAGAATTATATTCATCACAATAAATCTTTCCAAATGAAACTGCTCGAAGTGCTAATTTTTGCCAAATATGATCAAATTCATCAAGGGCAACTGTTAAACAACCAGATATAGCAATTGATAAACTATTTTCTTGTTTGAGTAAAGATATATTAGCATCTGCTTTAGCAGGATTACTAGAAAACTTATCAATACAATCAACTAATATACTACTTGGATGAATTGAACCAATTTGATACATTTGAACACTTGTTTCATTAACTCTACTCAAGAATTGTAATTTATTATTTGTAAGTATTCTTAAACCATCAATTGTTGATTGAATTATGGGAATAGTGAAATTATTTTGTTCAATTAATAAATCTAAATCTTCATCAATATCATAAAAGAACGATATAGATTGTTGTCCTGGACCAATTAATTTTATTTCATCATTAAATGATAAGACTATTACATCATTTCCACACCATTGTATTTGATATGGATTATTTGATTCATGGATTGTATCATATTCTAATAATACTTTATCAAATTTATTGTTTATGACAAAGATTTTCTTAATTTGTTGATTAAATAATGAAATTAATTGACCATTCAGAGATATAGCAATATTGGTAAATGGACCATCAGTTAAATTTTCATCAATTATTTGAAATGTAAATAAGGAAAAGTCAATTTTAATAGTAATTATTGTTTGTTTACAAGGACAATGTATGATTAAAGTATCTTTCAGTGGTTGACAAGTAAATGTGATAATTTCTTCAATTAAAGGTGTTAAAGGTATTTCAAAATTACTATGATTTGTTAAATCACATATAATAAATTTAGTATTCATTCGAATAATCAAATAGTTATTATATAGTTTAACTTGTTGAATTGATTGTGAATCTTCATTAGGAGTCAGGGTAGTTATAGAAGGATTACCAGTTGTATTATCTAATATTGTTATCAGTTTTAAATAATTATATTCATTGAAATTCCCCATGAAATCTGTATAATAACGATATATACCATTTGTCAATACAACAACTAAATTTTCATCAACAAAATGAAAACTATGAATAGATTCTTGTGGATTATTATTATATATAACTGACCAAATTTTATTACCACTTGATGAATATATTTCAATAACACTTGGTGAATATTTTGATGATACAGCAATAAGGGTACAATTAGTTGACAATTCAATGTTATAGTTGTAATAGATATTATCAAGAGGCCAAGTTAAGTTATCATAACATGTTTGTATGGTATAATAAACATTAGAAAGTTTCAGCCAATTGAAACTTGGATTTGGCATATTTACTTGAAGTGTTATAGTGTTGTTATAGTGTTGTTATAATTTACGCGAATTAAATTTCTCACACAAATAAATCATCATAAGAGTATAGAAGAGAATAGAAGAGAGTATAGAAGAGAGTATACAAGAGAGTATAGAAGAATATAGAAGAATATAGAAGAATATACAAGAATATACAAGAATATACAAGAATATACAAGAACATACAACGGACACATAACAGATACATAGCAGACACACAACACAACAAAACACAACACAACACAACACAATAAATATACTAATGTCAGCAGAATATATAACCCTTGTTTCTTCAAATGGATTCAAATATATTGTACTTAAACAAGTAGCACAATTATCATCAGTATTACAAAACTCCCAAGGTTTCCAAGAGGGTACCACTGGTAAAATTGAATTAGATATGGAAGGAGATATTCTTGAATGTATTGTTGATTATCTTTATTATAGTTATAAATATAAAGATTGGGAGGGTGATATACCTCAATTTAATATACCTACTCATTTAGCTTTAGAATTGTTGGTTAAAGCTGATTATTTGGATATATAGAATACTTTTATATAAACATTATTTCCGATCAATATAGTACTAAGTGGTATATTATTCATACTATGAAGGAATAACCTAATACTATTACTATATATATATATATATATATATTCCGAAGGTGTATTCTCATACTTCTACTTTCAGGAAAGATACATATATATATATATATATATTTATATTACCTTAAAGAAGATGTTATTACACTAGAATATAACATATATAGTATAACATATATAGTATAACATATATAGTATTAATTATATAGTATTAATTATATAGTATTACTTATATAGACTACCAAGTATAAATACTAAACATAAATACAACATAAATACAATATAAATAAAATATAAATACAATATAAAGTTATTAGTAATTAATTGTGGCAGTAAACTTTATATATTCTTTTTTTGTGTGCACAGCAAAGATAACGCCCCCAGATTTATATTTATCCTACTTACTCCTTATTCTTTAAGTTACAATGCCAGACACATTATTAGATACATTAACTTCAGAAATTAATACATTTATTGATTCTGGTGAAACTCATTTAACTTCCTTAGTCAACAATGTCGATACTATGTTAACTGGATTAAAATCAATTGAACAAGAATTACAACAACAATTAGATCAACAAGAACAAGAACAAGAACAAGAACAAGAACAAGAGCAAGACCAACAACTACAACAACATCATCATCAACAAGAAAAGAAATATAACAAAACTTTACTGAAACTTTCAGATAAATGGTATCTTTCTTCAATATCAAATTTAAAACTGTATAATTCTTCCACAAATAGAATAGTTAAGAATATAATTAACAACTCAAAATTTAATATTGAATTAGATGATGCTTATACTTATCAATTAAATTTAGATAGTTTCCCCGTTAATGTCAATAAACCACTAACTTCAACATCTAATAACAATTTAAAATTAATTAAATTAGAAAATCGTCAAGAATTAATTAAAGCAATTATTTTACATTTATTAAAAATTGGTCAATGTGATATTGTTAAAGAAATTGCTTTGGAATTACCTATAAATAGTCCCATATCAATAGATGTTAATTTATCAGAAAAATTTGAAGTCTTGCATGAAATAGTGGATAATATTATAAGTCAACATAATTTAACTCTTGCATTAAATTGGTTTAATCAACAAAATGAAGAAACTTTTAATAATATTGAATTTAAATTTCATATGTTACAATTTACTATATTATTTAATGGTAAGGATTCAACATTTACATTAGATGATGCCTTAGCAGCATATCTCTATTCCAAAGAAAACTTTTCTAAATTTTTTAAAGATTATTTACATGAAATATCACCATTAATGACATTACTTCTATTTAAAACTCATACTAATGAAAATGAAGATATATTTCTGAAAAAACATATGATTAATGTCGTACGAAATTTTATTGAACGTATGAAACAAGGTTTTGATATGGAACATGATTCAAAACAAGGAGAAACTAAATTTGTATCAGAATTACTTGCCAATTTTGAAAATATCCACATAAATCAATCAATATTTGTTAATATTTCTAATGAATTTATTTCTGAATATTGTAAATTTTTAAAACTTTCCAATGATTCTTCATTATTTCAAAGTATTCTTGCTGGTCATATTTATTTACCTAGTTTTTACAAATATAATCAAATCCATCAAAAATTAAAATTAAAATCAGAATCAAATATTAATCCAGAAATTATAAATAATATTGCGAGTTATCATTGTGAATTACCTTTTCAATTACCTGATTCTAATAGATTTTTATTTAATTATCATCCAATTTTTATATGTCCTGTATCTCGTGAACAACTAATACCAATTACTGAAACAATATTAGAATCAGAAGAATTAGGTAAAAAGAGAAAATATCTTGTTGAAAATCCATTAACTTCACAAGTTGTTGTTTTAGAACATTGTAAACATTTAGCATTACGTGATAGTATTTGGCATTTACTGAAGAAAGGAACAGAATTATTTAAATGTCATTATTGTTATAAAAAGCATAAATATGGTGAAGTATCAAATGCATTTTTTATTGATTTATGATTTATAGTTAGTGATGACAAAGTAAAGAGAAGAGAAGAGAAGAGAAGACATGAGAAGAGAAGACATGAGAAACGAAGACAAGACAAGAGAAAAGAAGAGAAGAGAAAAAAATTTAATATTCATTTTATAGATTATCTTGTAAAGATATATAGTATGAATAAATTATTAACAAATACTGAATCAGTATTAGGTTCACCATGGTTACCTATTTATAGTAAAGATGTTGATTTTACAACTACCCATTTTGAAAAAGCAATGTTTAATATTATAAAACAACCAAATATAAATTCTACAGTTATAATGCGAGCAGATATTTTAATTGAAAATATATATGATCCACAACATGGTGATACAATGTTTAAAAGTAAACTAATCAACGAATTACCACAATTCCCAGGTTCTCAAGATAAAGAAGTTTTATATCGAGATTTATCTGATGTTAAAATACGAAATATTCCTTGTTCATTATCACTTGTTAAGAAATATGAAATTGTTAGAAGAATAATTCCTAGGAATCCATTTAAAGATTATATTATAAATCAAACTTGTCTTGTATTAACTGGTGAAGATACTGTATTAGTGGTATATATCCCTCATATCTCCAATAAACAAGAAATCCCATTTTATTTACCTGAAGTATATGGAATTGGTATATTATATCAAAAAAATAAAGTTTCTATTCATTATTTACCCTTTGATAAATCAGGATCAACTATTGAATACAACTTGTTAAAGCTGATGCTAGAAGAAGAACGGACTATTCGAATTGCATTTCGTTTACTAGAAACATCAACTAAACATTCAACTGGAGTAAAATCAGGTTATGCTAAACGAGTAAATCACGATTTAATTGTCCCCAAAGTTGAATTTCAAAATCGATATATTAGTTTAAAAAAGAAATATCTGGCTAAACTTGTAAATGAATGGTGTGAAAGTACTGATCCTAAAAAACATGTATTTGAAGATTTAGCCATTGCTGCTTTTTTAATTGAATATTGGAATATCAAGGGGTTTAACAAGGGAGAGTTTGAATTTCGTGATTTAGGTTGTGGTAATGGATTATTAGTTTATATATTAATAATGGAAGGATATAAAGGTCAAGGAATTGATGCAAGAGCAAGAAAATCTTGGAAAATATATCCAGAACAAGTACAAGACAACCTACTTGAACAAATTATTGTTCCTAGTATTTTATTAAAACCTCATCCTGCAGTATCTAAACTAAACCCAACCATTCAAGATAATGGAAGAAAGTTTAAATTTGTAGAATCAGGAATCAATACATTTCATACATCAAGTTCCTTACTTCATTCAGATAAAGTATGCACGACAGACAAATTTCCCCCAAACACCTTCATCATAGGAAATCATTCTGATGAATTAACCTGTTGGATTCCACTATTAGCCTTCCCATTTATTGTCATCCCTTGTTGTTCTCATTCATTGACAGGATCCAAAGTAAGATACCCACCTAGAAAATCTCCAACACCACAAAATTCAACATATGCATCATTAGTCGATCATGTATTTGATTTGGCAGTGCTTATGGGCTGGAATGTTGAACAAGAAATGTTACGGATTCCAAGTACGAGAAATAGTGCCATTATGAGTTGTCAACGAGTTAAAGAGCTTGAAGAAATTACTCAATTAAGAATATTGGATTTGATTGCATTAGAAGGTGGTGCTGATGGTTGGGTAGAAAATCTGATGAAATTAATTAATCAAAAACCAAGAAATCATTAGAAATGTTTATAGAATATTAATAGAATAATATAGTAGATACGAATAGTAATCTCCGAGTTGTCAAATATAAAAAGGAGGTGTAATTTTACAATAATCGTTATTTCCCATACATGTATACAACAGATTCCTTTCATGACTTGTTATTAATAACATAGTCAGCCAGACTGAGATTTAGTAGCAGGAATTAACCTACATGTATGTGGATATTCACTATTCAGATAAAAGAACCAATTGAGAAATAAAGATTTATACATATATAGTTTTAAAATTTAAAATTTAAATTCTGATTATCTTTGTTGTTCTTTTTGTATTTCATGTTTAAATACTATGTGAGATATTTGATAAACTAATGTAATCCAAAATAACTTTTAGAATTAGGAAACTAATATATCACTACTATAGTCAGAAAGAAATGAGGGAATTCGACAAGTGTCTACTTTTCTCAGAACCTCTGACTAAGATATTGTGAGATTCCTAATTCAGTCCTGGTTTGTAACTAGATCCCATAAGATCATACATTAGTCTTAACCCTCCCATTTAAATGCAACCTACAATATCATTATTTCAATCAATAACCATAAATAATAATTATAAATTGAGTACAAGATGTTATAGTTGCAACTAAATGGGAATAGAGAAAAGTCTCGGAAATGTTTATCATATTGTAATTTCCAAAACGTTTGTTGATCTTCAATAGACCATTATTTCATGGACTATCAAGGAAACCCGTACACAGTGCCCTGTACATCTGTAGAACTTTAGACATCCTGTAAATATTCAAGTGATTGAATCAACTCAATAGGAAGAATTTGAAAAGGTTTCGTAACCGAAAATCTGGAAAGACATTAGACGTAATCCTTTATTCAGTGGCTGCCAATTAAAAATGTTCATGATTTGGTTTGTACTAATCTACAGTTTTAAAATTTGTTCGTGAATTTCACGCTAATATTAGATTCATCATTTGGTTGCGAAATTTGGAAAATGAAATGTGACCTTTTCCATGAAAGAAGTTGAATTTTTAGGGCATATTTAGAATCTGTATGAACAGAAAGTTACTCATTGATTTTGGAAAAATTCTTTTACCACTCATTGACATTGTACGAAGATATATTTTCATTAACAATACACCAATATGCAAAAATAAAGGAAAAACTCCATTTCAAATATTCTATATATTACCACTACAGGGGGTATCCTCACACAACATCAACTGAGGTGATGCGATTCACTGAGTTCAAGTAATCAATCATATACTGTTTAGTATACAATTTTGATCAACCTAGTAATATGTATCACTATATCTTGTTGTAACAGTTAAATGGTGTTACTTTCCACGTTGTTTAGTTTTTTCTTTTATTTTGTAAATTTCTTTTTTTCTTATAAATCTCAAAACCAACAAAAAAAACTCAAGATATCCCACAAAGTCGTAGTATTGACAACAACAACCCAAAACACCAATGACAGGATCTTCTTCTCAGTATGTTTCATAATACAACGTCACACTCTTCTTCTATACTAACAAATGAATAGATTTCAACAATTAGAAAAATTAGGTGAAGGTACTTATGCCACAGTATATAAAGGTCGGAACCGAGCCACTGGAGCATTAGTCGCTCTTAAAGAAATTAATCTTGATTCTGAAGAAGGAACTCCTTCAACAGCCATAAGAGAAATCTCCCTTATGAAAGAACTTGATCATGAAAATATTGTTACCTTATATGATGTAATCCATACGGAAAATAAATTAACTCTTGTATTTGAATATATGGATAAGGATTTAAAGAAATATATGGAAGTTCATGGAAGTTCTGGAGCATTAGATTTAAAAGTTGTTAAACTGTTTATGTTTCAATTATTAAAAGGGATTATGTTTTGTCATGATAATCGTGTATTACATCGTGATTTAAAACCTCAAAATTTATTAATTAATAGTAAGGGAGAATTAAAATTAGGAGATTTTGGATTAGCTCGAGCATTTGGAATCCCATTTAATACATTTTCCAATGAAGTTGTAACATTATGGTATAGAGCTCCTGATGTATTATTAGGATCTCGTGCATATACTACATCAATTGATATTTGGTCTGCTGGTTGTATATTTGCTGAAATGTGTACTGGGAAACCATTATTCCCCGGAACAGCAAATGAAGATCAATTAATTAAGATTTTTAGATTAATGGGTACACCCAATGAAAGAACTTGGCCAGGAATAAGTCAATATGCTAATTATAAGAATAATTGGCAAATCTTTGTTCCACAAGATTTACGATTAATTGTACCTACCTTAGATTCATTAGGGTTGAATTTATTACAAAGTTTATTACAAATGAGACCTGAAGCAAGAATTACTGCTAGACAAGCATTACAACATCCTTGGTTTCATGAAATTACTAATCCAAATCCTGTACTTCATCAATTAAGTGATCCATATCAGCAACAGCATCAACAGCAACAACAGCAACAGCAGCAGCAACAAGCTCATCAACCAATAATTGATCATCAATATTAATGTCTACTGAAAATTGTGTAATATATCATATTCAGGGTTTGGTTGAAAAGTTCGTAACATTTGAGTCAATTGTATGTTTCTAAGTTTTATAGCTTCAATCCATAATAAACGACCATCAACATTTGTCACTCGTGTAAAATAAAATGCAAGCACTAGAAAACAACTTCGGGATAAATCTTGTATAATAGTTTCCCCATTTAAATTTTCCTGATATTGTGTGGTTATTTTTGTAAAACTATCAAAAATTCGAAACATTTCAATAATTACATTGTCAAATGTATTTCCGGTTACTCTTGTATTCAGAAGTAATTGTGGAAGTATTGATGTAAGGGGTAATTGTTGATATGGAAATCTCTCAATATTTTCAATTTGAAAATATTTCAATGTCTTTGAAATTATTATATCTACAGTACCAAGACAATCAGGATGTAATTCTAATAATCTAGCAACAATTTGAAATGTCGATATTGAATTTATCCCCTGTCCAATAATAGCATTAGGTATTCTAAACATTGAAGGTGGATCAATTGGATTAACCAAATAACCATCTTCAAGGGTAAACCCAAATTCATAGGGGATTTCCTTTACTGGAAGTCGTTCATCATTGTAAATTGCAAGTTGAGGATTATCTATATGTTCTTCCTTGACATCCCAATTCTCAACTGTTTTTATTATATCTTCCATAGTCATATTCATATAATCTAAAATCAATCCATTTCTACCTTTAAGTAATTCACATACATCCATGGACATTTCAATAAATTTAAATCGAACAACTCGAAGTCGAAGCTTTTGTAAGAAGACAATTTCTCCTCGTGTTCGAAACTTTACTGGTATATCATCATTACCTTCACCAATTAAATATTTCCTTGTGAAAAGACTCAATAATCTCGGCGAAATAAATTTATTATTCAATACTTTATCTAGAACAACACAGGAAGTGTTGACATACCCCAAACAAATCTCATTTAAAATGGTATAATTTCGAACTAGTTGTTTATAATTGATATGATCACGACATTTGACACGATAATACTCAATAATATTGGCAAAATATACCAATTTCCGATTAATTACATCAAAATCTAACCTCTCATTCAAATCAAACATATAATATCTTCTAACTATATCCAACACTAATGAAAGATTATTCCAAGGACCATCTCCTAGGAACTCCCTATCAAATTTAAATAAATTATGAAACAGTTTATTGATTAGGGAAAGATTATTTCCTGGTCCTGATAATATAAAAATCTTAGCAAGAATACCATAAGGTAAATCCGAGAAATTTAAATGAGGAATTGTTGGTTTATGTTTATATTCAATTTCTGAACTACTGGAACATGTAGTTAGTGATGTATATCGTAGTCTTCTCTTCTTAAGAGATTTACCTGGGTTTATAAACCCCATACTTTGTTGACGGTGTACTTCGTGTAAAAGGGCAGGATTTTTTTTCTTTGTAATTTCGTTTCGAGGGAAGAGCAACAACAGGTTGCAAAAATTCAACTTAGGAAACTACAGTAATCTACAAGATATACTTTCACAATAATAAAACTATCATATTGTTTCTAACATAAACATTAAATAAATAAAACAAAGAGAGAGATAGTCACAAACTTAAATCTTTTCTTTAAATTGATCTTCAGTTACACCAGCACCCATGGCAGCAGTTGAAGTAACCCCACCACTAACCATTCTTAACATTCCATCAATATACTCAGCACCTGACCATTTTTGATGTTTAACAACTTCAACACCCTTTTCAATTTCTGGTTGTTGAACATTTTGTCCATAAGCTCTCATACCAATTTGAGAATATTGATTAGCAAAATCATCAACTGCCAAGGCAGTAGTATGTAACCCAGCAAGAGTAATAAATTGCCATACATAACCTAATTTAGCTAATCTCTTAATATAAGTTTCTTGTTCATTTGGTGGCATGGCCTTATTCCAATTGAATGATGGTGATAAATTATATGCCAACCATTGATCAGGATAAGCAGCCTTAACCCCATCAGCAAATTCTTTAGCTTGTTGATAATCAGGTAAAGCTGATTCCATCCAAATTAAATCAGCATATGGTGCAAAGGCTCTACCTCTCATAACTGCACATTGAGTTCCACCTTGATATCTGTAATAACCTTCTCTAGCTCTAGCAACTTCCCAATTGAAATAAATATCCTTACCAGTTAATTCCTTAGCTAATTTTTTAGCTTCCTTATGAGAAGTATTAGATAAGGGGTTAACTTTATCAGTAAACTTTTTAATTAAAGCTTGTTTGTTAGAATAGTTACCAGCATTAATTTCATCAATAACTGCTTCATGGAATAATTTCAACCCAGCAGATTTAGTCCATTTTTGTTCAATAGCAGCTAATTGTTCACCATAAATACCCTTGGATTCAGCTTCAGCCATTAATCCTGCCAATTCAGGAGCATTAGGATTAGTAGAACCAATAATGAAGTAATGATCTCTATGATCAATAGTAGAAGTAATCAAAGTAGCAGCTTCAGAATCAGTTCTAGCAACAGCTAATAAATTAGACCCCAAAATATCAGCAGAAGCTCTAATAGCGACTAATCTATTAATATGTTCTTGTACAGGGACCAAAACTTTACCAGCCATATGACCACATTTCTTAGTACCAGGAGCTTGATCTTCAATATGAATACCAGCAGCACCACGTTCAACAAATAATTTAGTTAATTTGATAATAGCAGTAATACCACCATGACCAGTATCAGCATCAGCAATAATTGGTCTTAAGAAATCAGTATATGGAGTCTTGGCTCTTTGAGCCTTAGACATGTTTAATCTATCTTCACGTTGTTTTCTATCATGAAACAATTGAGCAAACCATAAATGTTCAACCTTATTAGGAACAGTATCCATGGGATAATCAGCCAAATCTGGAGAAGGTTCATTTGAGGTTGAAGCAGTGGAAGAACATTGCCAACCAGAAACATAAACCGAATCCAAATATTTTGCCATTTGAGCAACATGAATTGGATCTAAGGCACCAAAGGTGAAAGAAGCAGTTCTGTCAGCATCATGTTTTTCCAATAAAGAAAATAACTTGTCGGATTGCTTTGAAGAAGGGTAATCAATCTTGAGAGTACCTCTCTTCTTAGCAATATCTTCAGCAGTATAAATTCTCTTAGTCTTTCTCCATCTTGGTTCAGCCCACCATTTCTTGATTTCAGCAACTTGTTGTTGGAAATCTCTTTCTTCTTGATTAACGTCGATTGGAGAGTAAGGCATGGTTATCTTCTTTATATAGATATATTTTAGAAAACTAAAGAATAGTTAAAGAAAAGAAAGAAGAAAAAGGGAATTTTGAGAAATTGAAATTTAGAAGAAATTCAAGGATATTTATAGGTGAAAAAGTTGCTTACTTCGGGAGAATGGGGGTGAACCGTTAATTGGGAGAAGTTTTTTTTGTTGAAAAAAAAATATCAAATGGGTTGATTCTAAAGGTTATTTTCTTTCTTTTTTTTGTGAATATTTTTTTTTCCCCAGATTTTTTTTTTTTGAAAATTCCATTAGTCCTTGATAAAGAGGTATCATGCAGGAATGATTACGTTTTGTAGGTGTAGAATAACCTCGGAAATAGAAAACAATAGTACTGGGAATATTATGTAAGTTCAATGACTCACTCTAAACTTATAAAAGTAAAATCTAAGACATTGACATGTAACTAGTCCTGTCATAGTTTAGAGTTATTTTTCACCATCCAATCATATTTCATGACTTTATGCAAGAGGGAAAGACAAAAATGTAAAAAAACAGAAAAAGAAAAAGAAAAAACTCCGAGAATTAGATTGGAAGACCACTCAAAACCCCAGAAATATATTTTTTTGCTGTTCTTTTATTTTTCATATGCAACAAGAAATTATTCACTAACGGATCCGAATTCGGATTTTAATTACCAAGTTCCTCTACTCCGAGGATATTCCCTTATGTCATGTTTTTTTAGTGTGTTATGTTATATTTTTTAATGATTCAAGTTTATTATTGTTCTGGAAATTGTGGTTTTTACTTGCTATTGTGTTGTAATCAGTTTATGTCCGGGGTCTCTAAAGTCAAGCCTGTGAATTATACAAGGAGATGCATCTCCGAAGTGAATGACCGTTTTTATTTTTATTTTTTTGTTTTTCTTGGAGTTTATTCCCTCTATCTGATATGATTCATTAGTCATTTTGTATTATTTTTAAACTCGGAGTTTTGGCAAGTATCCGTTAATTCTTTACTTCTTCTTCTTCTTCTTCTTCTTCTTCTTAAATAATATTTCTACACAGAATAACCCACATGTTAAGTATTCCCGGACTATCGATGTTTTGTAAATTTACATTCTATATACTGTTTATTCTGTTTTACTTTTCTTGTTATTTTTGACATCTGGCTTTGCTTTTCTTTTTTTAACCATTCCTGATAAATCATTGACTTGTACTGTTGACTTTTTCTTAACTATTGAAGTTAAATTATTGACAATAGAAGAAGAGGAACTACCACTATCACCTGTGGCATGTCCAAGAATGCCTTCAATAACTTGCATTTGTTCCTTGGTTAAATCTTCCGTGGTTTCTTTATTCAATTCATCATATTTTACTTGTAAATCTTGAATCATTTCCTGGTTTTCCCTTTTAACTACATCATCATTCTCATGCTTGTTTCTTCTTTCAACAGATTCAATAGCTAATTTCAATTGTTTAGCAGCTTTTTGTTTCAGTTGAGGATCTTCAACACAAAATTCTAAAGCTAATGATAATTTATAATGAGATTCCGATAATAATTTTGAATTCTCAGCATTGAAAAGTTTTAATCGAAGGTCAAGACATTTTTGAAAATCACTAGCTGCTTGAGGGAAATTTTCTGTTTCTAAAGAAATTTCACCAAGAATATCATAAGATTGAGAAAGTTTTTGAAGAGTAATAATGTATTCATTGGAAGATTCTTCTTTATCAGTTTGTAAATATGGAGAAGTTAATTCTTTACTGTCAAGATTGGAAAGTTTTTTTTCTAATAAAGTTCGTGTAAGATCTATGATTTCCCAAGCAACTTCAAAATCAGTCTGTTCTTCCTCTTCTTGTTCAGGTTTACCTTTACCGTTGTCTTCTTCTTCCTCTTCCTCTGCTAATTGAGGTCCTTCGTTGTCTTCTTCCTTAACTACCTCACCTTCAACTGGTTCAGCATCATAGAATTGAAACTTATTATCATCTTCTTGTTCATCTCCCTCTTCTTCTTTCTCGCCATTCTCTTCTTCCTTCCCCTCATCAGTTGGGGCACCACCAAATACTTCAGATTTACTAACAGCACTTTGAAACACGGCTTTACCATATAAGAATAATAAATCAACATCATCATCTCCATTATGTTCATCAGCAAATATTTCACAAGCTTGAGCATATTTTTCAGATGCAGAATCAAATTCCTTACCGGAATATGCTCGAGAACCTTCAGCTATTAATTTAGATATTTCTGATGAATATAATGTCATTGTAAATACAAGGGAAGCTAACTTGATTTTTGTTGATTGATAGTTTTTTTTTTCTTTTACGCGTTTTTCTTTTAAGCAACTTGACTTGACAGTAATTGGTTCCTAGTTGGGGAACTAGAGAACTGAAGAACTAAGACGAATGATTCTTTTGTGGTTCGATGTAGAGTAGTTTAATAGATAGTGTGTGTATGTGTTATAATTGGCTAATACATTGAATGGGATCACTCTTATCTACATTTTAAGTTCAAACGAGGCAGAGAGAAACTTGCACCTTTACAGAAAAATTTTGCGGCAAAGCTAGAGAAAATATTGACATTTCAACGAAATGGTCAACACATTGAATAGTGACTAACTAATTCAAAGTCACTAATAATGCTATTGATTGCTTATCGAACCAACTACATTGGCATACCAAGTAAACCCCGCTTTCCTATCTTCAACTATATATGCACCAGGGATTAAAATTTGAAAAGTGCAACCTTGCCCAGTTTTTCGTTTTACACAACTATGAACCAGCCTCTGGGTATACGAAGTAACTGTACTTCATTGTAGTAATTTATTTTTGGTCACACATTATTTATGTAGGCGATTCTGTCATTGTAATTCCGTCATGATTATTTTTTTTTTTTTTTGGTGCCAGTTTTTTTTCTTTTTACGGAGGACTTCAAAGAAACTTCCCTGTCATTATCAACAAAAAAGTAAATCAATTTGTGATCATAACAAACAAACCTATCGGTACAATATTTTTCTTAATACTGCAACACATTGTCAAGATACCAAGAGTCTAACTCACTTTCATTTGGTTACCAATAGACAACACTTTATTTTGCTATTCATCCTTTGTTTACACTTTTTTTCCCTTCTTCTTACGAGGAGTCACTGTACTATACCTATCTTAATTGTTAATGTCACAACATACACCAGTTAAAAGATCACTAAGGAGGAAACCTCCCGGTGATTTGGAACCAATGGAAGCGTCCACGAGTGTACCTTCAAGAAACTCCAAACATGAACACGAAGTTCATTCTCCACCTCAAGACAATTCATTTCAAAACTACCCACAACAAACTCCCACCAAGAAATATGAATTCATAAACTATGACATTACACGGTCCCCCGATATCCACGATCAATCATTTGATGAAACATTTGCTTCAATTGATTCTCCTAAACCAAAGGGACCTCGACAGATATGGGAGTATCAAGATCCCATACTTAGGGATAGAAGTCCCTCGCCTAATTCTAAAGCTGAATTAGGATATAGAAATACCACGTGTGATCGATCTCCCATATACATAAATCGAACCAAATCTAAGGAACGTTCATTTCAAGAAATGTCAAGAAGTAAATCAATCCCTAGTGCAACTCCTCCATATCCTACTAAACCAGTAGAAGAAGAATTGTTTGATGATGATGATTTTGGATTTGATGCTTCTCCGTTTATAAAGCAAGCTCCAAATGCATCATCACTGTTATTGCAACGAAAACTGATGCCTATAATCCCCACTACTTACAATCAATTATCTTCTAAAGAACCTGATACAAGAGAATATAATCGACGCTTGTCACCTACTCGTCAAAATACTGAAAGATATTCTCCAACATATCCAGAACAACAAGTTACATATGCACCAGATGATACCAATGACAACACTGTTGATTTCGAAGATAATGAATTTATATCTTCTCAAGGAGGTAGTTCACGATGGAATTCTGTACATTCACGAGAATCATATTATGCAGTTACTGATAACCCTTTCTTTGATGAAGAAGAACCAGAATTTCGTACAGAATCTCCCACTTCTGATTATTTTGATTATTCAATCTTACCTGATATTCCAAAACCGCCTGTACCTGAAGTTGCACCACCACCAATACCTCAGACACAACCTTATTCTGCAATACCTACACGCAAACTACCACCAGTACCTATAGCAGTACAAGCACCACCTTCACACAAGGAATTACCCGTGATACCGTTGGATCTCCCAGCATTACCCTTTAGCTCTTCAATGTTGCTCAGTGAACATTTCGAACTATGTGAAAACATTTGGTCACTTTCCCTGATTTTTCAATGGTGTTTGGATTTACAAATATGGCTGAAGAATCAAATAATTACCAAGCGAGAACTTAAAAAGGCATTGATTAGATTAATTGCCTTTTATAAACGGGATTTCGCTCTTGATATAATTACCAGAAATGCCAGTTTAGCTATGAATAACCTTTTTGAATCAGGTGCCATTGTACTTGTTAATGAACATGAAGGGATTGTAATGATTCCTGATGTATATGTCAATGGGGTATTACCTAGTCTTACTTCATGTTATTCAGTCTTTCCTCACGATGAAGATGAAGGACCATTTCAATGTTATTCCCTGTCATGTTATCTGAATGAAGTAAGAAATTATGAAGCAAAAATTAAAACTATCAACATTAAGGACATTGTATTAGAGAATGATTGGGCAACCCATTGGCATTTGACCGCCGAGAATTTACGTGGGTTAGAGCAAGCTGAGATTAAACGACAATCGTACGTTTTTGATTTATTACGATATGAACAAACATTTATTCAACGAGCTACATGTTTTATAGAAATTGTTGTTCCGGAATTAGTTCCCCACATGCGAGAATTATTCAAACCTGAAATAACCAAGAAATTCCAACAGGATGTTGTGGAACCAGGACGTAAAATTGTGGAAATTCATCAAAATCAATTATTTGAACCTTTATTACATATTCTTGTTGCTGAGGGAAAATTCATTAAGGATTTAGTATCAATTTCCAACATTTATAATGATTGGGCGATCGAAGTTCGGCCTTATTTAATGCAATATATGAGTTGTATGCCATTAATTGAAGAATTATTAAGCACATCCTCATTAAAATCTTGGGTTGATAGTCATATTGGGAATTTAAAACGAGTCAAAGAATTGAAGGTAAATGTAGCAATTTTATTTATAAGTACATTTAATTCTCGATATCAACAACTCCCCTTACAATTATTGGATATCCGGAAAAAATATGATGAACTGGATGAAGAATATCGTGCATTAACTATGGCCAGTGAAACTATCAAAAAATTGGGGTTAAAAATCAATGAATCAAAGAGAATGGCAGATAATGTGCATACAATCAACACCATCAAGAATCAATTAGTATGGAAGAGTAATTTACAACCAACAAATCTCAATTTAGGGTCAAGTAATCGGAAATTTATCTGTCGGGGAGATATGACAAGAAAGGGGGAAATGAAGATTACTACCTGGATAAATCATATTATTCTTCTTGATAATTTCATGATTATAACTGATCGAATTAGGAATTCAAAAACACGAGGATATAGTTATAGAATAATTGAGGATCCTATCCCGGTGGAATTTTTAATTGTGGAAGAAAAAGCAGCACCAACAAATACATTGCCATTACCGAGAAATGGAACAAATCAATTACCAACCCCACCTACAACTACAACATTGGAGACATTTGCCGATGATGATGATATATCAGCAACTTTTGCTCTTAAGATTAGATACGCTGGACGATTAAAACATACCTATACCTTTTCATGTAAATCAGAACGAGAACGCGGTGAATGGATTAAATTCTTCAAAGATACAAAACTGGCATTATCTAAACGATTGAAACCTTCAGAACCATTTGATGTGAAACTAGTTTCCAACACTTGTTTTGCCTATGAATTCCCCAATCGAATTACTAAATTACAAATTTGTGCACCATATGATCCTATTTATGATTTATGTCAAGATTCATTAGATAAGATGCAACAATTGGGGTATAAATCTGATTTATATACTTTTGACAATTGGAGAAACCATGTCGTGTTTAGCAAGGTAAACTATCTATGTTCATTCACTTATCAAGGTGGCAGGTATCATTTTGTTGGGTTAGCCACAGGGTTATATTGTTGTGAAGCGAAAAGTAGATGGAAAAAGATCCTTAATGGTACTGATTTTACCAAGATCCACGTTGACACCGTATCGGGATTTGTTATTGTTCTTGGGGATAAACATTTACGGTATTTCTTACTTCTGCAGTTGCTTTTAGTTTACACGCAAAAAAAATCGGAAGTTACATGCATTCCAGTTTCCAAAGAACCTGTATTGTTCTTTTCCGTGGGTCGACACAAGAATATCCCCATGGTGTTTTATGCAAAGAGAAAGAATAATGGAACCACCCATTTCAAAGTATTAATTCCAGAAACGGATAATCATGGTGTATTTAGCCGGTTTAAAGAAGAAAGAAAGTTTTATATTCAAGCAGAATGTTACGGAATTTCAATTTTCAATTCTTCATTTGCGGTACATACTAATAAAGGATTTGAAATTTTAGAATTGGATAAACTAATACCAAGGTCCGTACCTGATTTACCCCAACCTGAAGCAGATTCCAAGAAAAAACTTGATCAATTTCAAAGGAAACCAAGTAATTCTTCTAATATGGCAGTGGAAATAATTCGGAAACTTGTCTCATCATCAAATATCAAACCCCTTGGAATGTTTAAATTGAATAATAATACCGAGTTTCTCCTAGTGTATAATGAATTTGCCATATTTATCAACAAACATGGGAAATTATCCCGATTTGCGGTGCTACGATTTGAATTCAAGGCAAAATCAATACAATTTGTTAATAATAATTTATTTATCATATGTGATGAAGTTATTGAAATTTGGTCAATTAGTGATTTTGTCAAGGGAACTAATAAATTAATGCAAGTTATAACAGGGAAAGATATTAGGTCAATTTCTGATGATCAACCTGCGATTGCCATGGCTAATCCCACAGTTCTTGGATTACAATTGGTATTCCAATTGGTTGCTAGACCAGGAGAGTAAATTTTATGTATATATTTTAATAGAATCTGGCATTCACTTGCATGTAAATGACACTTTGTACTCTTTTATTTCTATGCTATCGCTTCTTGCCAATTTGCCAAGTGTAACACAAGGAAGTAATCAGTTAGCTGTAGGTTCCTTGTTACACCAAGGCACGTCACGGTATCTGGCCAATTGGAAAGCGTGTTCGTAATAGCACTTGTTTCAATTCTCCTCATTGCAACATGGAATATATTCTCCTTATTTCTTGATTTACGTGACTCTGTCTACCAAATCATTAAGAAAACTTCGTAAATTACCACCGGTTTTCTTGGCTTAATATATTCATAAGAATCCTGGGCTTGGCATTTTCAAAAATTTTTGCAGCAAAATGAGACGGCCAAGTGGCCTGTCAAACTCTCTTGGGTTTTCATCATGTTGTGAATTATTCATACTAGTATACAATATAAAGGCATATCTTGCCACAATTATTGAAGAAATAAATTCACTAAACAATCATGATTTGGCAATTACTATTTCTCAGATTCATTTCGTATGTTTTTGCGGCTCAAACTTTTGAACTATTTGAAACTCAAAACTTACCACCTTGGACTCCATTCCCTAAATCAATTCCCTGTGCATCTCGTCAATTTCAACCTGCTTGTGATATTGGTGATGATTATTTGAGTAAATCACCCAAGATCATTCAATATAAACTTATTGATGTGGAATGGGTTGAAGGTATGGAAAATGCTTATATTGTTACTGTGTTATTGGAAACAGAGTTTATGACAATGTCGGTCATGAGATTAGGAATGTTTGGATTACAAACTCCCAATAATTATCTTCCTGAATGGAAACTTACCCCAGGTATTCTAATTTATCCTATTAAATGGTTTAATTTTGCTGTGAGATGGATAATGACTACAGAAAAGATTGATGGGAAAGTTTACACCACACCATTTCTGATTGATATCGGGGTTGTTACTTTCCAAGGGTCTTGGCTTGCTCAGTATAAGCATGGTTGTCCCGAAATTGATAGTGGATCATTTGATTCACCTAGATATGAAATTGTTGAATTTTGTCAAGATCCACCTCCGGCAACTACGGAAATGGTTGATGGAATACCTTCAGATATTTCGGAAGGAATCATTGCTTGTGAAACTGAAACTTATACTCCCGATTGTGAAATTCAATTAGGTGAAAATGCAAATTTAAATGAATATCCTTCTTTGAGGAAATTTGAGTTTATCAGAATTGAATGGGTTGAAGGTAGTACTGATTGGTATATTGTAACTTTGGAATTCCAAATCCAACCATCGAATATATATTCAGTGGAAAACTTAGTACTTAAAGGTTTACTGACTCCAGCAAACTATATCCTGGAGCTTGATCTTGGTCATTTATCTTACCCCTATCATTTCATTGTAAAATGGATTATGAAAACTGATAATGTTGACGATTATGTAAAAACCACCCCTTTCCAAATTGAATGTGATTTCTTAACAAATTGTGAAGACAATCTGTGTGATGTTCAACGGATTTCGTATAAAAATGGATGTCCCTTGGCTGAAGAAACTTTTGATTCTCCAATTTTCAAATTTGATAAATATTGTGGAGCAAATGAACCAGTGCCTGAGGTGGTTTCCCCATTAGTAAAGTACCCAGACTACCCACCTACACAAAATTTCATTCCTTGTGATACTGAAGGAATTCAACCAATATGTGAAGTTGAATTTGGAGATAATTCCAATAATCTTGGTTATCCACCATTAAAGATATTCCAACTAGTTGATGTTCAATGGGTAGAAGGAACAGAACATGATTACGCAGTAACACTTGAATTTGAAATTGAACAATTCCAACATGTTATTACTGAAAGTTTGAAACTTATAGGGTTGACCACCCCTGATAACTATTTGGTAGAAATTGATCTTACTGGTGAAGTTGCTGATCCTTATCGATTTTCTTTCTCTTGGGTTATGACGGCAGAACATATTAGAGAATTTATGGTTTCTACATCTTTTGAAGTAGAGTATGTCTGGGACTCTAATAGAGTCACATACATTCATGGATGTCCTGACATGATTGAAGAAATTGATGCTGATATTTTGATCGATTCTCCCAGAGTGATATTTGAAGCATATCGTGAACCACCTACTCCTACCTCAACTGTAGAGCCTGAACCCACTACTTCCAAAGAAGCTACTTCTGAGACTACAGCCCAAAATACAGAAACATCTACTATTCAGCCAAGCACCACTAGTTCAACAGAACAATCAGAGATACAATCACAGGTCTCCACAACAGAAGTAGCCGAATCTACAGAGTCAGTCATCATTGTCAAAGGAGAAGAATCATACACCCAAGAAGTTGAACTTCAAGAGAATGAAATCATCTCTATCGTCGATGTCTCAGTTGTCACTGTTCCTTTGGCTAATGTTCCACCTAATAGTTCTGTGTTCTATACATCTACATTTGACGCTCCTGTGGAAATTGAATTTCAAAATATCGTCAATGAAGGTACAATTGTATTAAACACTGTTAATACCAATGAACTGAATTTAAAAGTAAAGAGGTATGAAACTAACGGAGAGCTTCTTACAAGATTGGAAAGTGACAATCACATCACTTTAAATACTCTTGTTCAAAACAATGGTGATATAATCATTGCCGGATCAAGTAATACAGTAGTTGAATTGTTGAATACATTTTCTAACGATGGATATCTTGGATACCTGACAGAAGGGAATGAACCTGGTAAACTTATTGAGTCTCTTACATTTTTTGAAAATAATGGAGTTATTGATTTAAATAATGTTCACCTTGAACTTGATCATTCTATTCTGGGAACAGGGTATATACTTATTAGAAATCTTGGTGCGGTAGTGATTAAAGGTCCTGAAGTTCGCGTAGCTCCTTCAATTCAATTCTTTGATTCCAGTGGAAGTATTGTCTTCAAAGAAGGAGTTACAGGTAGTACCTTCAATTTTGCTAATTTTGATATTGGGAATAAGATTATATTTGAAGAAACAATTGAAAATCACGAGTATGATGAGGACATTGGGATTTTAGAGATTGCCACTATTTATCAATCTTTCCAATTTAATATTGGAAAGGGATATAATCCAGAACTTTTCAAATCATATTCGGAGAATGGAATCAATTTTATAGTCTATGAAGGTGATATTCCTGAAGATGCCAATAATTTAGAACCTACCATTGAGATACCACCTGTTCCAGTTGCTCCAGGAATTGTACCTGAAATATATACTACTACTATTAGATCGATGGATGAAACAATGACTGTGGTGGTTTTGGTAACTACCGAATCAGGATATTGGTATACCACAACACTTTCTACATTGATTGTGACGGAAACTGAAGCTGAATCAAAGACAGCAGATGATACAACGTTGTCATCTTCTACAATTGACGATACATCTTCAACTTCTACAGAAACTGAAAAATCAGATACCTCAAAAGCGAAACAAACCTCAGGAAAAACAATCACCAAAACAAACACTGTTTCTACCATATTAACTAAAGTTATCGATGTAACTTCTATTTACACCAAAGATGGAATCAAAACTACAAAAGTTCTGAAACTGACAGTTGTTTTGCCAACATTTGTTGAAGAAATCGTTGTCAGTTGCGATTCGGGAGTCTCAACATTTACCAAGGAGAATGCATTTACAAAAACTAGAGAAATCCCTACAAAAGCCACAGTAAAAGACAAAGGAAGTCAAAGTGACAGTTCACCTACTTTTGAAAACAACAATTCTGCTTGGATAGACGAATTGAATTCTGCAACAACCTTGATTAACAATGCTGTCTTGCAAATCTTAACTGGATTTGTTTTATTGTTTGGGTTGATTTGATAAATATATATCATGCTTAGTTATTGAAATACTTTAAATATGGTTTAAAATAATATTGCTTATATAGAAATTTTAGTAAAGCGTTATGAGCTTCGATTTAATTTTTTTTGCAACAATGGGAACTACCCCACCATAGTAACGGAATTATAAATTTCTCCATAGTGGGTTTTTTAGATATTCCGGGCTCATATCCTTTAACACATCAACTAGGAACTATCGGGAACCAATAAATGTTGTGGCGAGGCTTAACACAATTAACCCCACTGATTTCTATGTTCTGAAAAATTTGTTTAACTAGTAGTTCCATTTTCTCAGGGGAAACTTAATTGTGAAAATAAAATTTCCTTCCGAGGAAGTAAATCGCGGGGATATTCAACCCCCATATTTTGAAAAAAAACTATATATTTCTCACAACTGTCAATTGAAAAAGAACAAATTCACTTGTAAATTACACATCATGGTTGATTTTAATGTTCAAGGAAAGACTGCTCTTGTTACTGGAGGAACTCGTGGATTAGGTTATTATTGTGCTGAAGCATTTGTTTTAAATGGTGCTTCTACTGTGATTATTACTTCAAGAAAGCCTAAAGCATGTGAAGAAGCAAAGAAAAATTTAGAGAAAACTGCTAGAGAAAATGGCAAGAACTGTAGAATTATTTCCATCCCAGCAGATATTGCTGTTGAACAACAAGCTAAACAATTTTTCCAAGATGTTTCTAAACAAATTGATAAACTTGATATTTTAATTGCCAATGCTGGTGCTACTTGGGGTGCTCAATTAGAAGATCATCCAGTATCTGCTGTTAAAAAGGTTTTGGATTTGAATTTAGTGGCAGTTTTCCATACCATTCAATTGTTTATTCCGTTATTGGAAAAGGCTACTAGTCAAGAAGATCCCTCAAGAATCATTCTCATGTCTTCTGTTATCAGTATCACCACTACTGACACAGTTGGAACTTATGGTTATTTAGCTTCAAAGGCGGGATTATCTCATTTAGGTAAAAACTTGGCTGTTCAATTTGGTCATAGAAATATCAATGTTAATTCATTAGCTCCAGGTTTCTTCCCTAGTAAAATGTCAAATGGATTATTGGAAATTGCTGGTGAAGCTATGATTGATACTAATCCAAGACATAGATTGGGAGAGAAGGAAGATCTTCAAGCTGCAGTACTTTTCTTGTGTTCCAAACAAGCCAACTATATTAATGGTATTGTTTTACCAGTTGATGGTGGTGCTCACTTGAACCAACTTCCTGCTAAATTTTAATTGTGTAGGTTAAATATATGTTGAGTATAAAAATTGCGTAGTTTTTTTTTGTTTCAATACCTTCTTTCTTTATCAAACATGACACACGTTACCATTGTAACTGGAGCTTCCAGAGGTATGCATTGAACTAGTGTAACCACCCAACTCTTACTAACTTGTCTAGGTATTGGAAGAGCAATTGTTAATATTCTCTTGGAAAACACTGAAAATAAAGTTGTGGCAATAGCTAGATCCAAAGAATCATTGGTTTCATTACAACAACAACATGGAAATGATAGAATAGAAATTGTCATTGGTGACATCACTGATTCCAAGACTTCCATTGAAGCAGTCAAACTTGCTGAATCAAAGTTTGGACAACTTGATGCTGTGATTGCTAATGCTGGAGTATTGGAACCTGTGGGATCAATTGAGAAACACGACGTCAGTGAATGGAAACGATTATTTGATATAAACTTCTTTTCAGTCGTGGAACTAATTCAAAAGAGTTTACCATCTTTGAGAAAGACCCATGGAAAATTTATTGCTGTTTCTTCAGGAGCAGCCACCAAGCCATATAGTGGATGGTATGCCTATGGCAGTTCCAAGGCTAGTTTGAATCATTTGATTAGTTCAGTTGCTGCTGAAGAAGGTGATATTCAAGCTATTTCCATTGCTCCTGGAGTTGTTGATACGGAAATGCAACAAGATATACGGGAAAAGTTTGGTAAGGATATGAGCAAAGAAGGATTACAAAGATTTATTGATTTACATGAAAAGAAACAATTATCACCTCCAGAAGTCCCAGGACGTGTATATGCTAACTTGGCTTTAAGAGGTTGGTCTAATGATATCAATGGGAAATATTTACGATTTGATGATGAGAGTTTGGAATCTTATAGTAAATAGAATTTATGTGTAAAACTAAAAAATTTTCAAAGTTGCTTTTTTTCTAAACGAAAGTAACTGTTACACCACTGACAAGTTCAAACAATGTTTGCTAGAACGCGTTTACCTCTTGTATCTGGTCAATTTTCCAGAATCATAACCAAGAACAATACACTTATGCAATGCATGAAACGTTTTAATTCCTCAAAATCAACCCCTCCACCACCTTCACCAAAGGGAAAGATTATTTTGTTTATGGGAATTTTGGCAGTTGGTTCCACCATTGCTGCTTCTCTTAGAAGTAAATCTGAACCAAGAGCAGCAGTAGAACCCACTACCAAGCAAGCTGTTGCTTTTCCCGATGGTAAAATCTCAGTTGTATTTATATTAGGAGGTCCTGGATCAGGCAAAGGAACCCAATGTAACAAATTAGTTAAAGAACGAGGATTCATTCATTTATCTGCTGGTGATCTCCTTCGAGCTGAACAATCAAGACAAGGGTCAAAATATGGTGAATTAATTGCTCAATGTATCAAGGAAGGTACTATTGTTCCTCAAGAAGTTACCATTGCCTTATTGGAA
Source organism: Spathaspora sp. UFMG-CM-Y285 (assembly GCA_002911495.2). Lineage (NCBI taxonomy): Eukaryota > Fungi > Ascomycota > Pichiomycetes > Serinales > Debaryomycetaceae > Spathaspora > Spathaspora sp. UFMG-CM-Y285. Next base: position 834,823 of record PPUV02000002.1, read on the forward strand.
CAAGCGATCAAAGAGAATTATGATTCTGGTGCTCGTAATTTCTTAATCGATGGATTCCCTAGAAAAATGGATCAAGCATTGACATTTGAAGAAACTATTGCTAAATCGGCATTCACTTTGTTCTTTGAGTGTCCTGAACAAGTGATGTTGACGAGATTGTTGGAAAGAGGAAAGACAAGTGGTAGAACTGATGATAATATTGAAAGTATTACCAAGAGATTTAGAACTTTTGTGGAAACATCCATGCCTGTTGTCGATTACTTTGACAAACAAGGTAAGGTTGTTAAGTTGAATTGTGATCAACCAGTTGAGGTTGTTTCTGAACAAGTTAGAAAAGCTTTAGAATCTAGAGGTATTTAGACAGTAAATAGAATTAATGTATTTGAGATTGCTCACGTGCATGTAGTATTTTTTCGCTTTGCCTTCTTGAAATTTTGATTTGATGACAAAACAACTTACTAGTTGCAAGAATATACAGTAAATCATCATGACCTCAACCAATACAGGATTACCTCCAAGTTGGACAATTCGTGTTTCTCGTACTCACAACCAAGAATACTTCTATAATCAAGCTACAAAGGAATCCTCTTGGGATGCCCCTTTTGGAACAGACCAGGAAGTATTAAATGAATATTTAAAGAAATTTAAAGCAAATGGTAACAAACCCGTAGTTGGACCTGATGGTAAAGTTAAAATCTCCCATTTACTCATTAAGAACAATCAATCAAGGAAACCTAAATCTTGGAAATCTCCTGATGGAATCTCCACCACGAGAGATGAATCAATTCAAATTTTAAAGAAACATTTAGCAAGAATATTAAGTGGAGAAATAAAATTGAGTGATTTAGCCAAGACAGAAAGTGATTGTTCTTCTCATGCTGTTGGTGGTGATCTTGGATTCTTTAGTAAGGGACAAATGCAGCCTAAATTTGAAGAAACAGCTTATGGATTACATGTTGGTGAAATAAGTGATATAATTGAAACAGATAGCGGTGTTCACATTCTTCAAAGAACGGGTTAGAAGGAGTAAAAACTACGAAATTGGTGTGTACTAGGTAAAAATAGGTTAAATAGTTACAAAGTTTGATTTAATTTACAAAACAGAGAGTATGTAGAAAACGTAGAAGCGAAAATATTTAATGGAACTTACCTCGGTTAAGGGCTTAGCACAAGTATGAAGTAAAATTCCTCGGAATACAATGTTGCAATGTTGCAATGTTGCCCACTTTCATAAGGCTACAGTTTGATATTGACTCTGATTACATTCCATTTCTACACCATGCCTCGCGGCAAAAACATGAAAGGGAGGAACAACACGTCATATAACAATTACAGTGGTTTCACTAAATTGAAATTAATAATTAGAAAGTATTACTGTGCCATTGGTGTGCACGGCCATATTCCTTGTAAGCGACAATTGCGAATAAAGTCGTAGGAATTTTTCCAATCGGTGTCGGGGAAATACTTGTACCTCGTTCCATTCGCTTCCATTCGCCCAAAAAAAAGGGCTGAATTTTGGTTTCTTAATTTAAATCACCTTATCGAACTCTTTGTTTTATTTGCTCATACCTGCACGGCACTAATTTGGATCCAAAAACCTTTTCAATCTTGTGCTAACATATACTACCTAATGTTTCAAGCCAAGATTCGGGGCCAATTGCTGAAACTCGGTTGGAACTCCTCCCTCTCTATAACTCGTCGGCAATTTTCGCGGGCGCACGTATTCCCAACAAGAAATCTCACTCCTCGTTCTTTTTGTTATTTTACAACTCATTTGCCCCTTGTTCCAGAAAACTTTTCAAAATTATTTCCTTCTTCAATTGACCTTAACCACACCCGAAATTATTGTCAAATGTGTTGTCGTCATACCAATTCTACTTCTGGTTCTGCTCAAGTTGTTCCCCAAGACAGAGAAGTCTTGCCTGGTAATGTTAAACCACTTCACTATGATTTAACTTTAGAACCAATCTTTGATACTTTTAAATTCAATGGACAAGAAACAATTGATTTCCAAGTTAATCAAGCTACTGATTATATTACTTTAAACTCATTAGAAATTGAAATTCAAGAAGCCAAGATTAACAATGTCCCAGTGGAAAAGATTACTTTTGATACTGATAAGCAAACTGTTACATTTAAATTTGGTGATCATTTAGTTGAAGGTAGTAATGCTCAATTGAGTCTTTCATTCACAGGTGAATTGAATGACAAGATGGCTGGTTTCTATAGATCTTCCTACCAAGAAGATGGCAAGACCAAATACTTGGCCACCACCCAAATGGAACCAACTGATTGTCGTAGAGCTTTCCCTTCTTATGATGAACCTTCTGCCAAGGCCAAGTTTACTGTTTCCCTTATTGCTGATAGGGAATTGGTTTGTTTATCTAATATGGATGAAAACACTACTGAATTATTAGATGGTAACAAAAAGAAGGTTACATTCAACACTACTCCATTAATGTCAACTTATTTAGTAGCTTTTATTGTTGGAGATTTGAAATATGTTGAAAGTCATGATTTCAGAGTTCCAATTAAAGTTTATGCTACTCCGGGTTCTCAACATTTAGGTCAATATTCTGCAGATATTGCTGCCAAAACTTTGGCATTTTTCGAAAAGAAATTTGACATTCCTTATCCATTACCTAAATGTGATATGGTTGCTATTCATGATTTCTCAGCTGGTGCTATGGAAAACTTTGGTTTGATTACCTACAGAACTGTTGATTTATTAATAGATCCTGAAAACACCAATGTAAATACTAAGCAAAGAGTCACTGAAGTTGTCATGCACGAATTAGCCCATCAATGGTTTGGTAATTTAGTCACTATGGATTTCTGGGATGGATTATGGTTGAATGAAGGGTTTGCCACTTGGATGTCATGGTATGCTTGTGATTCCTTATATCCAGATTGGAAAGTTTGGGAATCTTATGTTTCTGATTCATTACAACATGCTTTAACTTTGGATGCATTAAGAGCATCTCATCCTATTGAAGTTCCAGTCAAGAGAGCTGATGAAATAAATCAAATCTTTGATGCTATTTCCTATTCCAAAGGTTCTTCTTTGTTGAAGATGATTTCAAAATGGTTAGGTGAAGATATTTTCATTACTGGTGTTTCAAACTATTTAAAGAAACATAAATGGGGTAATACTCAAACTTCTGATTTATGGGAAGCATTAAGTGAAGCTAGTGGTAAGGATGTTGTCAAGGTTATGGATATTTGGACTAAAAACATTGGATTCCCTGTTGTTAAAGTTGAAGAAAAAAATGGTGAAATAACTGTAACTCAAAATCGTTTCTTGGCTACTGGTGATGTTAAGCCAGAAGAAGATTCTGTGTTGTATCCTGTTTTCTTGGGATTGAAAACTTCTCAAGGTATTGATGCGTCATTAACTTTGGACTCCAGATCAACTACTTTTAAACTTCCAACTAGTGATGATTTCTTTAAGATTAATGGTGATCAAGCAGGTATTTATCGTACTGCTTATGATTCTTCTCGTTGGACTAAATTAGGAAAAGCTGGTGTTGAAGGAAAGCTTTCTGTTGAAGATCGTGTTGGTTTAGTAGCAGATGCTGGTTCTTTGGCTTCATCTGGTTTTATTGAAACTTCAAGTTTATTAGATTTGGTTAAATCTTGGTCTAAGGAATCCAACTATGTTGTTTGGGATGAAATCTTGACCAGAATTGGATCCATCAAGGCTGCATTTATGTTTGAAGATGAATCTACCAAGGAAGCATTGAAGATTTTCACCAGAGATTTAATTAGTGAGAAATTATATCAAATTGGTTGGGAATTTACCGACAAGGACTCCTTTGCTGATCAACAATTGAAATCTTCTTTGTTTGCCTCTGCTGCCAATGCTGAAGAAGAAAAAACTGTTGCTTATGCTAAAAAGGCATTTGCTGATTTTGTTGCTGGTGACAAAAAGGCTATTCATCCAAACTTGAGAGCTTCCATTTTCAATGTCGTGGCCAAAACTGGTGATTTGTCAACATTTGATCAATTATTCAACATCTATAGAAACCCACAGTCTGTTGAGGAAAAGATTGCTGCTTTAAGATCATTTGGTAGATTTGAAAACAATGAAGTTATGGAAAAAGTAACTAATTTATTATTACAAACTGATATTATTAAACAACAAGATATTTACATTCCTATGCAAGGTTTAAGAGCTCACAGAGCTGGTATTGAAAAATTATGGTCTTGGTTAACTGTTAATTGGGATCGTGTTTATGAATTATTACCTCCTGGTTTATCTATGTTGGGTTCAATTGTTACTCTTGGTACTTCTGGTTTCACTACAGAACAACAAAAGCAAGAAGTAATAAATTTCTTTGCTAAAAAGAATACCAAGGGATATGATCAAGGTTTAGCTCAATCTTTGGATATCATAACTGCCAAGGGTAAATGGGCTTCTCGTGATTCTGAAACTATTTCCAAATGGCTCGAAGCCAATGGTTATACAAAGTAGAACTAGCATCTTCTTTTTTTTATAAATGAATTTCTCTAAAAATAAACGCTATATGAAACAGTCTACTGGCTAATATATCTTTTTCTAAAATACTATCTTCGAGTTTCATGTCCGTTCCAACTTTCACCAATATTGGTTGTTTATCAGACTCAGTAAACGAACAATTATTGACATAATATCTTACCAAATCATGTTCTTGAATCACTTCTGCATGTAAAACAATCGACGTGTATTCTGAAAAGTCTCCCTTTCTTGATAACAATTGAAATCTTAATTTGTCAAGTAAACAGTGTTTAATCACAAATTCAAGAAATAGTTGACCTGCTTTCCTCATGTAAGAAGTAAAACATGTCAATTCAAATTCTTTTACTTGTGATTTGGATTTTCCATGAAAAGATCTTAACCCAGTACTAGCAATCACGCGATTAATTACATCGTTATCTAATTGGAAATCGTCAGAAACAACCAGAATCTTGACATCGTCATCCAATTTCTCTAAATTAAACATTGAATAATATTGTTCAGGTATATCACATTGAAAACAATCTTCAAACTTGGTAGCTTCCTTGGTGAAATCTCGTTCATATCCTTCTTGTTTCAACTGGTCAAAGGTTCGCTTAGAACTTAATAAAAGGTATAAACATATTTCGTCTTGTTCATCAATTGCAAGATCACTTAGAATAGAATTGGCATTTTTTATTCGAGGAGATTTGATTATTCCATATTTATACCTTGGTTTATCATAGGAACGATTGATGAGGTTTCGTAATCCTTCGAAGTTAGAAGGAGTACTTGTGTGCACCCAACTGTAGGGTAATATTAATACCTCGAATGGCATATGGGTTGTCACTACTCGAGAATTTACGAAGATTATTTTATTTTTTTGTACCGGAATAAATAAATTCTACTACCAATCTAAATCTATAAAGCAAACATTTACATAGTTAAGGAATATTATCAGATATCTTCATAAATCTTAAGATAATCATAAACTGATCTTCTTCATAGGGGAAAGCTGTTCTGAATTTAATAATATGCTTCCATCTTTTTGAATTCATACCTTTGGCTTCTCGATGTAATCTATCCCATAAATGATATCCACCAATTTTTTCTCTAATCATATCTTGAGTCAATTCTAAATCAAACTTTTCCGTAAACACTGGAACACCAGCTTGACGTTGTTGATGACTGGCCCAGATCAAAATGTGCCCCAAATATGCCAATACAGAATAATCCAAATTATTTTGATGAATGGTTTTATTGGATGGAGTTAATTTGGTTCTTGTTGTTTCTAAATTAATTTCTTCATATCCTCCAAATAACTCCAAAATATTAGGATATAGTTTCCTCGTTTTACTAAATCCAATAGATTCAAATAAAGCGACATTTAAACATAAACACAAGAAAATTGTTTTGGATTCTTCATCTTCAAACAAATCCTCAGTATGGGCAGTGGTAAATTTCACACCAGTGGCAGCATATTTAGAAATTGATGATGAAGACATTAATGTTTTGATCTTAACATCAGATAAATCTGCATTGAGGATTTGTTTATGAGTAATACCAATAATAGTTTTGATAGGAAGGATTTCAGGTAAAATTTCAGAATACTTTTTATTAGCAGATACACTAACCAGTCTTAGTTTTACAGCAAATGGATTAGTAATTGGTTCTGGAGTAGTAGATTTTGGCGCATTGTTGGGTTGGTTACTGGAATCAGCAACTTCTCCTGATAGGCTTTGTTTTAGTTTCATTCTTCTTTCTCTTCTTTTTATATTTCTTTGCCTACGTTTTTCCTTTTCTTTGTTGGATGGACTAGTAGCTAATTCTCCCTCTCCCTCTCCCTCTCCCTCTACCCCGGCCTCGTCCTCCACGTCCACGACCAGCACCTCTGTTACCTCCTTCTTCATGACCCCTGCGCGAACTCGGACGACCTTGATGGTGTCCTGCATTACTTCTATGGTATGGTTTGTCGTCATTTTCTTCTATTTCTATGTTAGTATTGCACTTCTTGCCAATGGTGGTGTTTGTTGGATACTTACTTCTGTTGTGAGCATTACTACCTCCCAAACCTTGTTGGATAACATCAACAATTGGGACAGGGTTATGATTTTCTTTATCATCTCCAGTTTGACCATGGGAAACTTCTCCAGTTGAATCACGAGACTTGGGCTTTCTTGAATTGCTTTGACTTTGAGCTGGTTTAGTGTCACAATTAGACCCCTTGGAGCCGGGTCTTTTCTTGTTTCTGCTTCTTTTGGATTTCAACTCTGGAAACACTTCACCTGTCATTTTAAAAGCTTTAGTCTCATCAGGAGAGGAAACTTTAACCTTGGATTCCTCATGTCCATCTTCAAGGGGAGTGTTACGTGACTTGGCCAATTTCTTCTTTTCTCTACGTTTTCTTGCCCTTTCACAAGATTTTGTAATAGAACCAAGAACAGGAGAAAGTTCTTTAACTGGAACAAGAATATCAGATTCATCATCAGACCAATTGAGTGCATGTGTAGGAAGAATTCTAGTAGTATGAACTTCATTTTCATTTTCTTCTGAAACTTTGTCTGATCCTTGCAGAGCAGTTGGAGTTTTTTCCTTTTTAGATTTAGACTTTGTTCCCTTGGATTTAGACTTTGTTCCCTTAGATTTGGACTTTGCTGGTTCTTCTTGTTGCTCACTATCACTGGAAAAATCAAGACCTTGCATATCCTTGGTAACATCAGCTAACGAGAAATTATTTTGTTGTCTGGGTATTCTAGTTTTAACCTTTTCTTCTCCCCAAGAATCAGTAATTATAACTTCAGAAGTAATATTAGTTTCAAAGTATTCCACATTTTGCCTCGTTTGTTTATTGGTCAACAAATAATCTAAATCATTTTCGAACTCTTGGTCGTCAGTAACTTCAGGTGTAGTAGGAAAAGATTCAGACGCTGAAGGATTAGGAGAATTGCAGTTTCTATTTCCCCCTTTTCTTCTTTGTCTTCTGGAAGCTAACAGAGATGACATTGCTTGCGTATCCCAACAGAATTGAACTTAAAAAAATCACTTACAATAATACTAATTTCTATAGACTCAATTTCAAATCTTTGGTTGAGTTGGCAAACTAAAAAAAAAAAACCCCCCAAACTGCGAACACGCCCTTTTTGAAATGTGGTGAAGCAAACAAATACAGTGACGCGTTGTAGTTTTATTTTCTTTTGACACATACTGAACTTATTACAAACCTTCATACTAGTTCAAAATGCTTTTATTTATCAGAATAAATTATGCAGATAAAAGAGCTATTTTTAAAACGATATCAATCTTTGTATAATATATAAAACTTCTTAAATCAAAAGAAAATTACTTAAAAAATGCCTGTATATTTTTTTAGAAAGAAGCAACGAAATCTTCAGTGACAGTCTTTAATCTGGCTAATTGTTCTTTAGACAATTCACCCTTGGTCTTAATAGCTTCCAAGATTTCGGTTTCATTTGATTTCAAGTGAGTCAAGAAAGCTTCTTCAAATTCACCAATTCTTTCAAGAGCAACATTATCCAAGAGACCGTTAACACCAGCGAAAATGGATGGAACTTGTTCTTCAGCAGCTAATGGATTGTATTGCTTTTGTTTCAATAATTGAGTTAATCTTTCACCTCTAGCCAAGGTTTGCTTGGTAGAAGCATCCAAATCGGAACCGAATTGGGCGAAAGCAGCAACTTCTCTGTATTGAGCCAAGAACAACTTCAAGGAACCAGCAACTTGTTTCATAGCCTTAACTTGAGCAGCAGAACCGACACGAGAGACAGATAAACCGACATTAATAGCTGGTCTAATACCCTTGTAGAATAATTCAGCTTCCAAGAAAATTTGACCATCAGTAATGGAAATAACATTGGTTGGAATATAAGCAGAGACATCACCACCTTGAGTTTCAATAACTGGTAAAGCGGTTAAAGAACCACCACCTAAAGCATCAGACATCTTAGCAGCTCTTTCCAATAATCTGGAATGTAAGTAGAAAACATCACCAGGGTAAGCTTCTCTACCAGGAGGACGTCTCAATAACAAAGATAATTGACGGTAAGCAACAGCTTGCTTGGATAAATCATCATAGACAATCAAAGCGTGTCTACCATTGTCTCTGAACCATTCACCAATAGCACAAGCAGTGAAAGGAGCAATATATTGTAATGGAGCAGCTTCAGAAGCAGTAGCAGCAACAATAATAGAGTACTTAAGAGCGTCATTTTGTTCCAAGGTTTGGACTAATTGAGCAACAGTAGATCTCTTTTGACCAACAGCAACGTAAACACAGTACAACTTCTTGGATTCATCAGTACCATTGTTCCATCTCTTTTGGTTTAAAATGGTATCTAAAGCAACAGCAGTCTTACCAGTTTGACGATCACCAATAATTAATTCTCTTTGACCTCTACCAATTGGGACTAAAGCATCAACAGACTTTAAACCAGTTTGCATTGGTTCGTAAACAGATCTTCTTGGTAAAATACCTGGAGCTTTAACTTGAGCTCTGGAAGTACCAGAAGCATTGATTGGACCCTTACCATCAATTGGGTTACCTAAACCATCGACAACTCTACCTAATAATTCTGGACCAACTGGAACGGAAACAATTTGACCAGTTCTCTTGACAGTTTCACCTTCCTTGACTAATCTATCGGAACCAAACAAGACAACCCCGACTTGGTCAGCTTCCAAGTTCAAGGCCATACCCTTGGCACCAGAGGAGAATTCAACTAATTCTTCAGCTTGAATGTTGTTTAAACCGAAAATACGGGCAATACCATCACTAGAAAGAAATGTTAGTAAATTTTGTTAATGTGGATTGTTCACTGATTCTTTCAATGTTTGACAAAGGTAATCCCTGTTTGGTTGTAAGTACCAGAAAAAAAATTATCCAATGAAATTTCTTAAATTCAATTTTTCAGGTGAGCGCGCAGAAACTCAAAAAAAGTTTCAGCAATATGAACTGAACAATGTAATGTGTTGATGTAGTGAACAAAAGTAATAATCATAATACATACCCAACAGATAAAACTCTACCAGTTTCATTCAAGTCAGCTTCCTTGGCAACACCTCTGATTCTTTCTTCTAAGATAGAAGAAACTTCAGTTGGAGCAGCCTTGGCGGAGGCAAAACGTTGAGCAGTTAATAAGGTTGGACGAGCCTAAAACGAATGTTAGTAAAGGATTCAATTGGGGTGCGTGCTATCAATGAAGTGAACTGAGGTAGCAATCAATTGTTGGAAAGACACACTAGGTTGTTTTAATTGAATTGGAATCTCTTTCAATGTAAGTTATTCTCCAACAACTATGTATCCAAGTATGTATTATACTCTCGATATAATCAATTGTGATTGTTTTCATTCGATTTCTTCTTTATTTCAGGTCAACATTATTCAATTCATTTGATTCCTTCAATTCCTTCAATTCCTTTCATACATTGATTCAATGACACATTTCTTCAACAATTATACATACAACTCTCAAGGATCTGGCAGCAACAGCAGCTGAACGAGCAGCAGTACGTAAAACAGGACGAGCTGACAACATGGTTGGTTTTATTTATATAAAAATAAAGTGTAGACGTGAAAAGAAAAGAAGAATTTGAAAAAAAAAACTTAACGTTGAAAAAAAATTTTGTATGGATGTGTCGCAATAGTTAAGGGAAACTAACAAATTCTATTGGGTTTTCCCAGTGAAATCTTTTTTTTTTCGCACTCGGCGATTTAATTTTGGCGGACAAGTTGGAGCAATTTGATTGGTTGGGAATTGGTGCAGGGGACACGACCTTTAGTCACGTGGATTCATTTAAATCGGGACAGTAATACACATTAACAGAGAGTAGTTTTCTATTATACAAGGCAATTGCAATGTTGGTATATAGTTTAATGTCATTCCATTCCGTTGCTAGACCTTTGATAAATTGAACTAATAGTTTATTTTAAGTAAAAACGCATATGTATTTGGGAAGAAGATGTTATGCTATAGAAATAAAATGGAGGTCCTCAGATTATCTATAACAATCAGAAGTCAGAAGTAAGATGAACCGAATCTGCAACCATATCTACGCTAGTTTGAATGCTCAATTGATATTCTTATTCAATTGAATTGTGAATTATTGGTTTTCAATTTTTTTTGTTAGTCGCACTCTTTTGGCCTGAAAATTTTTTTTTAATTCAACTCGAAAACTGTTGGTTGAATCTTCAGTCTTTTTAAGTTTCCTTGTGTGGTAGTCATGTTAGGTTCTACAAGACAGATTATTTCCAATGGCTCAAGAAGATCCATTAGGTTTAATTCAAAAAAGGCCAGAGATGAGGATTTCTTTGCTAGTATTTTCAAGCGTGTTGAAGCTGTCACCACCAAGGCTGAAGAATTGAAAAAGACAAGATCACCTGCACAATTTAGACCACGTTTCAAGAAACAAGCTTCAGAAGGAAAAGAAGGAGTTGGATCTAACAGTGAAGGAGAAAGTCGTCCTAGATTTAATAGAGCTCCACGTTTTAATCCTCCAGGTGAAGGAAGTGAACGTCCTAGATTTGTCAAGAGAGAAAATACCAACCAAGGATTTACGGGAAGACCACGTTTGAATAATAGAGGCAGTACTCAACAACCAACCAGTGAGAATAGTGAACTTCCCAAGTTTGTCAAGAAAGAATATGCTCTTCCACAATTTGGTAATCGTCCACAATTTGGTAATCGCCCACAATTTGGAGATCGTCCTCCATTTCGTGGAGACAGACAAGGACAACGCTCCACCGAACCTAGAGGTGAAAGACGTCCTTCTCTGGGTTTCAGAGCTAGAGCTGGTAACAGATCTAGACCAAGAATTGGAGCTAAAGATAAAGTATCAACCCCAACATTATTCCCCAAAATCCAATCAAAGGAAATTCATCCCCATGCATTAACTCCAACTATTAATGCCGAAACTTTCTTTTATGGTAAAGTTCCCAGTTCCAATGCTACCATCACTTCAAGAGTTGCATCTCTTGCAAAATTACAATTACTTGAATCTAAATATCCTTTCAAATTACCCAAGAATATTATTGAAGCTGCACCACGACCATTACCTGGACAAGCAATAAATCCATTTATTTTACAAAATAGATGGAAGCTTGATGTTAATCCTGAAAAGTTTGCTGATTCAGTAAAGAAAGCTGTCAAAGGAGAAGTTGAATATATTGAAGTTGGTAAGGCCAAAGGTAAAGATGTTGAATTTACTAAAACTATGATTGAAAAGAATCCTAGTTTACAATTGGCACAAAAGCAAATTATGTTTAATGCTGTTAATGGTACCATAAATACAAGATCACTTTTTGCCAACGCTTCATGGGTTAAGAAGTAGGATTTAATAAAATCTCTGTAAATAGAAATAAAATATTTGAAATAGATTTTTATTTTAAGTCAGTAATAAAATTTATTTTTGCAATTTTTATGTAAAAATTTGAGAAAAATAAAAATTAAAACAGAAATCCGTTTAATGTATTTCCGTGAACATTTATAATAATTATATTCAAAATCGGGGTATTGCAACTTGTTACTGGATAAGGAGCGCACCAACCAAATATAACAATTTGTTCTCACTAAATCTGTTTCACTTGTTGACATGGCAGAATCGGAGGCACAGTCCGTAATATATAGCCAGATTTCTTTACAAAAGTGACAAGATGTTTCTAGGGGAATCACTAGTACATAGCCTGTAGGGTCCCACATTTACTTCCGTCTTGTGGAGAACCATTTAATTGACATCGCGGAGTGTTCCGCTGAGGGGCAGAACATGGTGGAGTAAAAAAAAAAAGAAACAAATGCGGAAACTTCCCGCAAATTTTCTTCGGAACGCCATTCCATTTACTGCAAACTTAGTAAAAACGATCAAGTCTAAAAAAAAGAAAAATCCCACAAAAAAATAAAATTTAAGAATTCACACATCAAATCGATTCATTCTAAACGACGGCTTCCAGTTCCTAATATCGCGTTCAAATTGTATACTCTAACAGAGTTACTCACTATCATTTACAAAATTAAACATACTCAAAAGTATTACAATATTTATTAAAACTAAATAGAAATGCTCTTATAAAATGCATAGTTGTAGTGACATACCAGTCCAAACAAAACCCTTCCCATGTTTTGGAAAATGCCTCTTCAAGTTAATCCCAATCTCCCAAAAAAATCATTAAAACAAAAAAATCATAACTCAAACACGTAGATACGCGTAATCATTCCACGAACTAGAAGTAAAAACCTGTGAAACTCCTTCATGGAAATGCACTTTCACATGTGTTATTAAATCTTGTTAAACAACGCCCTTGGACTGATGGTACCTTTAGCAGATGTGGGCAAACTAGCACTGGTTTCTTTGTATGATAATATGAAAGGAAGTGTGGTTGATATAGTCAAATATCCTAATAATAATGCAGCAGATGATCTTGGTAATCTAGGATGAGCGTGGTACATTGTAGTAATCGTGTTTAATAAGTAAAATTATACGAAAAGCAAATAATCAAAAGAAAATAGTGAAATCGAGAAAACAAAGGAATTATCAAAGTTTATATATTTCTTAAGAAAACTTTTTTTTCTCATATGTTAAACCTGGGTTGTAAAGAACTGTGGTGGGGTGCCAACATTGAAGCCCAACAAGGTTTCACATTATACGAATGCAACCACAACTAAAAAAATGGTGCAATTCGGAACAGCACTGCATACAAGCAGGAAAAGAAATCAAGACACAATTATTTTTTGTTTTGAAAACGGAAAATCAGAAAATCAGGTGATTGTTTTTGGCGTATTTTTCTTTTGAGTATGGGAGAAAAAAAACAGGCGGACTTTCAAGACTTGGGAAATACCTAATTGGGAACTTTACAGGGTTTTTCCACTTCACAACGGAAAAAAGGTGCTTTGTGTGAAGGCGCCACCCCCCTTTTCTACTATTTCGCCATATAAACAAGATTTTAAATTAGGTCACGCTTTTATTACTCATCAGACTTTTGCAAGATTTGATTGGAGGTTAAAAGGTTAAAATATGTCATTTATTGCCTTGTATTCGGTTAAATAGAAAATACAAACATTCCTTCTTTAGACATGAATGACGTGACTATATATAAATTTATGAGTATGTACGTTTTTCCTTCGCTACAGAATTACACATTTTTTTTGCCGCTTTTGCATAAAATGAACTTGATTTCTTGACATCAATATTGGTTTATCTTGGTGGTGGTGGATTGGTATTGAAACCAACTCATTCAATTGTCATTGGAAAGAGGTTATTTCAGATGAATGTAGATATTTGCCTCGATCAGGTTATGAAAATTTAGATTTTGTTACGAGATTCTTCATGTGTGTGAATGCCTCGCGCTTAAATTTTTTGCTGAGATGATCATCATATTTTGAATATGTTCAAATCTGGCGATCTGGCTAAACCTTTGTTGCTTGCGGGATTAAACCTTCTCCACAATTGCATCCGGTTTCCCGAATGATTCTACAGGCATATTCCAAAAAAAGGTTTTTATTCTATAAAATTCTAATTCTAAGCATTGTAAATTTGTTCAACAGTATCATAAACAGATTCTTCAAGTGACTTGAGTTCAAAACCAAGAATCTTTTTCGTTCTTGAATTATCAAACTTTTGAATAGTCTTGTTAATTTCAACATTTCTAGAAACATTACCCTTTGGTACAGTAGATTGTGGGAAACGTCTATTGATAATATCCGCAATTGTATCAAGAGTATAGCTTTCAGAAGCAAGTAATAAACTTTTCAGAACAGCTTCATCATTTTCAAAGGCAACTAAATGAGCACGAGCAACATCTCTAACATCAACGAAGACACTTCCTTGTTCAGGAATCTCATCGTTTTTACCTAACTTAACAACACTATTGACAACTTCACTAGAAAGATTCAAATTAGTCTTGTCCTTAACAGCATAAGCTTGTGGGCCAAAGACATAAACTGGATGGACATATGAAATATCGAAGTTTACCTTTTCCTTAGCAACAAATTCCTTAGCAGCCAATTCGGCAAATTTCTTTGATGAAAAATAACCAAAAATTGGATTAGTTAACCCTTCTTCATAAGTAATTGGATTAACATCATCTTCATTATAAACTTTGTCAGCTTCAAAATGAGGACCAAATCCAAAAATCGTGACAGCAGAAGAAGTAACAACAACTTTATTAATTTGAGGTGCGTATTCTTTAATAGCATTAAGGGCATTAACAGTACCTTGAATAGCAGGTTGAACTAAATCATTTTCAATATCTTCAACTGAAAATGAAACTGGAGAAGCAGCATGTAAGAAAACAGTAACTTCAGGATGTTTCTTAAGAGCATCATTAAAAGCAGTTTTATCAGTAAGGGATGAAACAATTTCAAAAGAAAATCTTTCATTGTTGACCAAAGATTTTAATTCTTCACCCTTAGCTTGAGATCTAACAGATCCAACAACATAGTATCCCTTGGCAAGTAATTGTTTGACAATATGTTGAGCAATGTAACCATTAGCACCAGAAACGAAAACAGTAGTAGCAGTCATTATTATATTATTAGTTTGTATGTATATATCGAAGTATCAATTGATGATAGAAAAAGAAAATGTGTGAACCTAAACCAGCATAAACTCATCTATTTATATTGACTTTCAGATATTGGTCTTGACAAATAGCTGCAAATTTTCTCATCGGGACTTGCCTAATTGGGAAATCACCGAAGTTTCTGGAAAAAAAGTTGAGTTATGATTTGTAAGCGTTGGTTCGAAATGTTGAGAAAGAAAAGAAAAACACACACCGGAAATAATCCGCCGGAGTTAACATCTTAGAAACCATTGGCAGATTATCTATTAAAACACAAACATACGCTGACAAATTACTGCTGTGTAATCAAGTGGTGTATATATTAGGATATAACAGATATACTACAAGTTTAAATCCGAATATTGTTGCAACTTACCAACAAAAACAAGATTCCTACAAAATTTGCACCCAACAAAAAACTATTGTATTATCTAAACACCTAATTACCTCCTAAAAAACAAACTGTTTAATCTTGTTGGACCTTGGCATAACTAGGAGGTCTCAACTTTCTATTAAGATATTGTACTAACCATACGGGGAATATACTAACTGACAAAATCACGGCAACTTGCCAAAGATAATTTACTGACCATACATATTTCAAATCGAAATAATCAGTTAAGAATGGGATTGATCCAATATATATCATGAAAGTAATTATTATTGTTGCTGCCATTACTTTATTCCATTTATAAATTGAAATCCCCACCATAATTAATTCATTGTAAATTAAACACGAGAAGGACAATGCCACCATAAATTTGAATTTTACATCAGTTAAAGGTTGGAAATATTGTGAAAACAATTGAATTACTGCTCCTTGAAATAACGAAATAAATACCCACATAAAAAACGTCTTGTAAGATAATGATTTCCCCAAAGTTAATTCTCGATATAATTCAGGATATAATTTAGTTAAATGTTCATCAATATCACAATCTAGAGTTAACGAGAAAACTGGGGCCATGGTATAGAATGTAGAATACCCCACCATTAACCAACCTTGATATAATGCCAATGGTTCAAATTTAGATGAAATCAGATATACAGCCTGAGCTACTGAGATTAATAACCCACGATGAATGATAAATTGTCCTAATTTAGCTGATCGCTTGTATGAATTTCTTCCATGCCATAATAATAATTTAGATAAATAATAAAATTGATCAATACTAAAATCAGCAGCTAATGAAGCTTGTTTACCTTCTTTACCCACAATACCAACCCCTACATCAGCACATTGAATCATACTTACATCATTCCCACCATCTCCAATACAACAAACTCGTTTCCCAGTAAAACGACGAATCATTACTGCAACATCGGCCTTTTGTTGTGGGGAGCATCTACAAGCAATGACTGCAGGGAGTTTAATAACCACTTTAAAGAAATCTTCTCGATGATATTTCATATAGGTTCCAAGAGATTCACCATCAATTAACAAACAAGCATTGCTATTGATTCGTAAATATTCCAATTGATTTAATGCCATATCAGGATGTCCTAATTTTGTAATTTGATGTACATATTGCCCTCGAGAAATTAATCTTGCACTTATAGAAACACATTTTGCAGTTTCTACTTTATCTCCAGTTAACATCCAAATTTTAATTCCTGCATTACGTAATAATTCAATTGATGTTTTAACATTAAGTTGTAACTTGTCTTCTACTCCTGTTAATCCAAGTAATTCTAAATCTTGTTCCAAATAATAACTGATTACCTTTTGCATAGAATTATCTCGATCATGCATGGCTAAAGCTGCTCGTTGATAACTTTCAACAAATTCATCATATAATTGTCCTGGTAATTTCTTTCTTCCAATAACTAAAGTCCGTAATCCCTCACGAGCCATATTCCCCGTTTCTTCATCCAACCAATCTGTAGCATTAACAATAGAGGCCATTACTGTATCAGCACCTTTCTGCATAAACCAAATTTCATCCCGTTGTTTGTCTTTAATTATAATCCCCATTCTTTTGGTTTCTGAACTAAAGGGGAAATTATACAAGATATCATATTGTAAAGTTTGATTAGTTCTCGTATGAAACAATGTAATTGAATGTCTATCACGTTTAAATAATTTTAATCCAACAGATTCGCAAAATTTAACAATGGCAATTTCATCAGGAGATGCTGCTTGATAAGTGACTTCCGAGAAACTTTCATATTCATCAGATTCTTCATCATATGTTGGCGTTACATTGTGACACAAGGCAAGGGTGATAATTAAATCACATACTCGAGAACTTAAATCTTTCTTCTTTTTCAGAATTGATCCAGCATCAAGATATCCCAAAAGGGAGGAAACATAATCAGTGACTATATCCAAGGTATCTCCGGCATAACTAACAGTACCTAAATGAAGTTTTTTCAATTCCATATCATTTTGAGTCAATGTACCTGTTTTATCACTTAATAAATATTCAATACGACCAAGATCTTCTGGGATTGTCGAAGTTCTCACAATTGTTGAAGGTATATCTTCATCCTTTTGGATTTGAGAAGCATACACCGATTTAGCTAAATCAAGATTAACTCTTAATGAAACAGGAATAATTGATGAAAATAAAATCAAAAACCTCATTATATCAATATACCACACTTTCTTTAAGGGAAATCCACTGGCCAATACCAACACCACAGAAAGAACAAATACCACCACACATAAAATCTTGGAAAGACTATTTATTTCCAATTCCAACAATCCAATTTTAACTCCTGACATTGTTGTATTCATCAGTTGTCTAGTTTCAAGACCGGTATATACAACCATACCAATTGCAGTACCTGATGCAAGCACAGTATTTGCCCACAAGGTTTGATCTATAGTTATGGGGAAAGATTGATTATGGGAATTTGTTGATACAGAACCTGCACTAGATTGAGGATGATGTACAAGCTTCCCATTGAAATGATGGATTGATTTTGAAGGATTGCCAACAATTAATGAAACAGTATTGATCATTTCGGATATATTGGTCATTTTTTGAGTTATATTTGGTGCGATTCTTAATTTCCAATCAGTTTCCCCATCCAATTGATCAGTTTTGATAAATGATTCTCCTGTATGGTCAGAAGATTGTAGTAATATCATATCAGCTGGAATTCTTACATCTTTATGTAATCTTACTAAATCTCCTACACGAAGATTTTTTGCTGGAACTAATTTAGTTTCTATAGTTAATGGAGCATCCACCGTAGTTCGATTCAAAACTTCATATAATTCATTATTTTGTTCCTTGTCACGACGACGCCTTGAAATATCATCCCCAGCTTCTTTCATCATAGTTACAGTCAAAACAAAGGCCAAGGGAACAATATATGATGAAAGATATCCTATTCTTAATTGAGGTATTATTTGAGATAATGCCACAATTAAGAAATATAAATTAAAGAAAAATTTGAACTGTTCATACAAGATTATTGGTATGAATGTTATTGGATTATATTTGGCATTGGAAATTGCATTTGAAGGATAAGTATTGTTTGAACGAGCATTTGTTGTTTTGGCAGATATACATCGTTCCACAATTTCTTCAGTAAAGTTACCAACTATTGACAGTTTTCTTCTTCTTTCTTGATCCAACTCTCTTTTAGCAGCAGTAAACAAATTAATCGATCTTCTAAGTACTCGTTTAAATCTTGAAGACATTGATCGTGCTGCCATATTTAGTGAAGAACTTGAAGATGATAATGATACATTATGATTATGGGAATATGCTGAGTTGGCTATTAAAGGAGACATATCACTGGTATTGTCGTCGTCGCCAAAGTTATTGTTGTTATTATTGTCACTATTTGAATGTATTGTTGTTAAAGGTATAGCCCCTGCTGAACCAAATGAAGCATTTCTTGAAGGAGTATTCTGAGAATATGTAAATAAATTATTACTAGCACTATGTAAAGCTCGATCGAGGGAATTATCTAGATCATCAAAGGAATCTGTATCCTCAGAAAAGGAATATCGCTTTGGTGGTGAGGCCATGATGTGTGTGTTAGCTATCACAAGTGAAGTTTTGATATCAAGAGGCAATAATTGAAGATCTCAAAAAAAAAACTAGACACACCAACGTTTTTTTTGTAAGGGAAAAACAATACAACGCGAACAATGAATATTTGTATTTACACACAGTCAACAATATGAGTAACACCTTATCTACTGTAGTTAACACTTCTACATTCGTACTCTCACATAATAAAACAATAATATTAACTATATAAAGACATACCCTAATAACGACGACCATCATAACCACCATGGTTATATGCTCCACCTTGGTTATATCCTCCACCATACTGTTGTTGTCTTCTACGATCATCCTTATAATCATCATAAACATCTTCAGCTTTATTAGCAGCAATAGCACCACCAATTGCTCCAAGAACAGCCCCTAATTTTCCATGATCTCTACCACCTAATTTATTCCCACCATAACCACCAGCAAGTCCCCCAACTAAAGTAGCACCTAACCCACGATCAGATTGTTCTGAGTCATTGTTGTTGTTATTACCTCTATTGTTGTCTTGTTGATTGGATGATTGGTTGGATCTGTTTGGTTCGTAAGAACCTTGATCACCAGATGAGTAAAAATCGTTAGCTGACATGTTTATTTATTATAGAAAGAAATGACTTACTTAACATGGGGAATTGACTTGGTATTTATATCATTTTTAAAAGGGGGAATGTATGGCGGTTGTATTATAAACCAAATCACCTAAAATGGAAAAAACCTCTAATCAGGTATTTTTTTAAACTATGTGAACTAAATCAATATGCGATTCAGGAGTTAAGACTCAACGGATAAACACAAAAAGAAAAAAGTTTCATGAGGCTATGTTAGATATAAATAGAAACTGCACACGCGAATTGAATTTACGTCATTCAATTGTTTTAGTGTTTTATCTTCAAGTCAACGTGTTTAAATGAATGACTTTGAAAGGCTATGCCGATATAATGTCTGATCGTTAAGCGTGTTGTAAGTTCGTTCAATATGCAACAGATTCAAGAGTCATTTTGCACCTCAATTACAACTAAGCCCCAATGTCGCAGTAGCTTGAAAGTTTAATATTGACAAGAGTCGTAAAAAAACAGTTGCAAAACTTGCTACATCATTGTCGGAATTAACTGTAAGCATTCTTATGCATTCTTAATTAATATTAAAAAATAAGAAAATATAAGTCAAATTTAGTTTATTTATTTATATCTACTACGTAAAATCAATCTCTAATAACGATATCCATCATTATAGTAACCACCACCACCACCACCTTGGCCACCATGTCCTTGATGGTTACAACAACAATTTCCATTCTTTTTCTTTTTCTTTTTCTTGTTATTTCCATTTCCACCTCCATGATTATTATGATTATGACATCCTCCATTACAGCCGCCACCACCATTGTAACCACCACGATTTCCACCACGTCCACCACGTCCACCACGATACCCACCACGTCCGCCTCGTCCACTATATTGTTGATATCTTTGATCTTCTCTATAATCTTCGTAAACATCTTCAGCTTTGTTTGCAGCAATTGCACCAGTAATTGCACCTAGTACAGCACCCAACTTCCCATGCTCTCTACCACCAAGTTTATTCCCACCATATCCACCAGCGATTGAACCAGCCAAGGTGGCACCTAATCCACGTTCATCTTGTTGGTAATCATTATTTCTACCTTGTTGATTGGACTGATTGTTGGATTGATTCGGTTGATATGTTCCTTGCTCTCCTGAGGAGTAAAAATCGTTAGCTGACATGTATGATGAGAGAACATAATCGTTTGAAAGGGAGGGCGTTTACTTTGACTATTTATAAGATCTAGAATAGGGGGGAGTTTTAGCCGCAATGCATGGTAGTATTGACCTCCCAAAAGGGAAATATGCATAATTTGTTCTGTTCATTGTTTTTGCTTGCATGACTAGGCGAAGTTATGTTGGAGAAAAACAGAGGTGCGAACGTAATACCTGACCATAAAATGAGACAATGGCGAAGTTTATATCCAAAGACATTCTTCAAGAATGATAAAATATTTCCTATTTGGTATAAGATTTTGTGATTGATTATGTAAGAAGGTGTACAAAATAAGTATGTATTTTACTATTGGGAAAGTTTACGAGAGGGTTTTGGATCGAAATCGAACGCGAATCGTATTACTTCGACAGTTTTTTTTCTTCTGTGCTTCTAAATTTAAGTTGGTGACCTGGTAAGGCTGTGCTTATATAAATCATGATTAAGTTGATTGTTATGCACGGCTAATTTATGTTGTATTGCATGGTTCTTTTGTGTAAGGGGCGCATTCAATGTCATTTATTTTTTTAAATAGAATCAAGGATTGTTCGAGGAATTTTCCAGGGATTGCTCAACATAGGAAAGAAACTCACCAGATTACCACCGTGAAGTGAATTTACTAACTGAGCAATAGATCAATCAAAAGGGATGAATTAAAAAATTTCATCTTTTTGTACTTATGTTTAATTGCTCATATAGCTTCAAATAGATCTTTACTAGGTAGTGTACGCGTTCATTATTAAGATTACTATCTACGTGTTTAGAAGCCTTTGGAGTGAATGTGGTATCATTAGCTTTGTTACAAGAAGAGAAATGATCATATAGGAAGATTAGTCCTCTCAGTCTTTTTGAAATAAAGCTATCTCCATCTTTGACTTTTTATTAGAATTCCATCCCACATACTATATTGATTATCAGTGATTCTTCCCCATTTTTGCATTTTTGTAAATCTTGTTGGTTTTCAATTGCAAAATTTGATTTTTTTTTCTTCTTACATATCAACATCCGTGATCGGAATTAATTGATATTTCCTGAACAAGTAAATACCAAGATTTCTCTTGAAACAACCCTCACTAAAAGCACATTATTTTCGTCCTGCACATCCTACCTCCCCCATCGTGTAAACTTTGTGTGATTTATATTCCATTGTTCTTTGAACAAAAATAGAAGGTCCATCTGATCCTGCACATAAACCATTTGTCTTTTAAGAAATCCCTAAAAGAAAAAACGCCAAGCGCCGCCCATTCACAGATACCAATTAGTCACTGTTTTTCTTTTAATAGAGAAGTTTATGCACACATTATAGATTATATCAAAGAGATTTTGTATTAGTATAAGGTTTGTCATGCTGTCAGATGAAGATTCCAGAGAATTATTGGCGGTTAGTGCATCTACTTCCCCAGAACCAGTTAGTCATCATCCACAATTATCCAAATTATCCCAATTATCTCAAACACAAGCACAACGAACAAATAATCGATTAAAGAAATTTTATCAATTCTTTAAAATTAATTTCCTTGGGTTGACTAATCAATTTGAACAATATGTATTAACTAATGAACCTAATGATTGTTCATTAGTTGCGAAATATTGTAAAACCACTGATATTGATTTACATAGACAACTGAGTATTTCCGTGGATAATGTTACAGTTAACGCATTACATATACCTCATCCTTTAAATAATTTCATGAGTAATGAAGCTAATCAATTATCTCCTGAAGATGTTGATATTCTGCAAGAATTACAAGAGTCGCCAATTTTGGTGTTTATTCATGGTATGGGAGGTCAAATGTCACAATTTGAACCATTGATGGGATTATTATCACAATGCCTGGAAATTATGTCTTTGGATTTACCAGGATTTGGTAATTCAAAGGTGAGATTTAATGATGCCAAAACTATATCGGAAATATCAGTTGAAGATAAGAGAAGGATTTCCCAGAGTATTGGGAAAATGTCCTGGAACGATTTCACTACAGAAAATATCACCAATATTTTATATGAATTTGTTCAACAACAAATTCCTGATAATAAGAAAATTGTTCTTGTGGGACATTCAATGGGGACCCATTTAAGCGTTAAACTTGCCAAGAAATTGCCTAAACATAAAGTAGAAGGATTGATATTGTTATCACCACCAGGATTAAAGGATGATATTCCTAGTCATAAATCTCATTCTTGGTTAAGTTTCTTGACATTTTTCACATTTGTTCCTTGGTTATTCAATCTTTTCCGACTGTGGGATAGATTAGAAGGATTAAACAGTACCAGTGTTGTACGACAATTAACAACAGGTACAAATACATTATATAATAAATTAAGACAATTACGATGGAATATGGATGTTGATTCTTCAATAGTGTTGCGCTATTCTAAAGGATTTCTGTATGCCACAACATCTGATTTAGTCACTGCTGTGAGTAAATTCAATGATAATCCAAATGATAAACATGTATATGAAAAGACGTTACTATTAGGTGGTTCAAGTGATCAAATCACACCAATAAAGTCTATTTATAAATGGGATGAATTTTTAACCAATACATTTGACAGAAAGATATCCTCCACTATAGAAATCAAAGGGGTAGGACATTCATTGTTATTAGTAAAACCTGAATTTATTAGTGGGATGATTTTAAATCATATTGAACTGAGATTTCCCCAACGATTACATTTATCACCTGCATGGGTATTAAAAGTCAAGGCACAAATATCAGGAGACAAATGGGGTTTAAAGAATGAATTAAAATGGCTGTTACTCAAACCAATATCGGCAAATATAACTCGAAGAAATGGAGCTGATGTAGCACCCTTATTAGGTATGAAGACACTTCGTGAAGAAGATTTAAATCATTCACCAACAATTTTGGAAGGATTGTTTTATGGCAAGAATTGTCACAATAGTCCAGACATCCCTCAAGGTAATCTCATTGCTATAATTGATATATCTGCTGACATACCTCCATATAGTCCCAAATCTTTTAATATAATTAAATATTATAAATGTGCTACTGTGTCAAAAGTTGCTCCTGATCAAAGTGCAATTAGAAGATTTATCCAATTAGTCGATGATATTTTGTCTGATAATAAAGTGGAACAACCTTTAATTGCTGTACATTGTCATTATGGATTTAATAGAACGGGGTTTTTAGTATGTTGCTATTTAATAGAAGTATTAGGATGGTCAGTTAAAGAAGCCGTGGAAGGATTTAAACAAGCAAAACCTCCGGGCATAAAACATCCTCATTTTATTGATGCTTTGTATGTAAGATATGAAAGTTAGTGTGCAATAGTAATAATAATAAAATATATATAAACTTTTAACCTTGCATATGAACACTGTCCTTATTACCAGTAAAGAAGAAACCTGCAAAATTTCTTAATCAACCAATTATATGCAGGATATGGAAAACTAAAATTAAAAAATAAAAAGTAACTGATTTCTAGAAATTTATTTTTGAACTTTGCTTTTCTACCACGTTTTATTGCTTTATCAGTAAACACACTGTATGAAGTTTGGTGAATCCTTAAGTGAAGGGTTAGTTCCTGAATGGCATGACCAATATGTTGATTATAAAGCTGGAAAGAAATTAATTAAAAAATTAGTTTCTATTCGAGAACAAGAGCATAGTAGTGGATATACTACAGATGATAGCAAGAAAGTCAATACAAATGATACAACTCCCTTGTTACGTGCTGTTGATGATATAACTACTTATTCAGGGGAAGGCTCTGATCATGCATTTACTCCCTTACCAGGTACAACTACTAGTGAAGGTGAAGATGTTAGTGAATTACCAATACGACCAAGAATCAAAACAAGAGCAAAATCAGTATTTGATTCATTTACCTTGACTAAATCAGACGAATATGCTGATTTTAGTAGTTGGTTAGAGAGTGAATTACAAAAAGTGAATTCGTTTTTCCTGGAAAAGGAACAAGATGTATATGAACGGTTTTTATTGTTACAAGATCAATTATATCAATTACGTGATCATAAATTGTCCGAGCAAACAAAAAAGCAAACTGGACCAAAACCCAAGAAACCCAAGAGATTCTCCTTGGGGAACAAATTGTCATTTACTGAATTGAATCGATTAGAATTACCTTCATTACCTTCAGGTACATTTTTAAAGAAATTAACCAGAAAGAAGGATATTTCCGATGACATTTCCTTACACCATGAATATCCCGATGTGAATTATGCTGAAAATAGAATAAGAAATGGAGTGGCTGACTTATCTCCAGACGATCAATCTTTGGCTTCAGATGGAGAATTAGATATACCTGACAGACCACAACCAGAAACTGCAGAACAAACAAGACAATCTCAAAGACGTGATTATATTATCAAGAAACAACATTTCGGAGTTCCGTACCTTTATGCCCGTCGACAATTAAAAGATGCTATATTAGAACATTATCGTTCATTAGCATTATTAAGATCTTACAAAAACCTCAATCGAACTGCATTTAGAAAAATCACCAAGAAATATGATAAGCTACTACGAAAAGATACCATGAAGTCATTTATGACGAGAATTGATAATGACGAATATTTCTTGACAAGTGATTTGGTAGATAAATTAATTAATCAAGTTGAAGAATCATATATTGCCTTTTTCGATCCAAATACTAAAGATAGGAAACATTCTCTTGAAAAATTAAAATCTATAGCATATACTTTAAATGCTTCAGAAATGAAACCCCCAAATTATTATTTAGAATTTTTTAGTTCAGGTTTTGCTCTTGGATTTGGTCTTCCCTTATTAGTTATGGCAATGTATGTGGCAATACATAGAATGCTTATTGGGGAATTACCCGAGGGAAGATATTTACTTCAAATATGGGGAGGATTTTTCCTATTAATGTTGATGTTTATTTTGTTTGGAGTTAATTTGGCAGTTTTTGATAAATATAAAATTAATTACAAATTTATCTTTGAATTTGATATGTCGACAGTATTGAATTATAAACAATTTTGGTTATTACCTTCATTAGGATTTGCTTTGTTAAGTATACTCCTATGGTTTAGTGTACATGATTTTTGGCCTACGATATTTGCTGGTAGAGATTGGCCTTGGCTATATTTAGGAATTATCATTGTGGTATTCATCTGGCCTGGTAATCAACTATATGCATCAAGTAGAAAATGGTTACAAGTTGCTCTTTGGAGACTTGTACTTTCTGGTTTCTATCCTGTTGAATTTAGAGATTTCTTTTTAGGAGATATAATATGTTCCTTAACATATACTATGGGTAATATATCATTCTTCTTTTGTATCTACGCCCATCATTGGAATGGCTCATTACGTGATGGTCCTGGTTCTGATAATGTTTGTGGATCAGCAAAATCAAGATTAATGGGATTTTGTAGTACCTTGCCTAGTATTTGGAGATTTATGCAATGTGTACGACGTTATATGGATACCGGAGATTGGTTTCCCCATTTAGCCAATATGATGAAATATTCCATGTCAGCAATGTATCAAATTACATTGAGTATATATCGGATTCAACGACTGACTGATAAAAAGTCAGTATTTATCTTGTTTGCTTGTGTTAATTCATTATACACTGCCGCATGGGATATATTTATGGATTGGTCACTTATGCAAAGTAATTCCAAGAATTTTTTGCTTCGTGATCATTTATTCTTTAAACGACCAGTATATTATTATCTGGCCATGGTTATTGATGTGATATTAAGATTTCAATGGGTTTTCTATGCATTTTTCAATAATCAAATTCAACAATCGGCAGTGACGAGTTTTTGTATTGGTGTTGCTGAACTCATACGAAGATTTATTTGGATTTTCTTTAGAATGGAAAATGAACATTGCACAAATGTGATTTTATTTCGAGCATCAAAAGATACTCCATTACCTTATGCTATAACACCAAAGGTTGAACGTGCAATTAAACGATTGGTTAAATTGAGATGTGCTACTGAACCATTAGTGCTTGAACAGATTCCAACTCAAGAAGAAACTATTGGGTTGGTTGAATCACAACCATATTCAGCTGGTCTGTTGGTTTCTGAGGAAGATTTATCAGATGAAATATCGGAAATTGTATTAGATACAGTTCTTTCAAGTATGCCAAAATTAACAAGAAGAAAAAGTACATTTCAAGCAATCAGTGAATCTTTACATAAAGCTCATATTAAGGATTTCCAAAGAAGAAGAGTTGTTAATCCCCAGGAAGATGAAAGTGACGATGAAGATGATGAAGAGAGTGTACATACTCCTCATAGAACAAGACACTCCACATTATCTCGAGAACTGTAGTAGGACTGTAATGTTTTTTATATAGTATAAACATAGATTGTTTTTACAATAATGGAGTTCTTGGCTTGTATGGTTCTTCCAAGTATTTGATTTCTTCTTGAGCCAATTCAAGGGTAGTTGCATGTAAAATATCATCAACTCTAGAAGTTGAAGAAAGACCAACAATTGGATTGCAACCTTTACTAATCACCCAAGCAGTAGCAACAACCGCCATACTGACACCACGTTTCTTTGAAATAACTTCAACACGATTAACAATTTCCTTGTCGGTTTCCAGTAAATCATTTAAATGTAATCTTTCAAACGATTTATCAGATTCGTTTCTTTTGTTTTCTGAAGCGAAACCAACAGGACGGGTCAAGACACCACGAGCAATTGGTGACCATGGAATAAGTCCAACTTTCCCAAAATCTCCATCTTGACAAAATGGAATCATTTCACGTTCTTCTTCACGATAAATCAAGTTGTAATAGTTTTGCATACTAATAAACTTGTGCCAGCCATGTTTCTCAGCAATAAATTGCAATTGAGCAAATTCAACTGCTTTCATTGAAGAAGCACCAATATATCTGGTATACCCTTGATCAACAACGTCATTCAATGCCTTCATAATTTCCTTCTTTGGAGTATCATGGTCTAATCTATGAATTTGTAAAACATCAACGTAAGTACCTAATCTATTCTTGATTCCTTCAACACCATCAAAAATATGTTTACGTGATAATCCCTTTGAATTATAATAATCAACTGCTGGGAATTCACCAGCCTTAGCAAGACTAAATCCAGGAGTATTTGGATCAGAAGGAAAGAAAACTTTACTTAAAATAACCACTCGATCACGAGGAATATTATATTTTTTCAAAAATTTCCCCAAGATTTCCTCCGACTTTCCATTGGAATAAACATCAGCAGTGTCAAAAGTACGTAATCCAACATCATAACATTTTTTTAAAATCTTGAAAATTTCTTCTTCATCTTCCATAACCCATTCTGCCCAAGCTTTAGAACCATAGGTCATACATCCAACAATAATTGGAGCTATTTTTAATCCAGATTCACCTAAATTGTTATATTTGAGTTCAATTGTCATGTTTATAATTTGGTGAAATAAAAAATTGGTGGTGGCTTGTGTGCTCTGGAAAATTCAGGACCCTTTTATAGTTAGATTTCGAGAAATTGACACAAAAACAAAAATTTCGGAGATATTCCGATTTAACCTTGCTTTGTCGGAAAAAAAATACCGGAGATTGCCTAAACGGGTAGTTTTTTAAGGAAAATCGGAATTAGTAAGCAAGCTAATAGATTTACAACTTAAATTCAATAACTTACACTTTTTATCATGTGTATCTGTGTAATATAGTAAGATAGAGTTCTCTTTTTCTATAGAGAAGTTTCTGTAAGTTAATTCTTCAAAACTTCTTAAATGAGGTTGAATTTGACTCAACTTCAAATTGTATGAAATCGGTAGTTATAATAGATTGAGATTAAGACCTTTCAACAAGTTTGTTAGACTTCCAAAAACACAATGAATATGTATATATTTCTAGATCGATCTTATTCTTTTATTTCTTTAACTTAGCAACAGTCGAAAATAGGACTTTTGCTCATATTTATAGTGAAATTACTGGGAGTCCAAATATATCTTTTAATAACTAACTATATTGTTGTGTGACCATAAACAATAAAATACTTATGTCTAGGCTTACTTGTTTTAATCTAACTCTAAATCACTCACCTGGTCCAAAACAGAAGGAAACGCAAATGTCTCGGAAAATTTATTAAACCTAAGATCCAACTTTTTCAAACTTGGAGGGATATAATTTATGTCCAAATTGGTTAATTTACAACCTGACAAATACAACTCGGTAACATGAAAATTATAATCTGGACTGAATAAAGCGAATTCCAGTGATAGTTTTCCAAGTGGATTACCATATAGATATAATTTGGTAATATTAGGAGGAATCTCCCAATTATCAACACTGAAAATTGAGTCGTTTGAAAGGTCCAATTCACACAAATTTATAAGTGTACTCCAATCATGGTAGGATGATAAAGCGGCAATTCTATTATCTGGTAACCACAACTTCTCAAGTGAAGAAGGAAATTTTATATATTGTAAATCTTCTACTTGACATTCTCTAAGATTTAATGATTTCAAATTACCAGGAAATTTAAAAACTGTTTCGGATGGCCATTGAAATGGATTACCAAAAGTAACCAACTTTTCTAAACTAGATGGTAAGGATTTTAGAGTATCAATTCGAGATAAACAATTACAACTAATATCCAATTCAGTTAATTTTTCTGGCCATCCTAAAGTATCATTAATTATTTCAAACCCATTATCACCTAACTTGTTATTATATAAATTTACGTGATACAAATTCGGTGGCCATGACCTTCCCAGTATTCTTCGAAGGAAACCAGATGATAGATCCAATATCTCTAATCCAATTGGTAATTTATCAACTACAATGGAGTTGAGTGCCCAATTTCCACGCAACAGAAGCACCGTCAAATGGTCAGGTAATTTATCTCGTAATACTTCAAATGGACCTCTAACAATATCCATTTCAAGTCGTTGTAGTAGTTTAGGTAATGTCAATGTAGATGGATTAATATCACTTACTCCTTGGTTCAAGCAAAGACTTGTCAATCTTTGAGGAAATTCAATTTCCAGCCAATCATTCACGTCTCTAAACAGTAGGAATGCAATCTCGTTAAGTTTTTCATGATCACGTAACTTTTGAAAATCTTTCTTTGATCTAGGAGCAATTAAACTAAGCAGCATTCTTGATAAATATAATTTTGTTAAATTGGATAAAGAAATTAAACCATAAAACACTTCAGCATCAATTCGAGAATTCTCGACTCTAACTATCAATTCTGGTATTCTTCGAATACAACCCAACTTTAATATATCTTTCTCTTTTTTAGAATTGAAACCAAAAATTAGAGTTAGTTTCTTGGGAACAACCTTGGATATAATATACATTCCTCGAACCATTTGTTGCTTTTTAACAAATGTAACCAATTTATCGTCTTCACCATCACCCCAAAAGGGGCTTTCATATGGCGCAGACCCCATAAAATTAAAACATATGTTACCAGAATAATAATGACGAATGACTAAATCTTGAATGTTTCCATTAGGAAAATATATAAAGAAATCAATGCGATATTCAAATGGTAATATATCAAATATTGAGACAAGAATATCTTCTGGAAATTGAGGTAGATAGTCTCGAATGAATGTAAATATACATTTATTGTCAGTGGATAGTGTCATTTTAATATATCGAAAGACCTATTGAAAGTTACGATTGTCATTTTTAACAATGATCAGAGTTGGATACCAGCAGTTTTGTTTGAGTATGCGAACTTAGTCCTCGCATTCCAATATAAAACACTTATACCAAACAAAAGATTGCAAAATTTTTGCAGCGTAGTTTAATTAACGATTCACATGTTTAGAGCCATAGTTATCAAAATATTTTATTTTTTGATTGTTGTTGCAAAATATTATAAAGAAAAGATTTAACAATGTTGGCAAATATCCAAAAGCCATAGGGTTTATGAAATATAATGCTAAACTGTATGCTTCAGAACTTAACCAATTTTCATATAAATCAAACCAATCATTTAAAACTATTACAAATGATGTTAAACTATATTCTCCTTTATTAACAAGTATTTCACACGTCGATTTATTTATATAATTAAATTCATAAAAAGTAATATTAGGAGTATAAAGCTTATATATGTACTAACAATATATTTTGTATTTCATAAGAATATTCAGTATCATATTCACTTGCTTTTATAGCAAATTGTAAATTTCTTCGAGAGCCAATATACATACAAAATCCAATACCTTCATCAGAATAATTAATATTTGATTGTTCAAAAAATTCCATATATTCATAAAACGCTGCTTTATTCATTATTAATTAAAATATAAATAATTAATTATATGTTTAACAAAAAAATATGAAACACCGATTTTTTAGATTTTCATGGTTTCTCTACGACCTTGCTTCGATTATATAGTTCATTTATAGCACTACAAGAATTCCCTTTTAAGGAAGTGCGAATTCGTTTTCTTATATCCTTCACCCATTTGTTTCGGAAGGGAACTTTGGTTACTTAACTTAGTTAATGCAACTCCGCTAAAAGAATAATTGTATCCCCAAATGATTTAGGTACAAATGCCTTCTTCCTGAATAACTTATTCAGTAAGACCAAAGGTAGAGCATTTCACAAGGGTATCTGATGCAAAGCCACCAGTTCACCCATTCATATACACAGAGACGTGCATCAGTTGTGTCTGGTTCCGTAGGTAAATTAGGGGCATTTATTCCTTCTGATTTTATTACTTCTCCAATTGAAGAAGTAGTTACAGCTGATGATGAAATAGAAACAAATGAAATTCAGCCTTTGTTGGACATTCCCAGTAATTCTTGTTTGAAAATCAGTCGAGTACTGGTTGTAGCTCGTGAATTATTAGATGAAGAACGTGGTTTATTAGATGAAAATCATATTTCATATCTAGGAGATGATCAGATTATTGATGCTTTTGAACATGCTATAACCAATAGAGTAATTGACCATACAACTGTTGCAATAGAGATGAAATCTTTAGTTAAAGCATCAGTTCCTTTGGTGATGACTTTGTTGTTGCAAAATTCCCTTTCTACTGTCTCAGTATTTATGGTGGGACATTTAGGTGCTACTGAATTGGCAGCGGTATCTATGGGCGCCATGACCGCGAATATTACTGGATATGCCACTATTCAAGGTATTGCTACAGCATTGGATACACTTTGTCCTCAAGCATTTGGAGCCAAGAGATATACATTGGTTGGTTCATATGTTCAGAGATGTACTTTATTAGAATTTGTTGTTATGTTGCCAATATTATATATCTGGATCTTTCATGGGTATTATTTAATAACAATGATTCTTCCTGATAAAGAAATTGCTAAATTATCTGCAGTTTATTTACAATATGCTGCATTTGGCATGCCAGCATATATTTTATTTGAATGTGGGAAACGGTTCTTGCAAGCTCAAGGAATTTATCATATTTCAACATATGTATTATTAATTGCTGCTCCTTCTAATTTGATTATGAATTATTTATTAGTTAAATATATTGGTTATTTAGGAGCTCCTATTGCAGTTGCTATAAACTATTGGCTCATGATTGGTTTGTTGGTTTTGTTTATAATGCATTTCATTAAACCTGAAGATACTCCTGCTGAATTTCACCCATTAAAATGTTGGGGTGGGTTAAACATCAAGAAATCATTTACAGGTTGGACAAGATTATCCCAACTTGCTATTCCAGGATTTATTATGTTGGAAGCCGAGTTTTTGGCTCTTGAAATATTGACGTTGATGGCGTCTTATTTAGGTACAATTGCCCTTGCGGCACAATCTATAGGTACCACTATGGCTTGTGTAACTTATCAAGTTCCATTTGCTGTGGGAATTGCTTCATCAACTAGAATTGCCAATTATCTAGGAGCAGGACTTGGCTCAGCTGCAAGAACCACGACAAAAGTATCACTTGCCTTGGCATTATTAGTAGCCATGTTCAACTTTTCCTTGATATTTTCTTTTAAAAAGCAAATTGTTCATGCATTTACTAAAGATGAAGAAGTCATCAAAACACTTCTTCTGGTGATGGGGATTATTTCCCTATTGCAAATTGCTGATGCTATGAATGTTAATTCTGCTGGTTGCTTACGAGGTCAAGGACAGACCAAGATTGGAGGAATAGTTAGTTTAGTTTCATATTATCTTATTGGATTACCTATTTCCTTGTACTTGGCATTTAAATCTCCTTGGAAAGGATCCTTACATGGGATTTGGATTGGTACTTGTATAGCCGTGGTGATTATTAGTGGGGTTCAAAGTTACTTTGCTTTATCAGTCGATCCGAAAAAGCTTTGTGATGATGCTGAAAAGAGAACTAATGTTGAGTCTCGTGAAGTTTGAAATGTTGTGGATTAAAAGGTAATTCAGGTGAGTATAATACAGGAACTGGTTTTCTACATGAATTATTTGTCATTATACAATTCTGATAAACTCTTCAGAGCCAATTCTACATGTGAATTTACCAACCTTTTATTTGCTACATAAGCTTAAAACATACCAGCTCTTGGCTTGTATGGTTCTTCCAAATACTTGATTTCTTCTTGAGACAATTCAAAGGTAGCTGCATGTAAAATATCATCAACTCTAGCAGTTGAAGAAAGACCAACAATTGGATTACAACCTTTACTAATCACCCAAGCAGTAGCAACAACTGCCATACTGAAACCATGCTTTTTAGATAATTCTTCAACACGTTTAATAATTTCCTTATCTTCTTCTGGTAATTTATCTAATTCTAAATACTTCAAGAATTGATCAGTCTTTCCTCTACCAGTTTCAGAATGTCCACCAAGTGGACGAGTTAAAATACCTCTGGCAACTGGAGACCATGGAATAACACCGACTTTTCCAAAGTCACCTTGTTGACAAAATGGAATCATTTCACGTTCTTCTTCACGATAAATCAAGTTGTAATAGTTTTGCATACTAATAAACTTGTGCCAGCCATGTTTCTCAGCAATAAATTGCAATTGAGCAAATTCAACTGCTTTCATTGAAGAAGCACCAATATATCTGGTATACCCTTGATCAACAACATCATTCAAAGTTTTCATAATTTCCTTCTTTGGAGTATCATGGTCTAATCTATGAATTTGTAAAACATCAACGTAAGTACCTAACCTTTGTTGAATACCCTTGACAGCATCGAAGATATGTTTACGTGACAATCCCTTGGAATTATACCAATCAATAGCAGGATATTTATCAACTGTACCAAGTCTGAAATTTGGATCTTCAGTGTTTACAGGACCAAACACTTTACTCAAAATAACCACTCTATCACGAGGAATATTGAATTTTTTCAAGAACTTACCAAGCAATTCTTCAGATCTACCATTTGAATAAACATTGGCAGTGTCAAAGGTACGCAAACCAACATCATAACATTTCTTCAAGATCGTTAATACTTCTTCTTCATCTTCAATTACCCAATCAGCCCATGCTTTGGAACCATAACTCATACATCCAACAATAATTGGAGCGATTTTTAATCCAGATTCACCTAAATTGTTATATTTGATACCAGTATCCGCGGTCATTTTTTTAACTTGAACACGTAGCGAAACAATTGCTATTGGTCGAGGATCAAGGAGATCTCGTCCCATTTAAATAGTTTTCAACTGGACAATGAAGGAAAACCCCCTAACCTCGGAGATATCCCAAATAGGCAACTTATCCAGGTTAGTTCCGATTGTTCAAAGGTAATAGGTGGAAATTGTCATACTTAACAATGGTGTAACATACGGGTCAACTTAAAAGCGGAGAAATTATATCTTCCGAGAATTTATCCCATCTTGTTCATAGTGGCTTAACTGAGGCAACTGAAAAATCTTCTATTGTTTGATTACTCAGCAGAAAACAAGAACTATCAGGGTTTACAAACAAAACCTACTAAGTAACTACCCACGGGCTTACCTAAATAGGAAAAAACGCATCGGTGATAACATTACCCAAAATACATGACTTCAGTGTGTTGCGGTACACCTGAAGGTGAGGAACAAAGTCTTACATGAGAGTTTTATATAGCTTTGTATATACCTGTTTTCTTTTATGTTTTAGTAGTTAAATCCGGGACTTACTTGTCAACAAAAATATGGAAGCTGACTCTGCAATTTTGGATCAAGCTTGCCTTGGACTGATTAAAAGTAGCTTCCAACTCCTCCAAATTCACTTCAAACTTTCACGCGGTATGAAAATGTCTCCCTCGGATTTTCAAAATAATTGGTCCGAAAATTCAATCTCGCACTAATTTGAATTAATTGGGAAACACTGTATCTACTTATTTTTTGTTTATCTCACAATCTCGTTTGAGTTTCAGTTGTCATTTACACAAGTTAAACCTAGTTTTCTACTTTCTACACTTCCAAACAGTCTACTAAAGTTATCTTTCATCAATATATACCTTTAGTGATCAACTGTTCTCACTATGACCACTCTGCAATCTTGTTCATTGGCACACGACTTTTCCGAATTTCTGTTCCGGAAATCAAAAAAAACCTCAATGAGCATGACTTTTTCTCTTCTGTTCTTTGGCTGAAACTTGAAAAAAAAAAAACATTCTTATCTAATCTCCTTCTTCAACAAACGTCCTAAATGTCAGAAGAATTTAAACCAATCAGCGAGAATATTCCTTCGTCCGGTTCATTCCAAACAAATCCATATGGTCCCCATCCTGGTGACTTTCTTTCCAACGTTGGAAATTTCCAATTAATCGAATCTACTCTTCGTGAAGGTGAACAATTTGCTAATGCATTCTTTTCCACTGAAACCAAGATTGAAATAGCCAAGGCATTAGATGATTTTGGCGTTGATTATATTGAATTGACTTCTCCTGTTGCTTCTGAACAATCTCGCCGTGATTGTGAAGCTATTTGTAAATTAGGTTTAAAGGCCAAGATTTTAACTCATATTAGATGTCACATGGATGATGCTAGAGTTGCTGTAGAGACTGGTGTTGATGGAGTTGATGTTGTTATTGGTACTTCTCAATTTTTGAGAAAATTCAGTCATGGTAAAGATATGAATTATATTGCTCAAAGTGCCATAGAAGTTATTGAATTTGTTAAATCCAAGGGTATTGAAATTAGATTCTCCTCGGAAGATTCTTTTAGATCGGATTTAGTTGATTTACTAAATATTTATCGAACTGTAGACAAAATCGGGGTAAATCGTGTTGGTATTGCTGATACTGTTGGTTGTGCTAATCCTAGACAAGTTTTTGAATTGGTTCGTACTTTAAAATCAGTAGTGAATTGTGATATTGAATGTCATTTCCATAATGATACCGGATGTGCTATTGCTAATGCCTATACTGCATTAGAAGGTGGTGCGCGTTTAATTGATGTTAGTGTTTTGGGGATTGGTGAACGTAATGGTATTACTCCCTTGGGTGGACTTATGGCTCGTATGATTGCTGCTGATCGTGATTATGTTTTGTCGAAATATAAAGTTCATAAATTACGAGATATTGAAAATTTAGTTGCTGAGGCAGTTCAAGTGAATATTCCATTTAATAATCCAATTACTGGGTTTTGTGCATTTACTCATAAAGCCGGTATTCATGCAAAGGCTATTTTAGCAAATCCTTCAACTTATGAAATTTTAAGTCCAAGTGATTTTGGATTAACCAGGTATATTCATTTTGCTAATAGATTAACTGGTTGGAATGCCATCAAGTCAAGAGTTGATCAATTGAATTTACACTTAACTGATGAACAATGTAAAGAAGTTACTAATAAGATTAAGAAATTAGGAGATGTAAGACAATTAAATATTGATGATGTTGATTCTATAATTAAGGATTTCCATGCAGATTTAACTACTCCAAGAGTAAGACCAACTACACATGATCAAAACTTACCCAAGATCCCTCATACATTAGAAGAACTTGAAGAACCAGAAGAAAAGAGACCAAAACACTAGTTTGCTTTTTATATGCATTATATGTAAAATTATATAAATATATTTTCTAAATCTTTACTGATACACTTCCAAATTTCTAAGTAATAAACACATTGATGCGATTCCAAATATTATGCTCATTGTTATACAAATTCTAAATGATTTATAATTTTTCCCTGATTGAATAGTTATTCCATTTTTAGAATCAACAATGTAAATTACTATAGCAGCAGATAAGTTGATTATTGAAATCAAAGTAAATATTAATTCAAGGTGGCTATACATGATGTAGTAGTAGTAGTAGTATTACGATTATTTTACTTGTAGTTTTTTCTCTATATGTTCATTTAGGTGTAAAGTTAAGTTGTAACGTAAAACAAATTATTGTATGTATGTGTTTTACTTGATAACATTTAGGGTGAGATGTTGTAAGGGTGAAGTTTTAGGTGGAAGGGAAGGAAAGAAAGGGTTGATATTTGTTATGTTGTAGTTGAAGATGAGATTTCTTCAAAAAATAGATTTTGTGTAAATTGAGAATGTAGTTTGTAACTAAAAACGTGGCAACAATGAAAATAATACAAATAACAGTAAATAGTGGCTGTTCTCAAGACGTATCCTGTTTTCCTTTACAAACAGTTTAATATCGTGACAGTATAATAGTTAGATCAGTTCATCTGATAATAAAAAAAAACAACCGGAAACTGAAGAAAAAAAAATATGTTTGGCTTTCAAACCTAAAATAAAAAAATGGGTGATAATTGAAAGCCCATTTTATTTTCTTAGCATCTCTCTCCCTTTGTTTCCGTAACATTTTTTTTTTGGGAATAACAAAAAAATAATCTGATTTTACCACGTTGGGTGTACATTATAACCGAAAACTACAATGTAATTACACATTTTAACAAAGTGGCGCAAGAAGCAGTAGATAAGATGAGTTTGTTATTGAGTTTTCTCTCTCATTTGAACCAATTAATTACATCCAGGTCTCTCATAGGCTGTGTTGTACTTTTTTCTAGGTGATCTTTTTTCTTGGAACAAATAATTAGCCCAATTAGGAAAATGCTCACAAGACAAGAAAAAAGTATGCAAAATATTCGAGAAGACAATAGATGTTGAACAATGAAAGAGCCGAATATATTAGATTTTTTTTTTGTAGCAATTGATTATGGGGAAACAGTTCCATGTAATTTGGAATATTTTCTAAATCAACAAAGGATTTCATGTAATTGAGGTGGGAGATTTTTATTGGGCAGTGAGTGATATTTTTATTTCAAATATTCCAAAGAGGGTTATTTATTCTTATCCGCTTGTATGTTGTATTTGATTGAGAGTTGTTACTGATGGTATCTCATTTGACGTTATTTTTACAAGTTTTTGACTAAAAATTTAATTGAATCAAAAAAACGGAAAAACCACAACTTGATTTTAGTTGAAACCAAATACCCATGAAATCTGACATTCATTAAACTTCTTCGTATTTTATGTTTACCCCTTTTGCTTTTCCCTTTGTAAATACAGTTTCATGTTTGCAACTTAGTATTGGAAAAGTTCTATCCTGCATATAAATTCACGAGTTTTTTATTTTACCATTTTTTTTCATGTACCTCATCACTTACTTAGATAACACATACAAACCAACAATGGCTGCAGCAAATACAAACAAAAAAGTCAATAGACGAAGTAGGAAAAAGAGAAGAACCGAAGACTTTTCTTCCGATTCTGAATCATCATCTTCTTCATCAGAATCCGAACGTGAACCAGAAACCGAACCAACAAAACAAAATATTGAACATTTAAATATAACTATAGATGATATAGAAATCGATTCAGATAGTGAAAAGCCACAACATAGAGTACCAGAGAAATTATCAATCACGCAAAAGCAACAATTGAAAAATATATCATTTACTACAACTCCAATTTCAAATTTAATTAATAATAGTACAAATTCAATTCCTAATATAAATCAAATTAGTTCAAATATAGATGAAGAAAAGAAAAATTTACAAAATCAATATTTAAAATTAATGGCTCTGGAATTTTCTGATGATTTGGATGAATTAAGAAAAAAACCAGATTTTACCGATAAGAGTTTGGTTATATTGGCAAAGACTTTACAGTCGGGAGTTAATATGTTTGATCCTGAGACTTTAGCTAATGTTTTATAGAGAATAGGCAGAATATATAGAATTGGATATTAACTTAGTA
Source organism: Spathaspora sp. UFMG-CM-Y285 (assembly GCA_002911495.2). Classification (NCBI taxonomy): domain Eukaryota; kingdom Fungi; phylum Ascomycota; class Pichiomycetes; order Serinales; family Debaryomycetaceae; genus Spathaspora; species Spathaspora sp. UFMG-CM-Y285. The sequence continues at coordinate 873,727 of PPUV02000002.1, forward strand.
AAAGATTTTGTAGCACCCCACAGTTCTAATGTTTTAAAATTTCTAGTGATATTCCTTGATCACCTTTATGCATAATATATTTATTGAAAATTGCTGTTATTTTGTCCAATGTTTACTCAAGGTTCCACAGATTATTGTATCAGGAGCGCTAACACTAGCACCTCTTCAGTCAAATTATCAATATCAGTGATATCAGTGATATCAGAGCTATCAGAGCTATCAGAGCTATCAACAGATAAATTCTACCTTCTGCTTCACCTCTTCCTGAATCTTGTCCAAGACCTTCTAATCTTTGAATGGTTGTTACGTTTTCATTTGTTAATACTTCGAGATCATTTTGAAGACCAGAAATAACTGCCAAAATTGCGTTATTATCCATGACTGGGGTTGATCAGAATCTACTGTTAAATAAATAAGTCTACTAGTTAAGTAAAATAGTATACTAAAAATATATGAATAGTTCATAGAACTATTTGTTCGATTTGACAAATTGCATAATAGCTCAAACAATAGAAATGCATATTCTTATTTAATACACCAAAAAAAAACGCCGGTTAGTTGATTCTCTAGTATAAACTGTACTGGAATTGTAGACAGAGAAGAAAAGATCTCGTAGTTTTGACACTTCAATTACAAAGTGTCGGATATATTACACACATCTCAACTACCTCCCTTAGTTCTAGCTATATAAACTATTAACCGATAGTGAAGTATTTTTTCAATTTCCCCTAAAAGCCCCCTTATTTTTTTTTTCGTTCCTCCAAACAAAAAAATCGGCTCTCCTTTCGTAAATTCTTATCAATGACTCTACCACGTTGTCAGTGCACAATCAACAACCGCCACATTGTAATCAAATGACAATCACCATTGACTTATGTGGTAAAAAAACGCGTTTTTCACATACCCAATGTGTTTCTTGATGTGACATCATACACTATATTGAAGTTTGCTGTTTGTTCATATAGAACAATTGGTTTGTGTCATGTTGGGGACCGAGAGATAAATGTAAAATGACGCAACTTGTCAAAAAAAAACAAGGAGGAAAAAGAAAAAAAGAAAAGAATTGGTTATCGCCCGCCCCAAGATTTTTCTCTTATATTTCCCTGACCCTTTCAATATCACTTTTGAAATTTACTTATTTATATTTATTTATACCCCTCAAATAACTAAACATCATTTATTTTTACGAAAGAACTTTCTTTGATTCAACTTGTGTTCTTTCTTTTTTTTCCCCCCATTCTATATTCAACCATAGATTTACATTAAAGTGTTCAACATGTCTCACACTACGGAAGACACGGGGGCTGTAAACAATAACCCAGATTCTGAATTCACACCGTTATTAACTGCTTCTAAAGGATCAAACACGTCCCATGGTGGGTCGGATGAAGGATTAGACCTTTCGTCTTCTCAAGAGACAACAGGTAAACCTCAAGAATATTTGGTAACGCCTCCAGATTCACAAATTTACAACAACGCGAATGCCCAAGGAAATGAAGAAGATGACGACGATGACGATAACGTCAGTCGTATTTTGAAAATAGCGAAACGTCCTAGTTTTATTTGGATATGTACTCTTGGAGTTGTTGCATTTATAATATTCCAATTAACATTCCTACCACGAACTTCTTTAGGACGAGATTATAGAAGATGGCATGGAATTCATTTAACTAAATCCGATGTCAAACGATTATTCTTACAAATGGCAGGTATAGGTAATTCTCATAATAGTTTAACTACCGAAGAATATATTGATCAATGGTTAACTAATTTCACCCTGATTAATTCCAAAAGTACTGTCAATATGGTTGCCGATGATAATTTGGAATTAGTTTCCTATGTAGAATCAAATTTCAAACATTTTGGCTTTAAAACTGATTCATATAGTTATGATGCTCCTTTAGATTTAACCAAACCTATAAGTTCAAGTTTACGATTGTTGGATAAAAATGGACAAGTAGTATATCTGCCAGCAATTATGGAACCAAATTTTAAAACCCCAGCATTTTATGCCTTTGGTTGTAATGCCAGTATTGTCAATAATTTTGTATTTATAAATGAAGGAACAATTCATGATTATACTTTACTTGAAAAAAATGGAATAGATATACAGGATAAAATTGTTGTGATTAAAAGTAATTTATATAATAAAAACATCACCATTGCTGAAAAAGTAGCTATTGCCAAACAACGTGGTGCCAATGGAGTTATCAATTATTATGATTTTAGTGCTGCCAATAATGTGGAAAATGAATTTCAATTAACTCAAGCCATATCTCGAGGAGCAATTTATCAAAGTTATAAATTACCCGCAATACCCGTGAGTAAGAGAATTATAAAACCAATATTGGACACTTTATTATCTGATAAACCACCAGATTTTGCAAATTGGGATTATCCCCCTGTAGGGAACACTCCCATGAAGATTGAATTGAATACTACATTTGCTCCTCCAACTTCCGCAAAATTGACTACTATAGTTGCATCACTCAAGGGTATAATGAATGATGCTGACGTTATAATTGGTGCTCGTCGAGATTCATACACATGTAATAATCCTCTTAGTGGACATGCAATTCTTTTAGAAATCATGAGAAATTATCAAAGATTAGTAGCAAAGGGTTGGAAACCATTACGGAATATTAAATTTGTCCTGTGGGATGGATCTAATACGGATTTGATAGGTGCTAGGAAATTCACTGATGATGTAAATGTTTTCAATCCAAAACGATCTATCGTTGCTTATATTAACATTGATGGAGATGCTGTTATGGGAAGTAAATTTACTGTAGATTCAAATCCCATGTTGCATTCATTATTAAGAACCACGGCCAAGTTTATTCCCATCCCTAAGGAAGCCACTAGTTACAAGACATTAAAGAATGACAATGATGAAGATGACGATGATGAAGATGAAGGATATACTACATTACATCGTTATTGGATGAAACAAGATAACACAACAATTAATTCTATAATGGGATTACCTATAAGTTATACCGAATCAATTATATTTCAACAACACCTCGGTACCCCCTCAATAAATATTAAATTTGAAAATGATGCTAAAAGAGATAGTTCAGTATATGTCCCTAATTCAAATTATTATCTGAGAAGTTGGTTAGTTGAACGAGAAATTGATGATGATTTACTTTTACATGGACTGATGATTCGATTTATTGGACTTTTGGCAATATCCTTGAGTGAACATGAAGTAGTTTCCTACAAGACTCACTCCTATTTCACAAAAATTGAAGGATTCTTTAATGAATTGGCTGAAGATAAACGGAATACTTTGGGATTTTGGCATAATGAACCTGTATCGAACTATGTAATTGCTAAATCTTCAATTTATCAAGATTTAGGTATTGAAAATGTGAAATTTAGTCATTTAATTAAACAATTCAACTATCTTTTAAATGAAACAGTTTATCAATCAGCAATTTTCGATGAATGGAATAATCATGTTGAAGATATGTTAATGCAAGATTACCCTTGGTATTTATATTATAAGAAATTACAACATTTTGCTCAATTTAAAGTGTCAAACTATAAGTTATCACATTTAGAACGGGATTTAAAGTTGAATGATCGAGATTATCAATATCTTAATAAAGCCGATAAATTATATTATGATTCAGTTATTTATGGAACAAGGAAATTTGATCCAAAAGAAGTTACACAAGCGATGTTTAATGATAAATTAAAAACTAGTACTTTTACAAATTTGTACTCGGCAATTGAAGTGAGAGATTTTGAAATGACAGTAAAATGGTTAGCTTTAATTTATGAGAAATTAAAAAGTTTACGATATAAAATGACGTAAACAATGGGTATAGGTTAATGGTAGATATAAATATATAACGCGATTTAGTATGAAAGTTGTGTGTTTGATCTAACTTTGTATTAGCCTCTTTCGTAGTTTCATAGCAATCACAATCACACGCGTTCATATTTTTTTTTTGCAACCAAAAAAAAACTAATCCCCAACACGTAACATCTACAAACTAACCAATGGAATTGATTCAAGATAAATCATCAGGACTTGAAATTGCCTGGATGTTAGCCACATTGGGGAATAAAGCAGCCAAGGGTAAAACCAAACGTGAAATCAATAATCTTTCAATTCCCCAACTTTGTCAAGAATTAAATCAAACATCCTCACAATATAACAATATTAGATATTCTTCCAACATTCTTCATGGAATCAGTATTATTCATCGACATAAAGTTGATTATTTCTATAATGATGTGACTATGATTAGAGATAGATTGAAACAAACGAAAACTTTTAAAATTATGATGAATACTAGTGGATGTACTGATACATTGGTACCACTGAAACGAACCCATCATTTACAAGATATTAATTTTAGAATTGAAGTTGATTTAACTTATCCTTTAGATGATGATGAAGAGTTTAAACCCGATAGAAGAAGAAAATTGGCAATTAGAAATGACGATACTTGGGGGTTGATTGAAACTCAAGTACAAACTCAGGTAGCACAAACTGAACAAGAAAAAAGTGAACAAGAAGCAATTGATCAATTTATGGAAAGATTAGAAGAAGATAATTTGGAAATGGACGTTGATTTTAATTTAGATGGTGAAATTCAAGAAGAAGATCAAATACAAGCACAAGAAGAACAAGGTCAAAATCTTATTGATGATTTAGTTTTACAAACTGTTGATGAAGTTAATCAAGAAAATCATGCTAGTATTTCCAATGATCCTAATTTTCATTTATCAACAACTAATAATTTACAAACTAATGATATTATTGTTGTTTCATATCAAAAATTACGAATTGATGAAGAAACAATCTTGACTCGTCAACAAATGTTAAAGTCAGAGCGAGAATATGAATTTAGAATGTTATCAAAACAAGATAAACACCAAGATGAGGCTGAAAGATTTGATGAAATTATTAAAGCAATGAATTATGACTTTTCTGTTTATTCAGATTATGTTCATAGATCGATATTTCAAAACCATTATAGAGGAAGGCAACTTAGAAAGAATTCATTGTTGGATTCTTCTCTTAGTCTTAGAACAACAGGAGTTAACTTACAAGAGGAATCAGAACATGCAAGACGAGCTTCAAGAGAAAACCTTGAAGAACCCGAGTTCAATATTAATCTTGATAATTTACATCAACTTGAAATTGAAATTCCTAGATCCCAAGAAGAAATCTTCAATATTAGTTTCGGTGATGCATTTAGAAATAGTAGTAGTCGAGTACCAACTGATATTTCTACCTACAGTGACATCTCTACTTCTGAACAAACGGTATTTGGTCGTCAATTACGTAAATTCTATAAATATGCTAATGAAAGATCGGATGCATTGGGAACAAAGTTTATTCTGTCAGATTATGGATTAAATACATTACTAGACTCAACAGAACTTTCAGGATTGAAAACAAATACTGAATATAATCGTATTCTGTTTTCTGATTTAGTTCCCGATATTACAAGTGCTAAGGAATTAGATGAAGAGCCAATGAGAAGAAAACTTGCTGCTAAAGCATTTGCAAATATTTTAAGTTTAGCTTCCAAGAATTTAATTGTAATTGATGCAACTCCAATACAATCTTTTAAAATATTACAAGGAAGTTCAATAGATATAATTGTTGAAGCTCAAAATGAATAGAAGTTTCTACACTTCATTGCTATATCAATCAAATCATCTTTTATTAAATTAATATTTACCAAACAAGGTATTTATCATTTCATAAACTTATTAATACAAAAACAAAATTTGAAAACAAATAAAAAATAAAACACACAATAATTTTGCTACATGACGTAAGTAGTTAAAAATCAAAACAAATACAAAAAAAAATAAGTCCGTCTCTTCTTTACACACCATTTACTGGTGCCTCATCGTGTTTAGCAAATTCTTCTTCAACTGCCTGGTCAATTTCTTCAGTTTCATCTATTTCTTCTTCTTCTTCGCCATCTATTTGATGTAACGATAAAGTTGGTTTAACTACAGCAGAATCTAAAGTCCAAGATGCTAAAGCATTTTCAGCATCAATAATAATTTGCTTTGATGCTTCATATCCATCATATGCAGGTCTAGTTTCACCTGGAGTTACAGCTGAATCATCCAATAATTCTAATAATGCCTTACCATAACCAGCAATCAAGGCATACTTTTCTGCCAATTCTCTCGTAGCATCAAATTGATAGTTAAATGCTGCCTTCAATTGTTCTCTAGTGATATTACTTAATTGAGCTTCAGCAACTAAAGATTCTGCTTCTGCTCTAACCAATTCTTGTTCTAAAACTGGGATTTTTGGTGATTGAGGATCTTTATATTTCAAATGAGCAATATCATCAGTGATTTTTTGTTTTCTTTCTCTACTTGGTTGAACACTTCCTTCGATATCACGAATACTTTTCAAGGTAATTCTATATTGATCATATTTATCAATATATTGGTCTTCCAATTCCCCAATTTCATATATTAAAACCCCCAATTTATCAGTAACATCGGAAACATCATCATCATTCCCCTCACCCCAATTACTCAATTGTTTGGCAATATCTTTACGTTCACGAGAAGTAACCTCAACAGCTCTCATAAAATTCTTTTCCATTTTAATAAATTGGGCCAATTTTCTCGATAATTCTGGACCAGTTGCTCCAGCAGTAGCTTTTCTAATTGAAGAAGAAATACCACCACTACCAAAGAATTTGTTTTTGGTAGTTGAAGGTGGAGGAGGTGGTGATTGTAATTGAGCAGCAGTTGGAGCTTTACCAGATCTTAATGAGTATGTTCTGTGCATAGTTATAGGTCAATTGATAGAAATAATTAGAAAAAATTAGAAAAAAAGGAGAAAGAGTAGTAAAGAAGCAAGCAAGAGAAAAAAAAATAGACTTGTTGAGGTTAAAAGGGAATTTCGGAATGATTTTGTATTTTTTTTTGTTTTTAAGGGATGAAATTGAAATTGTCGTTATGAATTTTGTTTTAATTTTTTTTTTGTGAGACATGAATTTACTGCAAAACATGGGGGTGAAAATGGGGGGTGTGTGAGTGGGACATGCAAGAGGGTAAATTAGTCTTGCATTTATATACCGTAAAATAAAGTCAATACACAAACATTGAGTGTTGATACAATATGTATATGTTACAATTGATGTCACTCAGGGATATATCTTGACATATTTTCCCCCCTGCAGTAACCATCATTCGAGAACTATCCTTTTCTCCTTCTATGGTTATTTGTGGCCCTGGTGGAAGAGAAGAAAAAAGAAAAATCCGAGCCAAGAATTGCACCTTTTCTTGTTCAAACTTTAAACGACACAAAAACAGCAACTATTTCAAGATTGCGAAAATATCTTGAAATTGGCAATTGTTTAAAATATGTAGGCCTCGGTTGCTATTCCTAAATTGGTACCTTTTTGCTTTATGCATGGAATATTCAAAGATAAGGTTAATACGATTTTTATGATTTTTATGATTTTTATACTCGGTACCTACATCTTTCAAAAAAAAAATAATAAAATGTCAATATATATTAATACAAATACAACACTACTCAACTTTACTCCTTTTGTTACCACCATTTTCACTATCTTCAGCAGAACGTTTAATTGATAATCTTAAATCTCCTAGTATTCTATAATAATCTTCTTCAAGGGCTTCATATGCCGTCTGTAATTTATCCTTTTTCGTATTTTCATCCATTGTACTTAATCCTTCTTTGTTTTTATTATATAACCTCTTTTTGATAAATAATCGAACATCCGCTTTTGTTACTTCATTTGTATGTTTTAATTTATATAACAAGATAAGTTCTAATAATCTGGAAAATTGTCTCTTTTCTAATTTTAATTGTTTACGAGTCTCTTCAATCCACAAACTCTCAACCCTTGGAGTTACTTTTGTAAAATCAAGTACATTATTTAATCGAGAAAGATCAGCTCGATCTCTCATATCATCAAAACTTTCATTAGGATCTTCAACAACAATTTCTACAACTTCTTCATCCTTATGCCATACATCAAACAAATGAGAATAAAATGCTCCACCTAATCTCTTACCTTGATATATTGGTAATATTATAAATTGAGAAATTTTCTTTCTAATTTCTCGTTTATTATTATCAAATTTTTCTGCACCAGGATATTTCCAATAATTATACGCAGTAGCAAACCCCACAATTGAAGATGTTTGCTTGTCATATAATACATATAAATCCCATAATTCATCACTGGCATCAATATATGAACCTGCTTCAATGAAAAGTAAAACTAATATTTGTAATCGTTTGTGTAATTCCAATCCCGCCACATCTTTAACATTAATCTTGTAAATTTCATATTCTGTACCTTCTTGAGTGAAAGTATCAATTAAATCACCAGGAATCTTATATCCGCCTTCCTTTTCTTGTTTAATTGAGTCTACCCATTTACCTTCATCTTTAAAAATGGCTGATTCTGGTAAGAATTTACCAAGTAACTGTTGTAAATCAACAATATCTGGATCATCTAATTTCTCGGAGTACTTAACATTAAAGAAAGGTTTAAATGTAAAATGATCAAAACATAAGAATATAACTAAATCCTTGTATCCATAAATTGTTTCAGCATCACCAAATATTGGATATGTGAATGTTGGTGAAAAATTGATTGCTCCTTGAGAATCAGTGACAAACAATTTGACAACTTCATTGGCGGAGGAGGTCCATTGCTCTGGTTGTAATGATGCAGCAGATATAATATCAGACATTCTGGATTTCCTGGTTGTTGTTATTCAGTTTCGAACTGTTGATAAGTTTTTTGTATTGTTTTTTTCAAAGAATTGACAAGCGCGTTACAAACATCCGTTCTGACATACATAAACATTTATTTACAAAATATATAAAACAAACTATAAAAATCAAGCAATAACCACAACTAAATCTCCCGCTTCAACCATATCACCATTTGAAGGATAAATCTTAACGACTTTACCATTTCGAGGAGCATTGACGACCATTTCTGTCTTCATTGCCTCAACCACAATTAAAGCTTGATTGGCAACAACTTCAACCCCAACTTCAACCAAAGCTTTCCAAAATCTTCCCGAATATTCAGAATAAATCATTTCTGAACTTTCATCAAAATGTTCTTTAACTTCTACTTTATTATCATGTTTCTCTAATTCACTATTGGAAATTTGAATCAATTTATTAAATTCTTCTAATTTTTCACCTCCTTGTTGCTTTTGAAATTCTTCAATTGATTGAGAATGTTGGTTAACCCATTGTAAATATTCTCCATGATTGAACACAGTATCAACAATATCAACTTTAAACTTACCAGCATGCATTTCTTCTGTGAATGCATCAACTTCTGCTTCAGTTACAGGATAAAATTCAATTTGATCAAATATAGATAATAACCAAGGTTTATCATCATTAGAATGTTGACCTAAACTTAATTTGTCCCAAATTGGAACCGTTCTTCCAACTAATTGATACCCCCCTGGTGATTCCATAGTATAGATACACATATAATTACCACCAATACCGACAGTTCCATTAGGTGTATAAGTTCTGGAAGGATTATACTTAGTCCCCAAGAATCTTTGACGAGGGTCTAATGGTACGGCACAAGGAGCACCTAAAAACACATCACCTAAACCCAAGACCAAGAATCTAGCACTATATAACATATCCTTAACATCATTTCTGGTAATTCCATTGATAGCAGCTATAAAATCAACATTATTAGGTAACCAAGGAGCTTCACTTCTAATAGTTTCTTGATATCTAGTAACAGCATCCAAAGTTTTTTGATCTTCAAAAGCCATAGGTAATCTAATAACCCGAGATTTAATTTCATAATCATCAACAAATAAGATTTCTTGTTCATATGAAATTAAAGTTTGTAAAAGTTCAGTTTGTGTGATTTCATCGGTAAATTCAACCAAAACAGATCTAACCCCAGGTGACATTTCGAAGATTCCTACTGTCTTGTATTGTTTCACCATTTCAATTAACTTGTGGATTCTATAAGACAATTTCAAATCAAGGGAATTATCACCATATTCAACAAGAATATATCTATCACCAGCTTGACGATAAGTAACTTTTGGACCAGTTCCATTTAATTGATGAAGTACAGGATTCTCTGGGGTTGTTAAAACTTTCCCTTCAAATGAAGGTAAATCACCTTGTAAAGTTTCAATACATTGATTTTGTGCCAATTTCATTTGTTTAGCAGTTTCATAAGTTACAGGAACAAATTGAATAAATTCGCCTGGTTTAACTTGTCCAATCTTCCATAATTCAGATTCAGTAATTACAGCTTCACACACAAATCCACCTAATGAAGGACCATCACAAGTTAGGATAACTGGTTCATCTCCTGTGAAATTAACTGCCCCCATTGAATAAACATAATCATGAGTATTAGAAGGATGTAATCCGGCTTCACCACCATCATGTCTGGCCCATTTGGGTTTAGGACCAATTAATCTAACCCCAAATCTATTTGAATTATAGTGTACTTTCCAAGATGAAGCAAAGAATTCATTGACTGATTCAGGTTTAAAGAAATCAGGAGATCCATGAGGACCACAAGTAACACCAACTTTCCAAGTTTTGTTTGAATAATTTGGAATCAAAGATTTGGGGATTGCTGTAGGTTGTGAAATTGGTGCTGGTAATGTACAACTAGAAATTTCGGAATTACCCAAGAATAATACATCACCATGTCTTAAAACTCTACCATTATATCCCCCTAAATTACCTAAGGCAAATGTTGAACGAGATCCCAAATATTCCGTAACTTCAATACCACCTCTAATTGCCAAATATGCTCGACAACCAGAAGTTAATTTACCAATGGTCAACTTATCCCCAGATTTAATCACAATTGGTTCCCATTGATTGACAGAAACACCATTAACACCCACTTGAGCTTGACCACCAGTAACACCAACAACAGTATCTTGATGGAATAACAATGTTGGACCGTTCAAGGTAATTTCTATACCAGGAGCAGCATGATGATTACCCACAATTCTATTGGCAATTCTAAAGGAATATTGATCCATACAACCAGAAGGTGGTACACCAATATTCCAATAACCTCTTCTTCCAGGATAATCTTGAATGGTAGTATAAGCACCAGGACTAATAACTTCAATAGCATTTGGTTTATAAATATATGAATCTAAAACTTTAGTATGAACTTGAGCATTTGCAAACATATCAGAATCAACAATAGATCTTAAATAATCAACATTGGTAATAACTCCAAACACTACAGTTTCATCAAGAGCTTGACGTAATTTCTTCAAAGCATCATCACGATCTTTCCCATGAACAATAATTTTAGCTAAAGTAGGATCATATTCTGAAGAAATAACTGTCCCCTTTTCAACCCAAGTATCGACTCTAGCCCATTGAGGAAATTTAACTTCAGTTAATTGACCAGGGGAAGGTTTGAAATCTTTAACCGGGTTTTCAGCATATAATCTTGCTTCCATTGATGCCCCATTAATTTCAATTGGTTGAGTGAAATCAGGTGGGATATCAGCAGCAATTAATAACATCCATTCAACTAAATCAATTCCAGTAACCATTTCAGTAATGGGATGTTCAACTTGTAATCTAGCGTTAACTTCCAAGAAATAAAATTCATCACGAACTTCGTCATAAATGAATTCCACAGTACCAGCACATTTATAATTCATGGTGGATGCTAAGGATTCTGAAGCTTGCCTCATTTTGATTCTTGTAGTATCAGGTAAGTTTGGAGCAGGAGTTTCTTCAATAATCTTTTGATTTCTTCTTTGTAAAGAACAATCTCTATCACCAATAGCAATAGCATTTCCCTTACCATCACCAAGAATTTGAACTTCAACATGACGAGCATTTTCAACAAATCTTTCAATGAATACACCAGAATCACCAAAATAAGATTCCCCTTGACGTTGAACCGCTTGGAAAATCCGGTCCATATCTTCTTCACATTCAACTTTTTGTAAACCAATACCACCACCACCAGCAGTAGATTTAACCATAACTGGATATTCCAATTTTGCAGCAACTTTTTTAGCTTCCATGGAATCCTTAACTAATCCATCAGATCCAGGAACTAAGGGGACGCCAGCTTTCAAAGCAATCAGCCTCGCAGAATGTTTAAGACCCAATTGTTTCATGGCATCACCTGAAGGACCAACAAATACAATACCTTCTTCACCACAACGATCAGAAAATTCAGCATTTTCCGATAAGAATCCATAACCAGGAATAATAGCTTCAGCATGGGATTCCTTTGCAGCAGCAATTATCTTATCAATGGAAATATAAGTTTCCCCAGTACTTGTACCATGAAGTGGTATAGCAACATCAGCAATTAATACATGCTGAGAATATTTATCAGCATCAGAATATACCGCAATTGATTTGATACCCAATTTTTTTAATGTTTTAATTATCCGAACAGCAATTTCACCACGATTAGCCACTAACACTGAATTGAATGGTTTTTTAGTTTTTTGTTCAAACCAAGTTTGATAATTTGCCCAACCTTGATGTTCAGTAATATCAACTGTTCCAGGAAGTGTATATCCATATTCTTCACAAATAAAAGATTTAATCCATTCACCAGATTTTAATTCAACTGATCCAATACCAAGAGGTTCAGGAACGTAACTTATGAATTTACCAAAGTTGGATTTAGGAATTGAATAAACTTCAACAATGATGTTTGAACCAGATTCAGTTACTCTTCTTAATCCCGGTTTAGCAACAGGTCCAGTTTTAGGTAAACAATAAAGTTTGTAGTTGGCAGAAGTCGTAGTTGATTCAATAAATCTTGCACCCACAGATTCAAGTTGCCAATGTAATTGAAATCCTTTTAAATGAGCACCAACAACAGCTAATTTAATTTCAACATCAGAAACAATTTCAGGAATAGAAGAAATAATTTCATCACTCTCAGATTCAACTACTTTATTCTTTAAACATCCATAAAATCTTGGACCATAACATTTCATATATCTACTAGCTAATTCCAACAAGGCATAATCATTAAATTTATGTGATAATAAGGTAATTCCAAATGGTAATCCATCACTTCTAAAAGATGCTGGGATGGCAATAGCTGACATATCAGCTAAATTAACAAAATTAGTATAAGTACCTTGGTAAGAATTGATTTTAATAGGTTCTTGAGCAATTTGTTCAATGGTGGGAGTTAAAGGAGCAGTAGGGACAATTATAACATCAATATCTTGTAATAATTTCTTGACTTTTTGTAAAATACCTTGTCTTTTATATTCAAATTCAAAGGCAGTAGCTGCAGAATACTTTTCACCACCTTTAATAATTTCACTAACTGTGGGATCTAAATGTGTTGGTTCAGTAGCAAGGAAATCCTTAATGGCGGCAAACCTTTCACTAACCCAAGCACCTTCATATAAACATTTAGCTAAATCTAACAAAGGATCAATGTTCAAAGAAATTAATTCAGCACCAACTTGATTTTGGAAAATATCAACTGCTTGGGAGAATAGTTTGGGATTTTCTGTTTCTCCATACCATAATAAACTAGTAGGAACAGCAATCTTGGGTGTAGTTGGAAATTTCACAAGGGGAGATTGAGGGAATGAACGAGAATATTCATCTTTGTCACCATCTTCCTTGGCCAATATACTAAATGTCAATTGAGCATCAGGGAGATTCAAAGCAAACACAGACACACAATCCAAGGATTTACAAGCTGGAATAACCCCGGCACATGAAAATACACCCTTGGTTGGTTTCAATCCAATAATATTATTTAAAGCAGCAGGAACTCTACCAGAACCAGCAGTATCTGTACCTAAAGAAATTGGAACAATACCTCGAGCAACAACAGAAGCAGACCCGGCAGATGAACCACCACTAACATATTTCAGATCAAATGTATTGGGAGTAATACCATATGGTGATCTAGTACCTACTAATCCAGTAGCAAATTGATCTAAATTGGTTTTACCAATTACAATAGCACCAGCTTCTCGTAAGAGCTTGACAACAGTGGCATCATCTTCAGGAGAAAAGGCAAATGAAGGGCAAGCAGCAGTAGTTTCAAATCCTTTAACATTGATGTTGTCTTTAATGGCAACTGGTACACCATACAAGGGTAAATCAGTTTTGTTTGATTTTGATTGTAAGAATTGCCATTGATGAGTCAAGTTTTCAATTGAGGCTAAAGAAATCCAAGCAGGATCAACAGGAGCAGATTGTTGTGATGATAATAAGTCAGATAATAGTTGTAAAGATTTACTGGGAGTTGATTTACTGTGGAATTGTTTCCAATCTTCCACGGTCCAGCCGATATAGTTTGATTGATGCATATTGTTTTTCTACCGCAAGGGTTAAATTATAGAGTAAAGAAATTTTTTACAAGTTTACTAACGTTAATTGTTGGATTCTCGACAATACTTATATGATTTCATTATCCAACTTCACTAAATCGGAAATAGTTTGGGGTATAATTTACAGTATTTTTTTAAAGTTTTGGCATTTGAAAAAATTACTGATAAGAAAATTATTTACACCCAAAAAAGACTCCACTGATAAGACAAAAATTGATTGAAAATCGAAACTAATCCCGAGAAGAACAACCTCGCTTATGTAATTATTTTATTCTACCTGGTTCATTCTGGAAACAAAAACCGATACTTTCCCCACAACTTCTTTCCCCTAAATCAATCCCTTAAAACTTGGTCAATTCTAGTTGAAATACTGTCAAGATGGGTTAGCTGGACCCTTCCTCCCCTCGGAAATGATTTTCCGATACTATGACACGTTGCATAAGCGTTAATAAATTGTCAAGTAATGCGCTTAATTCTCACTAGTAATAAGGAAAATTTTAAAAGGCGACTACTTTAAAGGTATAGATCTTGCGCTATGATTTTATTGGACGATAATTAACTCTATTGTATTGACATAAGATTTATAAAGATAACATTTTTCACACCTGTCTAATCAGGATTTTTCAAAGGGACCAAAAAAAAATAGAAGGAAAAAATTGAAGAAAAAAAGTATTGGCTGCGACTTATCTGGAGGAACCGAGGAAATTCCGCCTTTGTATTGTAAGTTGATAGTTACAAGAACGAACTGTATTGGCCAGTTAACCACCTGTCTTCTAGCTTATCGAGAGGCATGTAGTTACTAATTATTAGCTATTGGATAATTAATAGAGAACAATGTAGCAAAGGTTCACTATGTTTTGTTCACATGGCACAAGCATTTGCAGTAACCAAAAGCTTTCATTAAAACACTACAATAAATTTTCAAGCACATAACAATTAATATATTTATATTTATACTACAATTACTCTTTCTTATCAGAAGAATTTCTAGCTGGGGAATTACCACTCAGAATACTTTTACCTTCAAATACTTCATCAATATTAGTAATAGCATACCCAGTTGCTGATAATTGAGCTTGTAATTGAGATTGAACAGCATGTAATTTTTCTGGGTTTTGTTGTTGCCATTCTTTAACTTTATGACCTTGACCAGTTAAATCCCAATAAATACCTCTAGAAGTATTATAAAGACTTTCTCTCCCTTCCCAAATTGGATAAATAATAACTTGGAAAACAGTATAGAAAATCCAAATAAAGAAAACAACAACCCAACCAGTAAAGAATTCTCGAGAAAAGATATATTTAGTTCCAAACATAGGCATGGGCCAAAGAACTAAAAGGCAAATGGTCAAGGAAATACAAATAATACAACATTTGAAAAATGCTCGGTGTAATACTTGCTGTTCATGTTCATAACTTTCAACTTCACCTTTAACTAAATGACTGGCAATTACACTGACTTGAGATTTAACTGGGGTGATTTTCTCTTCATCAATAGTTTCATGCATTGCTTCCATTAATTCTTCTTCTTCGTCAACTCTAAAGATCTTGGTCTTTAAAATCTCCCAATCGAAATTTTGTTGTTTAAAGATTAAAGTGAACAGGGGAATAAGAACCAATGGGGATAACAAGGCAACACAATTTCCTGTCAACATAGCATTATCTTCAAAGGTATTGTTATAAGTAATAGCACCAAATTGAACTTTGGTAACAATTAACCATGACATAATAGCAAGAGCAGTAGCAATTGGTGGAGTAAATGTAGCAGCATGCCAGTTTTGTCTCTTGGACAACAAAGTTAATGCCGAGGATAACACAGCACCACCAATAATAATTCCCATCAATTCATATAAATAACCCAAAGAAACATTAGCATAATAAAGACCAATAGCAAATCCAGCCATAATATATGCAAACCCGATAACTGACATGTGAGAAATCCAAATCAATTTCTTACCTGTTGCTTGAGGATTAATATAAGTACGATAAATATCATAAGTGCAAATAGTAGACACAGCAATTAATTCAGCTGACATGGCAGATGTCACAGCCATAAACACCATCAAAAGAGATAATACTGCTCCAGATTTACCTAACAAAGCAGAAGCAGCATTGGGCAAAACTAACCCAGCATTAACTTCTTCAGGAGTCATTGGTCTACCCAAGGGCCAATATTCGGTTTGTTCCAAGGCCAAAGCAGCTAAACCCATAGTAAGGGAACAGAATGCAGGAATTGGAAGCCAAGCAAGAGATCCCAAAATATATCCTCTATAAGTTGATGCAGGATTAGCAGCAAATGCCTTGTTGAAATAACCATTATCTAAAAAGACAGTACCAAAATTACCCACAATATTAATAACAAAGAAAATACCCCCTGATCTTGAATTCATGGTTAAATAAGATCCACCAGCATTGCCTTCTCTTGGTTGAGTTTCAGCTAATTTAGTAATAATTTCCCAAACTGCTCCTGGAGATCCTAATTTATCAGATGTGGCCCATGTAGTAAAAGCAAAGGTAATAATAATAGCCACCATAACTACAGTATGAGCATAATCAGTCAAGAATGTGGCTTTAATACCACCGAAAAGTGTATAAATAACAACACCCAATGGTAAAAGTAAACAAGAAGCGACCGCATTCATACCAGTTAAATCTCTAACCACAGCTGATCCACCAGTTAACAACATAGCAGTGACTAAGATATTTGTAGCAAATCCCCAGAAAATATAAATCCAATGAGTAATCGCACCATATCTTCCTCGAATAATTTCAAGATAAGTATGAGCAGCAGGAGCCCTTTCTCTACCTTTAATTGCTAAACAAGCAAACAAAGTAATTTGACAAGTTGCTCCCGCAGCATAGAAAAACCCACCAGATATCCCATTATTGTAAACTTGAGTAGTTGAAGTTAATAACGTAGCTGCCCAAGTCCAAGAAGAAACAACAGCTGAACTGATTAAACCAGTTTTAACACTTCTACCAGCAGTAGCAAACTCTTCTGCCGTCATAATTTCACGATTATATCTTCTTAATATATAAGTAGTTAACATCATCCCAAAGGCAAAGAGAAATCCAAGACCAACAACCACGGCATAACCTGCACTTTGCGGTAAAGGAACAAACTGTTCTGTCATTATAATTGTTGTTATTGGGGGAATTAACAACCAAAATAATTTTCTTGAAAAATCAAAGACCTTTTATATTGTACCTATTTGCAATCATTTAACCAGCTTATCTCTGTGGTACTTATTTTCCGCGCACTAAAAGAACGCAGATAAAAATAAAATTGCAACAATTTTCGTTATCATTTTTGTGTCAACTTTAATTTTAAACCTCCTGAGAAAATTTTAAGCGACTAAACAATATGTTCGGCGCACAAGAGAATTATAGATAAGAACTAAGTAACCCGTTTCAGGTAAGAAGTTGATTCTGGCAAATCAAATTGCCGCTATTGATCCGATACCGGTTAAAGTTGACACGTGAAACTAGGAGGTTATCGCCATATTAGAAGGGTGTTTTCTAGTTTATCTATTGACTATGATTTCATTAATGGTTATGTGAGATTTTAAATTGTTGTCTTATCTTCTCTTCTGGGGTATTCCATTGTGAAAGGTCATTGACATTGAATAGTGAAAATCTTGAAAAATTTTTGAAAAATTTTACCCCAGGCTTTTGCTGAGATCTTATTAGGTCTTTGTTATTAAAGTATCAAAATGGTAGATGGTTTCTATTGAATGTGATACTAGTAGCATTTGTAATGCATCCATTTACTAAGTTACTCAGGGATCAGTCTTATCTTTGTTGATATATTTTCTCGGCATATGATTATTTTCTCACCCCCATATTCTAAAAATTTCGTAACGAGCAAAATATGTTTGAATGATAAGATAACTGGTTTCATGCTGGTGTAATTCTTTCAGTTCTTATTGGACGACGTTCATAACCATTGTTATCAGGATAGTTATCTGTTTATGGTTTTGATATTTCTGCACAATGTGTTATATCTCAGACAACCACATGATTTGTTGACACTGCTTCTTTGTTGCAAATTCTCGCTTATTACTGTTTACTCCTGTTCAAGGGATACTACTACACTTTATTCTAAACTAACCATACAATTCTAAACAGTATATATAAGTATATATAAAAAAATAAATGTATTTGTTCAAAGAGTCTTGTGTCTAACTAGTTTCAATGTATTCTCTGTCATCAGCCTTACCTTCCAATTCCCCTCTAATTTCTTCCATTTGCTTGGTTTGTTCTTTCCAAATCTTTTTATCATCTTCCGCTTTACTATCTTTAACAAACAATGAATCATCTGGTCTTCTATAAGAACCCCCAATTCTATCCCATAACGTGGTAAATTGTCCATAATTATAATTGAAATATAAATGATGAATAGTATGACAAGCAGTACCATTAACAAAGGGGTCATTAGACATATAATTACCATCATGAATCATAACTGTCCAAAAATTAACAAAAGTAAATAATCCTAAATAAAGGACTTTTTGTAAGGGGAAAAATAACGGGTAAATATGATAAGGTAAACTTTGACACCAACCATCAACAGGATGGAAAGCATGGGAGGCAAATGGAGTACAAACAATCCATTTATGATGTGGCTTATGTAATCTTTTGTAAACACTAGGCCAATGTAACCATCTATGAATAAAATAAATTCCACAATCAGTAAATAAAATGAATTTAGGGAATTGTAACCAAACAGCTTTCCAACCTCCACTAGATTCATTAACATCCATATAAAGAAATGAATATCCATGTAATTCAACTAACCAAAATGGAATAGTCAATAATACCATTACAGGGATAGCAGTTGATGCACGATAAATTTCCAATGACATTTGATTTTTTAAATATCTTGGGTGATTGAAAATCTTTCGATCAAATACAAACAAATAAGATAAATAAGCAACAATGAAATATAATAACCAACCAAAAATAGAAGCAATAAAAAATAAGGAAATTGTTTCTCTTAAAAGATTTGATCTGGCTAACAAGGAACCATTGAATAAGTCACCTGCAGGTAAGTAATGTGGTGCTAAACCATAAATTTCTGATTTATCTTGAAAATTAGCAAGTTTATATAAAAGATAATTTGGTATTGTTGACTTTGCAGCTTTCAAGGAAGAAATATTAAAACTTGCACCTAAAGTTGAATTGGCTGACAAAGCTTCTTGTTGATATAATGAACTCAAAGAAGGTACTTTTATATTACCAATAGTTTGAACAAGAGGACTATTCTTTAACAATTGGTGTATCGTACCATCTTTTGGAAGACATTTTGAATAAATCAGATCAAAAAGATAATAATCACAAACTTCTAAAACGAGATCCATTGTGCGCTATATATGTTGGATGTGTAATATATATACTTCAAAAACCTAGGGCTGTTTCTATCTATCTCTCTCTCCCACTTTGGGATATTTAACGAATGTCAAAAAATAAAACTGAAAAAACAAAAAGCAAAATCTAGCAATCTTTTCAAAAAGCAAAAAGTCTATATATTTATAAAAACAATTATTTCGATTTAAGGGTTGTTTTTACGATGTGAAAATCAAACACCGATTTTTTTCTTAGTAAACCATTGCACCACTTATAAAAAAAAAAAAAAAAGAAAAACACAGTTGAAATTTTTTCGTATAGAATTGAAGAAAAGAAAGAAAAAATAAACAAACGTTGTGTGTTTCATTTTCCCTCGTTTACCCCCCTCCTCCAAACGATGGGAACGACGAGAACGAAAAAAAAGAAATTATTACAACAAGGAAAATCTCGGATTTAAAAAAAAAAAAAATATTTTTCACAACTGACGCGAATATACAAGAAAATGGTACCACTAATAAAACAGCTGATTGTAAAGTAACCTTGAAATAAAGATCTAAGAGTTAATCCGATACTATCCGCGTATAACCCCGTAAGTGTCCTACAAAGTAACAACACATGCAAAATGTAAGAAAAAGGTAATTTA
Organism: Spathaspora sp. UFMG-CM-Y285; assembly: GCA_002911495.2. NCBI lineage: Eukaryota > Fungi > Ascomycota > Pichiomycetes > Serinales > Debaryomycetaceae > Spathaspora > Spathaspora sp. UFMG-CM-Y285. Next base: position 894,083 of record PPUV02000002.1, read on the forward strand.
TATGTATTAATATTAGCACTAAAGGAAGTCCGATATATCGGAATTGATTTTTCCCCCAGATTGACTTCCATGCGGCGCGGTTGTTTTGGGTGCTAAAATCATATTTGAATTAAATCCAGGAGGATAATTTACGTTGTTAACTTGTGGTATAGTTGGAGTAATTGGAGTATTGGGTAATGATTTCATAGTATTGCTAGAGAATGACTTATCAGTACTTGCCAGTTGAAAATCATCAAATTCATCATCATTATTTCGTCTATCAAATGTACTTTGTAAAGTATTTAAAAGTCTATCTGCTGTAGGATTCTTGGTCGTCGCTCCAAAAGTTAAATTTGTTGGCGGGGTTTGTTGTTTCTTTACTGGTTGAATTGGTTTAAATGAGGTGGAAGGTTGCATTGGTTTGATTGAAGGTTGAATTGACCTGACTGAAGGTTGAATTGGTTTAACTGAACTTATAGGAGAAGCAGTATTATTTGGCTTGTAGGAACTTACTGGTGAAGCTCTGGAATTTACTGGTGAATGTTGTCCCGATCTTCTTGGTTGCATTATTGTTTTTGTTTGTGGTCCAGGTAATTCCTTTGGTTTATCACTAATAGCTTGAGTTTGTAATAATGATTCAAATGTAGCTGGTTTGACAGTGGCATTTCCATTAAACTTAGTTATAGGTTCCGTTGTCGGTAAACTGGACAACTTTCTTTCAATTAATTCCTTTTGAATATCATTAGTTATATTCATAAACTTCTTAAACTCTGATTGTGTACAATCATTACATCCAAATGCTAGGGATAAACATTGGGGTAATACTGCATCAACCATAGATTCTAAATCTAATTGAATATGACTACTTTTAGATAATCGTAAGAAAAAACTCAAGACTGTAGAAACAACTCGTTTGTCTCTAGATTTTAAATTCTTTAAAACCGGAAATAATTGTTCTGTGATTATAATTTTATCAATAATTTTCTTTTCCACTAAATTTTCAAATGTATCTATTGTAATTAATTTTGTTGATAATATCGTCGTTGTTTTAAAAACATGACATAATAAGGGGAATAACGTGTTTTTAATATAGGGAAATTCAAAACTTTCTACAATATTAGGTAGATATTTTAAAAATGAATCTTGTAATTTTATCTGAGTTTCCTTTTGATCTTCTTGTTCTTTTGGAGAGGAAGTCAATACTAAATCAAACATTTTCTTGATTAATTCAATAAATTGTTTATCATTAGTTTTCTCATGTATTATTGATAAATTCTCCACTAACGTAAGTCTCACTTTAACTGAAGACATTAACATTTTCGTTAATATTTTCGAAACATTTTTTTTGGTGTCATCTTTAAATAAATTATCATATACTTTATCTTGAAATGTTAATTGTGATAAAAATTGTGATATATTCATAATAATATCAAGGGAATAACATATTAATTCAGTTGTCTTGCTATCAAGTATTGAATTGTCATTCAAGACATTGAACTCATTCACTAACACATCAACCAACAAAGGTAACAATTTCAGAGATTTAAAAGCTGGTGGGAATTGAGAAATTAAATTAGTGTTTGTATTAGGATCCACCACTAATAACCCTTGCATAAACATTAATTTTTCATCAATTGACTTTGTTGAAAATTCATCAATAAACCACATAGCTTTGATAATACTACCATTGAAAAATTCACATTCAATAAAATGTTCTAAAGTTAATCTATCATTAGGATATCTTGCTAATAATTGTGGGAAAATATGATATAATTTTTCTGGTACATTTTTCAATAAATATTTCAATTCTGAAGGTTTATGATTATAAAATTTCATTTCAAATTTCCGAAATTCTTGTTTATAATCAGAAATACTATTCAAATCAAAACAATTTATTAATAAATCATGATCATTATATAAATAATAGATTAAATGACCAAGTGACCAAATATCATTGGCAAAATTTAAATTTGTTACCGAATCAATGATTAATTCTGGAGCTGTGAAATTAAGGTTTAAATTAGCAAAGGGGATAAATGAACTATTCATAACATAGAAATTTTCTCGTTCCAGTGGTGATATTTCATTTAAATTTTGTAAAAATCGAAATCCTCCAAGTTTCCAATCTCCTTGATTATTGACAAAAATTGAATCTGGTTGTAAATTCAAATGAATAATTGAACAATATGAATGAAGAAAGAGTAAACCTTTGGCAATTTGTAATAACCCCTTTTGTATAGACAAATCATCCAAGTTATTATGCGATATAGTTTGTAAATTATCAACAATAGGTTCACTAGCAAATAAGAATTTCGTCTTGGTTTCTTCTAAAACTTCAAATATGGTCAAAATTTGAGGATGTTTTAGCTTACTCAATTGATTTACTTCAAATTTAATAAGTTCATAACATTCATTGATTATAGTCTTGGGATTCTTGGATGAAGTTGAACATAATCTATTTACTTGAGATTCAAATCGAGATTTATCAAATATAAACACCGACACGAGTTTACCTGTTGTTCTATGTTTACCAGGATATACTGACCACGGTTCAGCTACAAATGATGGATTATCCAGAACATTATAAGTTCCTCTAATTCCTGATTTGAAATTTAGTTTGAACATTTGATTGACGTGTTGATAAAGTTTTCCCAGGCGATTTTTTACGAACTTTTTAAAAACTGTGACAAAACAAAAAAGAAAAGAAAGGGAGAATTATCAAAGCGTTTTAAGTTATCTGTGTATTTGTCATACAAGTTATTTTACTAAACTGTAAGAACCTGTAATAATGTAGATATATCGATCAAATATGCTGAAAGTGTTTTTATTATTCATATAAATCGCATGGTTAAATAAATATACCAACTATGTAAAGAAAATAGTAGAAAACAAACATATACAAATGATAAAAACATTAAGGTAAATACCAGATGCCATATGTTTGAAACACTCCAGGTCTGTGGTTGTTGATTTTAAATTCTATCATAACGTCATAATAATCTTCCCCAACCAGTCTAATTGATTTGTACTCAAACTTTTCCAACCTTGGAGATCCTTGTTCTCATGAACCTGTTCTAAATTCTAAATATTAAATACTAAATACTAAATACTAAATACTAAATACTAAATACTAAATCGCATACTTCCGCATCAAATAAACCAGGGCGAGCAGTTGGGGTTGGCAATCCAGTTGGTAGTGTTAAAATTGTTGATAGGGTTCCTCCAGCACAAGTATCATCCCAACAAGAAGTAGTAGTAATATATAGCAAAAACTTAAATAGTGCCACATTATATAGTTTTGTTGCAAAAAAAAATTAAAAGAACAATTTCACAGAATTAGAAAAAATGGCAACTTACGTATTATTTGTAAATCAAGTCCTTTTATAATCAAAATAGTTAAATGGAATCATTATTGTAGATGCAGTATTGTTGCAAAATAAAATATAGTGTTTCATTTAAAAATAGGTCATTCTTTGTTGTGAAATGTTGATTGTTTATGTATTTGTTGTGATCGAGATATTATTTTCTTAATGTATTTTCTAGAAAAGAAATCATTTGTTTTCATCCTCCGACAAGGAGGTCGTACTGAGCGAACATGCGCGATCTTCCATTCATTATTCAAATGATTTCTTGTATATGTAGCACAGCTATTTCTGTGGAGACTAACAAGTCATAATCAGTTATAAAGTAGTATACTTTGATGTGGTGCATCTTTGGTTTGGTCATCTGTAGGGTATGATGACCTCAGAAAAAACATAATAAGTTTTCTTGGCAGTTATTCTTGTATATAATTGTTTAGAGGAAACATTGATGCTTTGCAAGGTCAATCATATGGTATAAATTTCTACATTCCTGTGGGATTATAGAATCTCGGTCCAACAGATTAAGACTCTATATAAAATTGAAATGTACTTATATGTTTCAATCTTAGCAATACAATGTTACGAGATTTACTGTCGGGTCTATCACAGGAGGTTCTTTGCATAATTTGGTCAATTGACTTTCGTTCGTTATGAAACTCTCTTCCGACTTTTTTTGTTTCAAGAATTACGAAAAAAAAAATGTCTACGTTAAAAAAACATCCATCAAGCAAAACACTACACACAAGATGAGCTTAAGTTTACTAGAAGACAACTTTAAACATTCCGCAGAGAGGCTAGATAAACCATCACCATATCTTCGAAGAAAAGCTAGAAACAATTATCATGAATTAGAACGAGCAATAACTCTGAAAACAGTATATGTTGGGAACTTGTCTCATTTCACAACAGAAGAACAAATTCATGAATTATTTCTGAAATGTGGATCAATTGATAGAATTATTATGGGATTAGATAGAAATAAATTAACTCCCTGTGGATTTTGCTTTGTCATATATAGAACTGAACAAGGTTCACTTAATGCCATGAAATTTTTACAAGCAACAATTTTAGATAGTCAAAGTATTTCTATTGATTTGGATCCTGGGTTCCGTGAAGGGAGACAATTTGGTAGAGGTAAACATGGAGGTCAAGCAGGTCAAGAAGCAGCTGCCGCAGCGGCTGCTGCTGCTACTTCAGGTGGAAGTGATAATGGATTTAGGGGTGGCTTTAGAGGAGGGTATCGTGGTGGATATCGTGGAGGATTTAGAGGGGGACATAGAGGTGGATTTAGAGGAAGAGGAAGAGGTGGATTTAGAGGTGGTAGAGGAGGATACCCTAGAGGGGAAGCTTCTGTATATATACCATCTCAAGATACTAGTTCTTCCTCTCAATCGTAATTCTCTAGAGATGGTGATAGTTTAATGCATTTTTGCGCTTTGTACAGGTTTTATTGTTCTTGAGCACTTTTATTGTAGAAAAAAGTTATGCGCCTTAAAATTGAAAAAGATGACAAATCCAAATCATGGAGGAATTATAAATTTTGCGAGATGTGGGAAATTTAGGTGTGTGGTTATGTTGTATTGAGTAATTTGAGTATATTTAGTTAGTAATATATAGTGATAAAATTTATGGTTCAAGTATAAACGTTTAAGGTGTGTTTGATTTAGTAGTAAAGTTTAGGTCAACGGAGATTTGGTGAAAAAAAATACTGCGAGTTGAAGCCTCCTCGGAGATATAACCAACAGAAGGGGGTTTATCCAGTTCTAGTATGATTGTTTCTTCAAATAATTTCGGAATTGACTTGTAAAAATTGTCTAAATCTGTTTATGGTATTACCTTGAGGAAATTGATGGAGTAATTATAAGGATAGTTTTCGCAACTTTTTGTTCTAAATTTAGAAAATATTAAGTGACTGTTAGAATTGTCTGCATAAAATGAAATACCAAGTGAATGAAAACAATAGCTATATAAAAACCACCCTTGCACCCTTCTGATACCACGCACATTCATGCTTCAATCATATAACTTATTTATATGCTTATTGTGGAGGCTCCAACAATCTGATTCACGTGACTCACCACCAAACAAAGGCAAAACCGTTACAGTCAGGCATTTTCGATTTTTTCTTTTTTGTCAATATCGCAAACCTTTCTAACTCCACCTTTGTAATTCTTCATAAACAAGCAACATAAGATCCCAAGTTGATAGATGAGACATGTCAGTGGAAGTCTCTAATAAGATCCAACAACAACAGCAACAACAAATTCGGATGGTATCACCATCTACCGAGTCTGATTCTTCTCAATCCAAACCACCAGGAACAACCACCAAATCAACAACTCATGCCGCCCACCATCATCATCACAATAGTCAATACTATAAACGATCAGCATCTACTTCAAATCTTCCGTTGAATAATAACCCAAGCACAGCATCTCTCTCTAAGAAACCACAATATCTGGGTCGATTAAAAGCTCATAATCGGTCACTTTCCCATAATAAATTGTTTTCTACGTCAACAGGAACAGGAGGACAAGTACGACCATATTTAAATCGATCTAAATCAAGTGATGTATTGGTAAAGAATCGTCAAACTTTAAAAAGAAATAGTCGTTCATTTACAAAAATGTCAGGATTACAACCATTGACAAAGACCGTATCAAACCCATCGATAAAATCAAATAAATCAAATAGTTCATTAAAGGGAATGGCAGTTGCAAGTGGTGCAACTCCTGGTCAAATTGGATTGAAATCTAGTAGTAAAAGAGAGAGGGCAATTCTAAGATTAAATGATAATGATGCAGATTATGAAGATGTTGAAGATACTGAAAGAAGTGATACTGCTACTCCTCCAATTCCTGAACGATTCAATAGTGATGAAACAATCCCTAATTTATCGCATGAAAATTCTGAACAAAATATACCTAGTTTATTTGAACAAATTAATCGAATGGTACCTCCAAGTAATATCCCCACACCTACAGTTGAGAAGGAAAATGCTCTTGACAAACAAGAGTATAAACAAGAGTACAAGCAAGTTGAAGAACATGAAACGAGACAACTCTCTTCCAATAGTGATAAATTAGAAGTTGTTGTTGAAGGAAGTACGGTAGATAGTACTCGACCAGATATTGGAGGAAGTTCTAATCAAAGTTCAAATGAAGATTTTTCTCCTCAAGCTAATTTTTATGGAGGATCACTACTCTTATCCCAATCAACAGGATTAATTAGGAAAATAGATCCTATGAGTTCAAATATAATGAATCAAAAAAATTCATTTCGAGATCAATCATTACCATTTAATAATTCCATCAGTGGAATTTCATTCAAAGCTAACCCAATGACTAACCTTGCTGAACCAGTAATCACCAATCAAAATGTCATTCAAAATAATTCATATCAACCAAATCAAACAATTTTTAATAATTTACAACGAACAAATAATCAATATTTAACCACAAAGAAACAACTGCAACTGCAATTACAACAGCAACAACAACAGCAGAATGAAGAAATAATAAATTCTATACATAATGGTGCTAACAATTTCACTGATTTCCTTCGAGCATCATCATCTTCAACTGATCTGCATCAAGGTGGTAGTGGACATAATACTGAAACTAGAACACAACAAAGATTATGGTTACAACGAGAAAGTTCATTAATGGATGTTACTTCAAATGCTGATGGGGTTAGATTACCTAATTTTTCCAATTTATCCTTGAATAATTTAATGTTTGCTCATAATTATAATCAAAGTCATTTAAATGTAAGGGAGTTGCAACAAGGTCAACAGCAACAACAACACACACAACAGCAACAACAACAGCAGCAGCATATTGCAATACAACCTTTGACTCCATTAACACCAGTTACTCCAACTACTAATGGAGGAGGAAGTGTCAATGCTGGTGCAACTACAGATACCGCAAACATTGGGAATATAAATGGTATTCTTATGCAAGTTCAAGGTACCCATGCCAGTTCAATTCAATCAAGGACAGAATTTGAACGATTAAATCGAGAATATTTAAATGTAAGACGACATTTAAACCCCGTGGGGGAAAGTTTAGATCGATCATACAAGTATGTTAAAGGTGAACTTAAAATAACCAAGAATAATATCAAGGGACAACCTCAGGAAATACCCAATGTCAATTCATTCAAAGAATTTTGTCCTTCATTTCAAGAGAAAGAATCGGAAGTGGCAAACACTCTTGGTAAATTATGGAAAGATGCCATTTTCACATCTTTGGGTTCCCATGCAACAACACCACCTGGTAGAACGGGTATGCAACGACCAGGAAATGCCAGAATTGCATCATACAACCAAAACCAGCAACAAGGACAACTGGCACAAGCTGGTACGAGAAGTGCACCATCTCAAGCAAGAAAATTGACGAGTTAAGATTCTACAGTTTATATAGAGTTTTATAAGTTAAAAAAATTATATTTTTGGGGGATATAAATATATATATATACATGCATGTTCTATGATACAAAACAACCTATCCTTGTCTTTGTTTGTGTTTTCCATGAGTTTTACACAACACATAAACTCTTCCTTTTCTTTTAACTAAATAACAATCTTTACAATATTTCTTGACTGCTGATCTAACTTTGAATTCTCGAATTGGTTGATATAATGCTCTAGGAACGAATCTTGGAGTAATGTTGAAAATGGTTCTCGCAACATTAGGCATGTAGAATTGTTTCTTTATTACACTAGTAAGTGAGAACATTGTGATGTGTGATGTGTGATGTGTGTTCAAGATAGGTACCCTGTAATTATATTCAAGTTGATACAAAAACCTGAAAAAAAACTTTTTTTTAAAAAAAGAAATTTGGTAAAAAAACACAATCATGTGATTACAATCATGTGACTTATATCACATGATTACAATCACATGACTGAAAATTTCAATTCGTTGTCGTTTTTTTTTTCGTTCAAAATTTGACAACCAGACAACAAAACAACACACACACTCGTGGTAAATACACGTATTGAATCAACCAATGTCCACTCTGTCATACAAGAAACAGGATGCTTATGCCAGTAGTGGCTCTCTTCCTGATAAAATGGCAGTTTTTCAAGAATGTTTACAACAATTCAATGCTACTCCTGTCAATGCAAAGAAATGTCGACAATTATTAGCTAAATTGTTGAGGTTAGTTTATCATGGTGAAACATTCCCCTCACAAGAATCAACGACATTGTTTTTTTCTATTTCAAAATTATTTCAACATAAAGATGTTTCGTTAAGACAATTGGTTTATTTAACTATTAAAGAATTATCTTCTACTTCTGATGATATTTTGATGGTTACTTCTTCAATCATGAAAGATATTCAAGGAAATGACGCTGTTTACAAACCCAATGCTATTAGAACTTTATCTAAAGTGTTGGATTCCACTACGGTTCATTCTGCTGAACGATTATTTAAAAATGCCATTGTTGATAAAAACCCCATTGTTTCTTCTGCTGCTTTAATTTCGGCATATAATTTATTACCTAGTTCAAAAGATGTTGTCAAAAGATTTACTAATGAAACTTTGGAAACTATTCAATCTTATAAACAATTCCCTGCTACACAATTTCAATTACATGAATATTATGGTGCTTCTACTTCAAACTTACCTTCCACGTCATATATGTATCAATATCATGCTTTGGGATTAGTTTATCAATTAAGAAGTAATGATAAGATGGCGTTGATGAAATTAATCACAACATTAGCTGAAGGTTCTTCTTTGAAGAATTCTTTATCTGTGATTCAATTAATTAGATATATTAACAAGATCCTACTTGATGATTCTTCCTTGATTAGTCATTTATATCCTATTTTAAATGGGTTTTTAAAACATAAATCTGATATGGTTGAATTAGAAGCTTGTAAAACTTTAGTTAATTTACAAAATTTAATTAAAGATGATCAATTTATGAATATTGTTAATACTTTACAAAAATTATTACAAGTTCCCAGAACCGCTACCAGATTTGCTGCTATTAGATTAGTTAATAAAATTTCAATTAAACATCCTGAAAAAATCATGGTGGTTAATATTGAATTAGAAAGTTTAATTAATGATTCAAATAGATCAATTAGTACTTTAGCTATAACTACATTATTAAAGATTATGGGTGCTGGTACTATAGATAGTGGTTCTACTGGAGGTGAAAATGTTGATAGATTAATTAGTAAAATGACTTCATTAATGGATGAAATTACTGAAGATTTTAAAATTGTTATTATTGAAGCAATTGAAAATTTGGCGTTAAAATTCCCAGCCAAACATAAGAAATTGGTTACTTTTTTAACTGATTTATTACGAGATGATGGATCTTTACAATTGAAAACTAGTATTGTTGATGCATTATTTGATTTAATTAAATTTTTACCTGATCCCAGTGCCAAACAATTAATGTTGATGAATTTATGTGAATTTATTGAAGATTGTGAATATACTGAATTATCAGTAAGAATTTTACATTGGTTAGGTGACGAAGGACCAACTACTTCAAATCCATCGTATTATATTAGACATATTTATAATAGATTGGTGTTGGAAAATTCCATTGTTAGATCTTCTGCTGTTATTGCCTTGGCTAAATTTGCTGCTGTTTGTGGAGGAGATGTCGCCAAGAATATTGTTATATTATTGAATAGATGTTTAAATGATGTTGATGATGAAGTTAGAGATCGAGCAGCAATTTCTTTAAAATTTATTAAACAAAATAAAAAGAATTTAATTGTTAGTGATTCAAGATTTGATTTATATACTTTGGAAAATAAATTGGTGAATTATTTAAGTAATCAAGAGAATTTTGTTAGCAAATTTGATATTGATGAAATTCCAATTATTAGTAATGAAGAATATAATTCTATTGAATATAATAGAAAGATTAATAAATTAGAAAACATTAATGATAATTCAACCAATGATATTGAAGAACGAGTCAAGAGTCCAACAGGTGAAAAGAGCACTACATCAGATAATCTTGCTAATGATTTATTAAAACAACAAGAATATTCTCAACAATTGAGTTTAGTAGAACAATTCTTGGAATATGGTAAATTAACTAAATCAACCATGGAACCAATTTATTTATCTGAACGTGAAAGTGAAATTGCTGTTTCGGTAGTCAAACATTTATTTATTGAATCAGGACATTTAGTTTTACAATATAATATTAATAATACTTTACCAAATACAGTATTACAAGATATTTCTGTTGTTGCTCAACCAGATAATGAATTATATCAAGAAGATTTTATTATTCCCTTGTCGGAATTAACTCCAAATGATACAGGAATTGTTTATGTATCATTTACCATCCCCAATATACAAGAGGGGGAAATCTTATCAGCATTTGGAAATACTATAGCTTATACTAATCGAGATGTTGATGAAGAAGGACAAATTGATCCTAATGATGATGGAGGATGGCCTGATGAATATCAAATTGATGATTTGGAAGTATTGGCTTGTGATTTTATTACCCCATTATATAATTCGAATTTTACTACCATATATGATCAATTAATTAATCAAGAAACTTCAGTAATTACTATAAATGGTGTTGATAATTTAGAAAAAGCTATTGAAAAATTAAAAAAGAGTTTAAATATGATGGCATTAGATGGTAGTGATTTTGTTGGTAGTAATGAAGTAGCTCATAGTTTGAAATTATTAGGTAAAGATGTTTGGGGTGGTAAAGTTGGAGGTTTAATTAGATTGGCATTAACTGGAGGTAAAATTGTAGCCAAAATTGAAGTTAAACTGGAAACAGAAAATTTTACCAATGTTGTTGTTAGTAGTGTATATTAAACCAAAGTTATATATGTTAAATTGAATATATTCTATATAAACTTTATATTTCTATTAAAAAAACTATTTATTAAGAATAATTCTTTTCTCGTAAATGTTTTTTCTTCTTCATTTGTTTATATAATAATCCTCCTGAAAAATACACTAATAATGCTGCTAATATAATCAACAAAAAGATCCAAATTGCTCCAGATTCGTTTGTCTTTGTAGCAGTGGGACAAGCATCATGAGATCTAACTTCAAAGAAATATGAACAATTATTTGTTTGTCCAACAAATGAAATATGAGCTTTTGAATTCATCATTTCTCGATCACATGTAAAAGTTAATATTGTTGATTTAGTTAATTTTTTACCAGTATTTGAATCAACAACATCACAATATGCACCATTTTCATATGTTAAGGTTAATTTCCTACCTCTAAATACAGGAGTTGTAGAATATTCTCCCATAGATACATATTTATTTGTAGTTGAGTCAATATAATAAGCACCTATTTTAGAAGGATCTAAACTATCTTGAATTTCATTCCAAGAATCATGAGATTTTTTGAAAGGGTTTGAACAAATTCCAATAGTATAATTTCTTCCACTATCATAACCTCGAGTATTCCAAGGTAATGCTTTACCATCATTAGCAAAGGAAGATAATCCTCGAAGATCAATAAATTGTTTTGTTAAGGGGTTGATAATTGTACAAGGGTCAAGTTTTTCTTGTTCTGATTTTTCCTTTGATTTAGAATTTTCTTGTGATTGTACTTGTACTATTTGTTGTTGTTGTTGTTGTTGTTGTTGTTGTTGTACAGGAACCTCTTCATGTGTTGGAAATAATGCTTCTATATCTGGTTCTAATATTTCTTCCTTAGTAAATGTAAAATGACTTATTGAATCAAATATATGTGTTCCTGTTTTATATAAAGTTTCTTTAGGTTTATTAGTTTGTATTATAGTGATACATAATATTAAGAATAAAGTTAATAAAGGTAAAGTGACTCGTCTGAGTAGTTTCATTATTGATTTATTATTCATATTTTTTAAACGAATGTATGTAAAACGGTTTTACACTAAAAAACCTTGATATATATTTCTTAATTTAAAAGAAAAAGAAAAACGTAAAATGAGATATCACACTAAACTGGTAAGTTAACTTGTCAAAAAACCACATTTTGAAATTGAGGGCTTTTTTTTCTTTCTTTCTTTCTTTCTTTTTTTTCTTTGTTGGTGTGTATATGAATTTGAAAGGGAGTTTTTTTTGTATTTGTGGCAATAATGTACATTGTTAAATTGATAGGAAAATATTTGATGGTATTTTAACGACAGGAAAAAGTTACGACACAAGTTACGAGTTTTAACTAAGACAGATCATTCTGTTTCTTTTTTTGACATAAAGATTTTTCACAAAGCTTAAAAAGTAATTGGACACAAGAAGTACAACGAGTTAAAGTTTTTTACATTCCCTCAGCAAACAAACACCCTGTGTATTACAGATCATATATATACACACACTCACATTCACATTCACATTCACATTCACACACACTCATACATTCACATTCACACACACTCATACATTCACACTCATACACACACAC